>CM042695.1:369599421-370062338 GCA_023614405.1 Avena insularis
CATCATCAAAAGGTGGGGGGCCTAGGGGCGCTTCTAGCACATATTGCTTTTGTGCAGCAGAGAGGAGAATCCTCAAATTCATGGCCCATTCGGTAAAGTTGCTACCGTTCGTTGCAAGTTTCTCTTTCTCCATGAACACATTGAAATTAAAAGCAGGTGGTGCCATCTACAACAGAATTTGTAAAGTTTAGACTAAGTTTATGATAGATTGAGTTCAACTAATCCACATTACGAATGAACTCACACTCAAAAACGACATTCCTCGTGCCTTTTTGGTGATTACATGAACCAAATCCACTACACCAAGTCCGATCATCACGTGAGTCGGTGTAGCTTTAAAGGCGAGCATCAAATGGGCATCACATCTACTATATGACTCATGCTTAACCTTTCGGTTCGTGTTCCGAGGTCATGTATGTACATGCTAGGCTCGCCAAGTTAGAACCTTAGTATTCGCGTGTGTAACTATCTTACACCCGATATATGGTCGTGGATCCAAGAACACCCGATCATCACGTGATATCTTGGAAAACATAATCGGTGCATACTAAAGGAAGAACACATTCTTATCTTGATATTTAAATGAGGGATCATCTTATTATGCTAATAAAGCGCTAAACAAGCAATATAAGATGCTATCAAACATCACATGTTTATTAGTGAAATGATATGGTTCCCGCATATGATCTCTATCATGTGCACCATGGTATGATCACTATCATACCTTTATGTGTAAGTCCAAGGTCTATGGAACTTACACGCTATGTGTGTTGTAATAGTAGCATCTCATACTTCTACTTACAACATCACCATATCATAACACTAGCCCAGCAACAATCTAAACTAGACGCCTCTAATTTATCCATTGCAAGTTTTACGTGGCTTAGAGATTTCAAAGATAGAACCATTCTTACCTACTAACATGAACCACAACGAGGATAACCAAATTGTTGACAACTCGTTGCAAAATAGATATTGACTATAGTAGGAGAGACAGACACCCGCTAGCCACTTATGCAAACTAGTTGCATGTCAAGCGTGGAACAGGTCTCATGTGCGAGGACATGTAAAGTTTGTCCGGGCCGCTTCATCCCACTATGCCACCAATATCCAAAATTACAACTAAGAAGCAACAACATGATCATCATCGCCCACATACTCATATGTGTATGTAGAGGTCCCAACTTTTAATAAGGTAGAGATCCCTATGTTTACAATGCTAGTCCCTGGATCAATAGCTAGCATCCACAGTTAAGATGTAATATCAAGAAACAAAGTTCATAATACAACTTTATAACCAGGAATAAAATAATTCATTACATCTTACATAGCTCATTTGGATATCTCATTACAATGCAGCAGAAATAACTATAGCATGGAGTCCTTCATCTTTAAAGTGCCACATGCAATCATGTTGGTTGTAGACTTGTAATCCTAATCAACACACTTCACTAACATCAAACAAACCTGCAACATAGTAAGTTACAGCCACAAGGGTCAATATATTTGAATTGTATTGGCAAGTGATACTATGGTAGAATAGTGGTATCTATCATCTATATGCATTTGGATAAGTGGATCTTAGGCTTGCTTTGCTCAAATTAGATTTTCCTTATCATTTGAAAACACTAACACTGTGTTTGGATGTATAGAATTGGGCCAGGAATTGGTGAATTGGAATTCGGGCTCTAATTCTACCGTTTGGCTATGCTAGGAATCAGTGCATGGAATCTCGGGCCAATTCCAGCCCGCGCTAACCCCACGTACCATACCCCTTCGCTCGATTCGGAGGTCGCTACCTCCGAATCAGCCAAGAATCGTGAAGCGGTACCTTCCCCGGCCCCCGCGACTTCCACGCCATGAGTCCTGTACAGCCGTTACCGCAGGTCAGCCTCTCCCCGGCCAACCCTTTTCCCCGTTCTCTTCCTGCTCTCCCTCTTCCCCGGCCGCCTGACTCCCGCCCGTCCCTTGCCATCTACCCCCCGGACGCCCCAATCCTCGCCCGGTCCGAACCCTAGCCTCTGGGCATGACCTGAACGGCGGCGTGAGGATGCACGACGGCGGTGGGAGGATGGAAGACAGCGGTGGATGGCCAGGCGGCGAAGTTCCAGCGGGAAGATGGACGAACCAAAAAGCATGCTTCCATTTTGATTTCACTGGCCGCGTGAGGAAACAGTAGCATCGTGAGGATACGCATGACCTCCATCGATTTACTGAACTGAACACATAGGAGACTAGCTTTGATCTGTCGATTTCCTGAACTAAACACGCACGAGCTCCATCGAATTCGTGAACTAAACACGCACACATAGCTCACATGCATGGCACTCGGAGCACGCACAGAGGAGACTGGTTTTGATCCATCGCAGACCGAGCTAGCTAGTTGAACTATGTATATTCGTTTTGATCAGGCGCTCTGTACTCCTTACCTGAAGAACGGCCCATCAACAGCATCAAGTGTCATAGTTCCTCAAGGTATACACACTTATCGGTGAGGCTGCTAGCTTTTTCACACATGTGTTTTGTGTTTGGTTTCAGAGTTCTAAGTGCTTGAATACTTGGATTCATTCTTCAGGTACTTTAATTCAATCACTGCAACGGAGCAAAAGCAAAGTCTATCTGTAGCAGGTTTAGTTCTCATTGGATTGTACCAAATAAAAGAGGCATCGATCTCTCCTTGATTGATATCAAATGTTACCTTTTTTAGCTTTATTTCATGAATCTAGAAGAAAATGTTGCTATGATCCTACAAGTTATTTAGATTATTTTAATATTATTATGTGTGGAAAATGATATATGTATATTCTAATATACACATACTATTATTCTATATGTACACAAGTTTATATTGTCCAAACTCAAGAAAACTTCCAATTCTATGGTTTCTACATCCAAACAGGAATTAGAATTAGATACCAATGTCTGATTCCGACGGCAAATTCAAGCCACCCAAACGACAACATTTGAATTAGAAATCATTTCCTTTCTAACATGGATTTGGAATTCTCACTCAATTCAATTTCAAGCATTAATTCTATACATCCAAACACAGCGTAAGTTTTTATTTGTCAAAAATCACCCAAAGCATCCACCAATAGACATTGGTGATACTTTACCCTTGTTCAACCTCAAGCTTTTAACTTATAAATTGGGATGAGGAGATTCTTGATAGCTTTCATGTCTTGATGCTCAAATTGTCCATTGCCGGGGACACGCCTAAGTACTTAGATTTTACTCTCTCGAGAGATGGTGCAATTTCCCCACAAGACTCGACATGCATAGAGACAAGATCTTTCAGAAGCCTTCCCTTGGACCAAAATGTACGCGCTCCAAACCTATCATCCCCTACCACCAACTGTCCATTTGGCTAAGTTATTGCAACCTATATGATCCAGGCAGATCCAATAATGCCAAGTGGCTACACTTGAAGCTTCTCAACATTTGACATCTCAAATCTCTTTATTCCTGGGTGGCTTTCCACAAGTGTGATACACCAGGGTAGTCCATTGAAATGGGCCCTGAGTAACCACTCAACACAAACCATTCTCACCATTCCACCCAGGTGATTCATTCACATAGTTGTTTTATTAAACAAAACACAAGTCATAGACTTAGAAATATTTCATAGCATGAATATATTCCACCCTTGTTTTCTACTAGCTAAGATAAGCATGATAGTAATAGGAATCTTAACTTAGGGAAAATTCTACTAAGGTTTCATCTACTAGGATTTCCCATGGCATAACATACTTAAAAATGCCATCCAAGTCCTACTTAGAAATATCACTAATGCATAATGAAAATAATGGGACAAAAGTATGAAGCACCACTTGCCTCATTGGTAGAGAATATAAGTTCACTCCTTGATCTTGCAATAGTCACACTCTTCAAATTCCACTACAATTCAATCAAGGCACAAATTCAATCTACCATTCAAGCAATTCATCACATAGAATAATAAAAACAAAGAAATGCATGCAAGCATGCCAAAGATTGTTTTATTTGGAAAAGTGGTTTGTAATAGGTTATAAACATTTTAAAACATCCATTGGTCATTTACAATAGTGGCAAAACCATTTGATGTTAAGTTAGTGAAAATGGCCACTTTAAATCATTTTTTGGTTTTGCTAGAAATAGTTTAAATCAAAGTAATAATTTCTAGTGTTAGCCAAATATATTGTTAAACACCAATATTACTGTTTTAAGGTCTAGTGTTTAATATTAAAACCATTTGCAAAAGGTTTTACCTATAAACCATTTAAATCAAAGCAATATTTTATTTTGTTGTAAATGCCTTTGGACCAAGTAATAATTTTACTAGGGTTTTCCAAATATGTTTTTAAATCCAATACTTGGTGTTTAGGGTCAGAGAGTTTAAATCAAATCATTTTCCAAAGGTTTTACTCAAAAAGCATTTTTAAAACATAATCAATATTTTTATTTAACTAGAAGTGCTTTAATTCAAAGGAATAATTCCTAAGTGTCACAAAATATATTTTTAAATCCAAAACTTGGTTTCTATGGTCAGTAGGTTCAAAAAAATCCATTTACAAAAGATTTTACCCCAAAAACATTTTTAGAATAAATTTTATACTCAAAATATGCCTACACATGTTTCTGAAGAAACAACCAATTTTCCATAAGCAATTTACTAAACAAAGGACATAGTTGGATATAATTATTTTTCCTAATTCCATTGATATAAAATTTGCAAAATTTGGATGTGTAGATTAAAAGTTATGAATTTTGCAAGTTTAATCAATCTAATTCATTTTCTGGATTTTTAACAGACAGACTCAGGCCACGTGGTTGTTTCCTACTGGCTGGTACTGATTCGTTTGGATCGAGCTATACCACAGGATTTCATTTAAATCATATGGCATAGATCATCGCATACCCCTTCGATTAAGTGGATCTATCGTATCCTTACAATTTGAATCTAACGGCTGACAGAACTGTGACCTAAGATGGGCGGCGCTGGGGGCGGTTGTGCGGCGGCGGCGCTCTAGCGGTGGCATTGCCGACGAAATAGGAAGCGCGGGAGGGGAGAAGATGCTCACTGGGTTCACCTCGTCATGCTGAAGCTCAAGGTGGTCGTCAGAATGAAGGGGCGACGGAGTCAGCCGTGATTCTCGCCGTAGTTGTCATCAGCGTCAGCGCCTGCTCACGTCTGGGGTGAGGCTACAAGGCACGGAAGAGCGAGAGAAGGGGTACGTTATACGCGTGAGTGAGAGTGGAACATAGGAGTGTCACTCAGAGAGAGAGAGGGGAGGACGTGGCTTATGGGGAATGGTCACTGGAGTGGAGGCAGACGGCAGCGACTCTCGGTTGTCATCGTTGCCAAGGTTGTGGATCACGCGCGGGCGAGCCAGGGGTACTGGGAGATGCGAAAGAGGCTGGGGTGTAGTATCGTGGAGGCCAGGGAGCAAGGGGCGATGGTGTCTGGCCGAAATTTACCGAGGAAGGTCGTCGGAGCAGCGTCGGTTGTAGGGTTAATCAGAGCAGCCTGGTGGCTCGTAGGTAGAGAGGTCTGAGGGGAAAGGAAGGGAGGGGGGAGGAGATTAAATGGGCGAGGTCTCAGGAAGGAATCAACGCAGCATTATGGTGATTTAATCGATGGAATTACAGGCAGAAACGGCGAGGAGGGGGAGGAATTGGTCGCGTGAGGTTGATGACAATGCCCAGCTGGCGGTGGGGTTACACTGTCAGCGAGTGAGAGAGGGTGTGTGTGGGGTCGTTCTGTCAGTGGCTGAGTGGGTCGGGTTTGCGGTAAGAAAACGTTTCGCGTGGGGAAAGAGGGAGTGGGCTTCAGCTGGGCTAGATGGGCTAGCTGGGTTAGGCTGGTTTCTTTCTTTTTTTATTCCTGAAACCTTTTTCTTTTTCTGATTTCATTTTCTGTTTTGAATTCAAACTATTATTTGATTTCAGATTTCTTTTTCAAATCTTTTCTAAATATTTAGTATGTTTCTATACTGTTTTAAATAGGTATTTAAAGTACATTTTAGAATAATTCTTTTATGGTTTATATTTTATTTAAAAAGGGCATTTGTCTTTTATTCAAATAAGATTTTATTTATATTTTCAAACCCTTATTTGAATCTTAATTTTTACCAAACCCTTTTCAGTAAGTTTTATTTATTCATTAGTGTAAATAATTCACTTTGAATTATTCAAAGTATTTCAATATGATTTATTAATCATTTAAATTGGGTAATTGTCTTTATTCAAATAAAATCCAATATGATTTTAAATCCATATAAATTTTATTCAAACAATTCTTTTAAGTTATTTGGATAACTTTTTAATCCACTTTGGTAAATTCCAATTTATTATTTTCTCATGATTTAATTAATCATTTCTAGTAGGGATTTTGTCTTTATTAAATATAATTTTGAATATGATTTAATCCCATATAAATTTTATTGGAAAATTCTTTTATCTCTTCATTTTATTTGGATTTGAATTATCTTTATCTCATTTGCTTATGGATTTGGCCAAGATTTAATTTGGTTCTCAAATATTCCATATTTCTTTCTTTCTTTCTTTATCTTATAAAATCCATATCTTTTTATTTATAGATCGAAAATTAGTGATTCCAATTTGTAGGATTTTATTTAATATTTGTTTATCTTTCTAAATCCTTTTAGGATTATTTTGCTCACAATTTGGTATGAATTTTAGATAGGAGCTTTATTAGCTTTGGAAATTATTTCCTTTTATCTTAATAACTTCATAAGTTTTTATCTATGGTTCCAAATTGAATGAAATCAATTTCTATGGTTTTATAATATTTTTATTTGTCATTTTGATCATTTATAAATGTTTGTTGACAAATTTTTATATGGATCAAATCCATAGTCTTTGAGAGATCTTGGAAATGAATTATTCCTTTAGGGTTTTAGGGTTTTGGTTTGACTTTTCCAAGTGTTTAAATTTCAAGATACATTCATTGATGAATGCATTTCACTTGATTTAAATTTTGTTGGATTCCTTTTTATTCAAATTTGTTCAAAATGGGTTTTGATGTTTCCTTTTAGAAACAAAAAGTTTCTTTTCACCCTAAATTTCAACAATTATTTATGTTGTTTATTTATTTTTCACATTTCAAAATTTGGAAAATTTTGGGATGTGACAGGCTACCACCCTTAAAAGAAATCTCGTCTCGAGATTTGGGAAGGCTAGAGGTTACAAGTTGGCTCAAGGCAACTAGGGTACTACCACCCTTAAAAAGGTTTTCAACTAGATTACATCTTGGCTTACTTGGGATCTTGATGTATCTTCTCTGGACACTTGTTTGCATAAGGGCCTAGCTCTTTGCATTTGAAGCACATCACTTGGCTAATATCTTTCTTCTTTTATGGACAATGTGATGCATAATGTCCCGTCTCCTTGCAATTATAGCATTGCACTTGGCTATTGTCCTTCTTGTTGGAATTAGGGCATTTCTTCTTCTTCTTCTTGGGTCTCTCCAAAGCTAGGAGATCTTCTAGTTCATGCTCTTCATATTTCACATCAAAGGTGGGGAATCTTTCTCTCTTTTTGGGGCAGTTACTAGAGATATGACCTTCTTCTTCATAAGAGTAGCAACACTTTGTGGTCACTTTGGATTTGGCCTTATAGGCATGGTTCTGACTTTGCCTTCATCCTTCTTGGTAGAAGTTGTTCCCTTATGTAGATTTCCAAACATTTGATGCATTCCATCTTGTTTCATTTGTTGAACTATAGGATAGATGGGGCATTAGATAGGGACATTGATCATTTCCTTCACATAGGAAACAAGTAACTTGAGATGTGGGGCATTATTTGGTTGGATGTTTCTCTTCACAGTTAGGGCATTGATCCTCATGCTCTTTATAAGTGTGTCCTATGTCTCCACAAATATTTCTATAATATCATCCTTGATAACATTTTTGTCACAATCTCCTTGGGAAGAGTTGCTTATCATGTTGATCATTTGATTGGTCATCCTTTGCAACAACTGGGATTGGGTTTCCAAAAACTTTTACATGGTTGCGTCTAACTCCTTGTTGTTGGCTAAAAACTAAGTTGTCACTTGAGTCATTTGGGTTTGGGTTGCTAGAAGTTGTTCTCTCATGTGCATCTCTTGGCTGTTGTTGCCACCATTCTTGACATAGGAGTCTCTTGAAGAAGTCATCTGTTTGGGTTGGATTGGGATTAGAATAGGCAAAAGATTTATAGGGGAAAAAGTCTAATCACACACATCACAATTCACACAAGCAATGTGCAAGCAATCACAAACAAACATTTCACTCAAACAACAAGTTCAAGCACATTTTTAGGCAACAAAATATTTTTGCTACACCACATAAGTTGGTGTGCTTGATCTAACCTAAACATTAGTATAGTGGTCCAACTATATGGTTCACTTGAGATCATTCCATTCTTAGTTGATTCTTCATGAATGAGGTCATGGCTTCCTTGGAAAATTCTTGCATCTTGGTCACAAAACATCAAAGGTGATGATGATTTCTTCTAGGTTGTGTTTCCTTAGTCTTCAAGTCTTGAGTAATATTCTTGTCTCACTTGTAGTCTTTAGTGATGTCCAAGTTGAAGTCCTTTATGAAGCTAAAGTTGAAGTCATTTGTGATGTTGAAGTTGAATTTATTTGAGTTGGTGAAGTCCTTTGCTCATGTTGAAGTCATTGCTCATGGTGGAATCTTTCTCATGTTGAAGTCTTTGCTCATGTTGAGGTTTTGTCCATCAAGTTTGAAAAGGAAGAGATGTAGAATCAAAACCAAAAGGTTGAGTAAAGAGTATACAAGATTGTTTGTAAATAAGTTTTTGAACAAATACAACTCCTATTTTTCTAAGGGGTTTTGTCCAATCCTAGGGTTACAATCCTACAGGCAACATAGTGCTCTGATACCATCTATAGAGGTCCCAACCTTTAATAAGGTAGAGATCCCTGTGTTTACAATGCTAGTCCCTGGATCAATAGCTAGCATCCACAGTTAAGATGTAATATCAAGAAACAAAGGTCATAATACAACTTTATAACCAGGAATAAAATAATTCATTACATCTTACATAGCTCATTTGGCTATCTCATTACAATGCAGCAGAAATAACTATAGCATGGAGTCCTTCATCTTCAAAGTGCCACATGCAATCATGTTGGTTGTCGACTTGTAATCCTAATCAACACACTTCACTAACATCAAACAAACCTGCAACATAATAAGTTACAGCCACAAGGATCAATACATTTGAATTGTATTGGCAAGTGATACTATGGTAGAATAGTGGTATCTATCATCTATATGCATTTGGCTAAGTGGAGCTTACGCTTGCTTTGCTCAAAATAGATTTTCCTTATCATTTGAAAACACTAAGTTTTTATTTGTCAAAAATCACCCAAAGCATCCACCAATAGACATTGGTGATCATTTACCCTTGTTCAACCTCAAGCTTTTAACTTAGAAATTGGGACGAGGAGATTCTTGATAGCTTCCATGTCTTGATGCTCAAATTTTCCATTGCCGGGGACACGGCTAAGTACTTAGATTTTGCTCTCTCGAGAGGTGGTGCACTTTCCCCACAAGACTCGACATGCATCGAGATAAGATCTTTCAGAAGCCTTCCCTTAGACCAAAATGGACGCGCTCCAAACCTATCATCCCCTACCACCAACTATCCATTTGGCTAAGTTATTGCAACCTATATGATCCAGGCAGAGCCCATAATGCCAAGTGGCTGCACTTGAAGCTTCTCAACATTTGACATCTCAAATCTCTTTGTTCCTGGGTGGCTTTCCACAAGTGTGATACACCAGGGTAGTCCATTGAAATGGGCCCTGAGTAACCACTCAACACAAACCATTCTCACCATTCCACCCAGGTGATTCATTCACATAGTTGTTTTATTAAACAAAACACAAGTCATAGACTTAGAAATATTTCATAGCATGAATATATTCCACCCTTGTTGTCTACTAGCTAATCTAAGCATGATAGTAATAGGAATCTTAACTTAGGGAAAATTCTACTAAGGTTTCATCTACTAGGATTTCCCATGGCATAACATACTTAGTAAAAATTCCATGCAAGTCCTACTTAGAAATATCACTAATGCATAGTGAAAATAATGGGACAAAAGTATGAAGCACCACTTGCCTTATTGGTAGAGAATATAAGTTCACTCCTTGATCTTGCAATAGTCACACTCTTCAAATTCCACTACAATTCAATCAAGGCACAAATTCAATCTACCATTCAAGCAATTCATCACATAGAATAATAAAAGCAAAGCAATGCATGCAAGCATGCCAAAGATTGTTTTATTTGGAAAAGTGGTTTCTAATAGGTTATAAACATTTTAAAACATCTATTGGTCATTTACAATAGTGGCAAAACCATTTGATGTTAAGTTAGTGAAAATGGCCACTTTAAATCATTTTTTGGCTTTGCTAGAAATGGTTTAAATCAAAGTAATAATTTCTAGTGTTAGCCAAATATATTTTTAAACACCAATGTTAGTGTTTGAAGGTCTAGTGTTTAATATTAAAACCATTTTCACAAGGTTTTACCTATAAACCATTTAAATCAAAGCAATATTTTATTTTGTTGAAAATGCCTTTGGACCAAGTAATAATTTTACTAGGGTTTTCCAAATATGTTTTTAAATCCAAAACTTGGTGTTTAGGGTCAGAGAGTTTAAATCAAATCATTTTCCAAAGGTTTTACTCAAAAATCATTTTTAAAACATAATCAATATTTTTATTTAACTAGAAATGCTTTAATTCAAAGGAATAATTCCTAAGTGTCACAAAATATATTTTTAAATCCAAAAGTTGGTTTTTATGGTCAGTAGATTCAAAAAAATCCATTTACAAAAGATTTTACCCCCAAAACATTTTTGGAATAAATTTTATACTCAAAATATGCCTACACATGTTTCTGCAAAAACAACCAATTTTCCAGAAGCAATTTACTAAAGAAAGGACATGGTTGGATAGAATTCTTTTTCCTGATTCCATTGATATAAATTTGAAAAATTTGGACATGTAGATTAAAAATTATGAATTTTGCAAGTTTAATCAATCTAATTCATTTTCTGGATTTTTAACAGACAGACTCAGGCCACGTGGCTGTTTCCTACTGGTTGGTACCGGTTCATTTGGATCGAGCTATACTGGCCGCAGGATATCGTTTAAATCGCACGGCATAGATCATCGCATACCCCTTCGATTAAGTGGATCTATCGCATCCTTACGATTTGAATCTAACGGCTGACAGAACTATGACCTAAGATGGGCGGCGCTGGCGGCGGCTGTGCGGCGGCGGTGCTCTAGCAGTGGCGTTGCCGATGAAATAGGAAGCACGTGAGGGGAGAAGATGCTCACTGGGTTCTCCTTGTCATGCTGAAGCTCGAGGTGGTCGTCGTAGCTGAAGGGACGCACGGAGCTGCTGGTGATTCCTCGCCGTAGTTGTCATCAGCGTCGGGCGCCTCTGTTCGTCGTTGGGGGTGAGGCTACAAGGCACGGAAGAGCGAGAGAAGGGGTACGTTATACGCGTGAGTGAGAGTGGAACATAGGAGTGTCACTCAGAGAGAGAGGGGAGGACGTGGCTTATGGGGAATGGTCACCAGAGTGGAGGCAGAAGGCAGCGACTCTTGGTTGTCATCGTTGCCAAGGTTGTGGATCACGCACGGGCGAGCCAGGGGTACTAGGAGATGCGAAAGAGGCTGGGGTGTAGTAGCGTGGAGGCCAGGGAGAAAGGGCGACGGTGTCTGGCCGGAATTCACCGAGGAAGGTCGTCAGAGCAGCGTCGGTTGCAGGGTTAATCGGAGCAGCCTGGTGGCTCGTAGGTAGAGAGGTCTGAGGGGAAAGGAAGGGAAGAGGGAGGAGGTTCAATGGGCGAGGTCTCAGGGAGGAATCAACGCAGTGTTATGGCGAATTTAATCGACTGAATTACGGGCAGAAACGGCGAGGAGGGGGAGGAATTGGTCGCGTGAGGTTGATGACGATGCCCAGCTGGCGGTGGGGTTACAATGTCAGCGAGTGAGAAAGGGTGTGTGTGGATTCGTTCTGTCATTGGCTGAGTGGGTCGGGTTTGCGGTAAGAAAACGTTTTGCGTGGGGAAAGATGGAGTGGGCTTCTGCTGGGCTAGATGGGCTAGCTGGGTTGGGCTGGTTTCTTTTTTTTATTCCTGAAACCTTTTTATTTTTCTGATTTCTTTTTCTGTTTTGAATTCAAATTATTATTTGATTTCAGATTTCTTTTTCAAATCTTTTCTAAATATTCAGTATGTTTCTATACTATTTTAAATAGGTATTTAAAGTCCATTTTAGAATAATTCTTTTATCCTTTTATGGTTTATATTTTATTTAAAAAGGGCATTTGTCTTTTATTCAAATAAGATTTTATTTATATTTTCAAACCCTTATTTGAATCTTAATTTTTACCAAACCATTTTCAGTAAGTTTTATTTATTCATTAGTGCAAATAATTCACTTTGAATTATTGAAAGTATTTCAATATGATTTATTAATCATTTAAATTGCGTAATTGTCTTTATTCAAATAAAATCCAATATGATTTTAAATCCATATAAATTTTATTCAAACAATTCTTTTAAGTTATTTAGATAACTTTTTAGTCCACTTTGGTAAATTCCAATTTATTATTTTCTCATGATTTAATTAATCATTTCTATTAGGGATTTTGTCTTTATTAAATATAATTTTGAATATGATTTAATCCCATATAAATTTTATTGGAAAATTCTTTTATATCTTCATTTTATTTGGATTTGAATTATCTTTATCTCATTTGCTTATGGATTTGGCCAAGATTTAATTTGGTTCTCAAATATTCCATATTTATTTCTTTCTTTCTTTATCTTATAAAATCCATATCTTTTTATTTATAGATCCAAAATTAGTGATTCCAATTTGTAGGATTTTATTTAATATTTGTTTATCTTTCTAAATACTTTTAGGATTAATTTGCTCACAATTTGGTATGGATTTTAGATAGGAGATTTATTAGCTTTGGAAATTATTTCCTTTTATCTTAATAACTTCATAAGTTTTTATCTATGGTTCCAAATTGAATGAAATCAATTTATATGGTTTTATAATATTTTTATTTGTCATTTTGATCATTTATAAATGTTTGTTGACAAATTTTTATATGGATCAAATCCATAGTCTTTGAGAGATCTTGGAAATGAATTATTCCTTTAGGGTTTTAGGGTTTTGGTTTGGCTTTTCCAAGTGTTTAAATTTCAAGATAAATTCATTGATGAATGCATTTCACTTGATTAAAATTTTGTTGGATTCCTTTTTATTCAAATTTGTTCAAGATGGGTTTTGATGTTTCATTTTAGAAACAAAAAGTTTCTTTTCACCCTAAATTTCAACAATTATTTATTTTGTTTATTTATTTTTCACATTTCAAATTGGAAAATTTTGGGATGTGACAGTGTACTACCCATGTAAAGCATCTACGCATAGATCCGGCTCTGATACCACTGTTGGGTTCACAGCATAGAAAACAAAAAATTCCTACGGTGGGAACTAAGTACCAAGATATATCTACTAGATACAAACAACGGGCGGATGTATATCCGTAGAGAACATACCCTTAAAGACTGACAAAGCTTAACGAGTTGAACTCGTGGTTGATGTAGACGATCTCTTGCCGATCTCAAGATCGAGAGGAAGTCCTAGCGCCGGCAAAGCAGCAGCGCATCCGTGCTCGCACACACGTACAAGACACCGAGCAACCTCCGCCTCCTCGCTCCAGCGATGCAGCGGAAGCACAACCCTTTCTTGCCGAATAGCCACCGGGAACATGTATCTCGCTACTCCGAGACCATGGGGGATAAATTCTAGAGGGGGAGAGAGATCCTTCACGAGGAGGTGTGAGTGAGAAGTGAGGAGAGGGGTGCCTTTTATAGGAGAGGGGGAACCCCAAGGGGGTGGACGGCGCATGGGGGATTCCCCCTTGCCCTCCCCTCATTCATGTGGGTGGACACTCCACTCACAAAATCCTCTTCAAATCCCTCCACTCAAAATCCCATTCAAACTTGCTATTAAATTTCCACCAAATTTAATGCAAACTCTCATTAAATAAAACTCTTTTATTTATTCAGAATTTTGTCAATCACTTTAATGACAAACATTCACATATAACCCCTTGCTATAATTCTATTTCACATGCAAAACCACTTTCTGCAATTTCACCCGAAAACCTGTTTCGGTATCTAGTGAAATAAATTTCTACGCTAGTTATTCTTTCCGGCATGAAACATTTGCTCCAATTGGATGTCAGTGTCCCTTAAGTGTGTCACCCTACAGTTCGCGAATAATGCGGACAAGATCGAGACCCTTCTCCGATCAATAATCAGTAGCGGGACTTGGAGATCCATACTGACTCCCACACATTCAACGATGACTTTCCTGTGATCGTCGGAACCTTTTACGCTTGTATCTTAATCCCTTTGTTTCATGATATATTACATGTCCGAGATTCGATCATCGGTATCTCCATACCTAGTTTGATCTCGTTACTGACATGCACTCTTTTCTCGTTCTCGTGAAATAACATTCTAGTGATCAAATCACTTTCTTGCAAGCTAACCAATGTGATATCACCGAGAGGACCCAGAGTATATCTATCCGTCATCGGGATGAAAAAATCCACTCTTGATCCATGATTCTCAACAAAACACATTGGTAGCTTTGAAGCCATCTTTATAATCACCCATTTATGGTGTGACATTTGATGTCAACAAGAAACTCTTCCGGTGTTAGTGATTGGCATGATCTCATGGTCTAAGGATTAGGATCACTTCGTAAGTTGTTTATAGCAATATAAACTCAATGACTTTGATCGTAATGCTATACTTCGGATGAATGTTCATCACATCATTACACTAATGTTGTGATCTTGTTATTAACAACATCTAATGTCTATGATCAGGAAACTGTGATCATCTTGTTAATCAACGAACTAGTTTATGAGAGAGGCATAACTAGGAACTTTCTGTTTGTTTATTAAACACACATGTATTAATGTTTCCGTATTAATACAATTATAGCATGCAAAATAAACATCTATCATATACTTGGAATACACATAATAAACACTTTATTATTGCCTCTGAGGGCATATTCCCTTCATTTCGCACCACCCGTTGATACGTTGACCCCCGAGTCACTTGGTATCGAGTTCACCGAGGAGTTTTAGCTGAACCATTTCAACCGTCTCAAGCTCTGAGAAATCAAGTCCACCAAGTGGGTGTGTCCCTTGATGAGTGCAGCACACTTCGTTGGGAGACCCCAAGCGGAAGGTATGATGCAGTACAACAGGCAAGTTTCCCCCAGTAAGAAACTGAACCAATAGGACGAAGGAAACGTCCCAAAGGTGATGCAAGCAACGTGGAGACCTACACAACACAAACTCAAGACTTTGCCCCAACTAACAGTGAGGTTGCCAATCTCACCAGTTGTTGTAACAAAGGATTAACTGTATGGTGTGGAAGGTGATGATGGTTTACAACAAGTAAACAGTAACAGTGGAAGATGTATTAATGGTAAATATTGGACCGAGGTCCATAGTTCACTAGAGGTGCTCTCCTTATATAAACAAAATGGCATGAAGGGTAAACAAATTACAGCAGGGCAATTGACAGGAACTGAGCAAGGCATAACAATGCAATACTAGACAAAAAGATCCTATGAGATTCGATTGAGCAATACAACAATATACATAGACTGCCATCCAACTGCATCTATGACTAGAAGTCCACCTTCAGGTTATCATCCGAACCCCCTCCAGTATTAAGTTGCAAGCAAATGCATAACCGCTTAAGAAAAGTGTGTAAGGTAAACAATCCACTTGTTCCATGAACAAGAGACCGTTGTTTTCTCCCTACTGGCAACATCACATCTACAACCGAAGAGATTTCTGTCGCTTCCCTTGGAAAATAGAGGCATGAACCCACTATCGAGCATAAATACCCCCTCTTGGAGTCACTAGCAACTACTTGGACAATATAGCTACTAACAACAGAGAGCATGCAAGATCACAAACAACACATACATGATAGAATCAATAAGACAAAACCATTAATCAATCTAACATAGTAATCTCAATATCCATCGGATCCCCGCAAACACAACATGCATGATTACAAATAGATTAGATCTTGATCATGAATGGATCTCACAAGATCTATACATGAAAGCACAAGGAGGAGATGCAACCATCTAGCTACTACATGGACCCGTAGTCCAAGGTGGAACTACTCACGCTTCATACCGGAGGCTGGCATGATGAAGAAGAAGGACTTCGGGATAATCTCCCCTCTGGCAGGGTGCCGGGAAGAGCTTCAGATCCCCCCGATCTAGGGACGATGGTGGCGCCGACTATAGACAGTTTCATGGAGTTTTTGATCGGGTGCTTAGGGTTTCAGCATCGGGGGGACTTTATAGGCGAAGAGGCGAGGCAGGGAGGCTCTAGGGGTCCCACACCTGCACACGGCCCACCTAGGTCGCTACTGGGGTGTGGCCACCTCTAGCGCCTCCTCCTCGCCTCAGGTCTGTTGCCCATGGTAAAATATTGACTTTGGCTTTTGTCCCGTCCAATTCCTGAATATTGATTTTCTGCCGTTCTGGAACCAAAAACAGAAGAAAACAAGCAATTGGCACCGTGGAAACTTGTTAATAGGTTAGTACCAGAAAAGCATATAAAAACACCTCAAAGTGTAGACAAAGCAAAGCAAAGTAGATAGTAAACAAGCATGGAGCATCAAAAATTATAGATACGTTTCCGACGTATCAAGCATCCCCAAGCTTAACTCCTGCTCGTCCTCGAGTAGGTAAGTGATAAAAGAATAATTTTTGAGGTGACATGCACCATCAAAACCAAGAACAAACAATTTGCAAGCATTGAAAGATGGAATCAAAGAACTCTAAACATGTGCATGAAAGATGGAGTTCTAACAATAAGACAAAGTAACTATGCATGCAACATGAAAGGCTACAAACAAAGATCATGAATAACATGCATTAAAAAACGTTTGTTTGTTTCACATACAGAAAACATGCCATAGTGGCAATCAGCTTGCCCCTCATAGAGTAGAAAATAGATGCATAGGACACCTTCAAAGTTCATAAGAGTGACTAGATACAAATAGCACAAGAACAAGCAATATCACAATATGCATCAATCAATAAGTTTTGGGACACTGCACACAGAATGACAACTATGCTCTCTTAATGGTGCCTAAAGATAGAAGGTGGAGACTCAATATAATAGTGGAAGAAAGGCCCTTAATAAAGGGAAGTAGGGATTTCAAGTTTCAAAAAGAGCTTCCAAAAATTATGGTACTTGTTAGATTTCAGCCCTAATTTCTCCTATCATAAGCATCTTGAAGTGATTAAGGTTAAAGTGAACAAACTATGGAGTATATGCTTGACAAAGTATAATTTGGCAATCTCATGTCCCTTGAATATGAGGGCCACACCTCATGCTACTCAATTTCAGTCACTTGTAAGTTCTTCTCATAGTAAGTACATGTGTATCGTAGAGAACCGACAACGGGGTACCCCTTGAACATGGTACAGGAGCTATCCCATAACCAAAATTACAAGGCAAGCAGACAATGAGCATATCAGTGATCTTTTTATTTACTATGTGCATAGCTTTTTATTGAGGATGCTTCACAGAATGCTCATTATGGTGATGATGCAGTTTCCACCATGATTAGGCATGGATTAGGCTAGCGGCCTAGGAATTTCTCTAACACAAAATACATAACTCCATGGACTTACAAGCTCCCTCTTTATTTCACACCGTTGACATCCATAGACAAAAGAGTAAGATATCAATTGTGTACAAAGTACAAGTGCAATGTTGAAAACATTCCCCGTGACACCACGGTTCTACTAATTCCAACGTATAAGTGCAAGCATATACAACAAAGATGACACAATGGTTCAAGTTTATTAGGGGTAAAGAATATAAAGTGTGCCATCAAGTTTGTGAGGGATTTAATCACTAAGTTTTCACATAACAAAATACTTTTTAATTGGATGATAGTTGAAAAAAGAATATACTTGGAATGGTGTAACACACCATGCATAGGAGTTTATAGTGGACACTTTGGAAAAACTTGGTTTCTTGGGAGTTGGAAGCATGAGTAGAGCTTACTCATACAAGTGGAGGCTAGCAAAAGACTGGGAGCAACCAACTAAGAGAGCAATAATGGCCATAATCATGTAGAGCAACAAAACATTACTAATCAAAGCATAGAGTGGTACTACAAGTCAAGGACTAAATGATCATAGAGGCTATGGTGACTTGTTCATAGTCATAAAATGGTGTGAGCATGTGCCAAGTCAACCCAAACAAATCATCAAAGGAGAATACCACAATAATATGCTTTTGCATGCTAAAACAACGCATAATTCTTTCAAGGCACACTAAGAAATCCCAATTGTTTGGAACAAGACATGCTACAGCAATAATCACTAAGCATAAGGTCAAAACAACACCTAGCATGTCATGCTAAAGTCTAAGTCACAGTCAATGCAAGCTCCTCTTGCACTTTCAAGCAAGAACTTTTTACTCCTTTCCAACACCAATCGACTTATTTGAAAAAACATAGCGAGAATGGGTGTCAAAACTACTTTATTCAAGCAAACTAAACAAACTAAGCAAAGCAAACAAAAACTAAGACGCTCCAAGAACAACACAACAGTGCATGAAACAATAAAAACGAAGTGTCTAGAAAGACCTGAGCTTTTTATTGATGAAGAAGGGGATGCCTTGGGCATCCCCAAGATTTGACGCTTGTACCTCTTGGGTATTTCTTGGGGTGACACCGGGGTGGCATACCCAAGCTTGAGCTTTTGTCCATTCTTCATCTCATTACATCATTCTTTCTCTACACCTGAAATTTTTCCTTCATACAGAACTTCACACAATCTTCATTAGCAACATTAGTGTATTCAAAAGATAATAGACCTTTGGGTTTAGCTTTGGAACAGCAAAACTTTTCACTAAAAACACAAGCTACTGTAGCAACTCCTTAAAAAAGCTCAATTCCCCAAAAGAGAACTCAAAAAGGAATCAATAAGAAGCAAATGCAAATAATGACAAAAATCTGTCAAAACAGACCAGCAGGTAGAAACCGGTTTTTTTTGAAAATCTTTTGTTGGTCAAATAAAAAAGTGTTAAACTAAATAAAGTTAGATAACATACTGGGGGATTTATTTGTAAATTTTCATCTCAATCCGACTTACAGAGACTCCTCAGGAATTTTATGGTGGACGACAGAAATCTGTTTCGGGACAACAACTCCCCAAATCTTACTTACCTCTCATTAGAGGTCATTGTTGGCTGGCTGATGGCGCCTTGAAAATCTTCACGATTGTCTACGCACAGCCTGTTGGGAATCCCAAGAGCAAGGTGTGAAGCAACACAGCAGCAAGTTTCCCCTCATTTGAGACCGAGGTTATCAAACCAGAAGGAGTAAGGAAATGTCACACAGGTGTTGCAAGCAACGTGGAGACCTGCACAACACAAACTCAAGACTTTGCCCCAACAAACAGTAAGGTCGTCAAGCTCACCGGTTTGCTGTAACAAAAGATTAAACGTATGGTGTGGAAGGTAATGGTTTGCAGCAAGTAAACAAGTAACAGTGGAAGATGTATCAATGGTAAAGATTGGACCGGGGTCCATAGTTCACTAGAGGTGCTCTCCTTAGATAAACAACATGGCATGAAGGGTAAAGAAATTACAACAGGGCAATTGACAGGAACTGAGCAAGGCATAACAATGCAATTACTAGTCAGAAAGATCCTATGAGATTCGATTGGGCAATACAACAAGATACATAGACTGCCATCCAACTGCATCTATGACTAGAAGTCCACTTTCAGGTTATCATCCGAACCCCCTCCAGTATTAAGTTGCAAGCAACAGACAACTGCTTTAAGCAAAGTATGTAAGGTAAACAGTCCACATATTCCATGAACAAGAGACCGTTGTTTTATCCCTAGTAGCAACAACACATCTACAACCGAAGAGATTATTGTCACTTCCCTTGGAAACTAGAGGCATGTGTAGGGGTTCGTTGCATGGAAAACAAAAAATTTCTACCGCATGCACACAAACAAGCCAAGATCTATATACTAGATTGTAGCAACAAGTCGATAGTGGAACTCACCCTCGAAGATTCCAAAGCGGTTAACGAGAGCAGATTCTCGTGGTGATGTAGTCGTACATTTGCCGATCTCAAGATCGCGTAGACGATCCTCCTTCGGCTGTGTTCCAGGCCTCCCGCAATCGATCACACGTTCGTTTTCGATGAAGACCTTCCTCTCCTTGTTCCAGCAGCGGAGGTTGTAGCACTCTCTCGCGATTCGGCAAAGACACGGCGTGGTATTGGAAGTAGAGGGGAGATCTCGCAGGGCTTCGCCTTAAGCCGGAGCGAGTATGGTGGAGTATGAGAGAGGCTTTGGTGATCTACGGTTTAGAGGGCACCAAGGGGAAAACTTGGTCGGCGGCTAGGGTTTGGGGAAACCCTAACTCGCCGAGTTAGAGGAGCTCTAGGCGGCGACGACTTGGAGGAGGTCGGCGGCTAGGAGGCTAGGGTTTGGGGTGTAGGAGGTGTGTCTAGGAGGGGAGCCCTGCCCCTCCTTATATAGGTGGAGGGGCGCGCCAGGGGAGGGGAGTCCCTCCCTAAACCCAAGGAGGGGCGGTGGAGGAGGAACTCCTCCCCAACTCAGATTCCACCTCCCTCCACTTCCCAAAATAGCTTGACTTTCAAATTGCTTGACTTTTCAAACTAGGATTTGAATAAACCCTTTATTTTGTTCAGCGATGACACCTAGTACATGATGCAATCATACCAACTTGATATAACACATTCATTTACCCTTCCCCTCCGGAGTGCTGGTCATTCCAGAACCTTCTAAAACCTCTCCGATGAAAATATCGGAAACTTTCCCGAACTCCGGAATCTGACTTTCCTTATATGAATCTTATTCTCCGGACCATTCCGGATCTCCTAGTGATATCCCGGATCCCATCCGAGATTCCGAACAACATTCGGTCTCTTACTCATCATTCCATAACTACTCAACAACATCGAATCCTTAAGTGTGTCTCCCTACGGTTCGTGAATTATGCGGACATGATCGAGACACTTCTCCGATCAATAACCAATAGAGGAATCTGGAAATTCATATGGCTCCCACATATTTCTACGATTACTTTGCGATCGAATGAACCACTTACATACGATACCAATTTCCCTTTGTCTCACGATAGTTTACTTATCTGAGGTTTTGATCGCCGGTATCTCTGCATACCTAGTTCAACCTCGTTACCGATAAGTACTCTTTTTTTGTTCCCGTGATATGTGATCCCTTGTGAGCCAGTCACATGCTTGCAAGATAATTGGATGACATTCCACCGAGAGGGCCCAGAGTATATCTATCTGTCATATGGATGGATAAATCCCACTCTTGATCCATGTGCCTCAACCCATACTTTCCGAACACTCAATGCCACCTTTATAGCCACCCAGCACGGTGGTGTTTGATGTCATCAAAGCATCCTTCCGGTGATGGTGATAAGCATGATCTCATGGTCGAAGGAATTAGGTTACTATGTATCAAAAAGCTTATAGCAAATGAACTATATTAAATGACTTGATCTTTATGCTACGCTTAACTATAGGAGTATGTCCATCACATCATTCCCCTAATGATATGACCCTGTTGTTAATAACATCTCTATGTTCATGATCAGGAAACCATGATCATATAATAACCAACAAGCTAGTTTAACAAGAGGCTTTACTAGGGACTCTTTTATGTTTACAAATCACACAAGTATTAATGTTTCCGGTTAATACAATTATAGCATGGTATGTAAACATTTATCATAAGTATGAAGATATGATAATAACCACTTTATTATTGCCTCTTGGGCATATCTCTAACAGTCTCCCACTTGCACTAGAGTCAATAATCTAGTTTCAAACCTTTGTGTATTCAACACCTATGGCTTTCCGGTGTTGTATGTACACGATTGCTAGTGGTCAACTGATCTCCGAATCTGACACTTTCAGGTCCGTGTGTAATTGCATGTCTTTGCGTCTCTACGCATCACTCATTCTCTAATGAGATGGCTTTGTACAAATTTGGTCCTTTGGTGTGACCTTTAGTTCTTTGGGGTTAAAACATGTTGATAATATTGTCGTACAATATATCTTCATAGTATTATCCCTGTTGTGAACTACACTTAGTTTGATAACAAACTACTTGACACAAATGCCCTCTTTTGCTGCTATAATAGCAGTTATATACTTAGCCCTTTTGTTGCAGTATCTGTCACAATGTCTTAACTTTGGAACTCATCCAAATCCATTATGGAACTTACTTTTCATCACATTGTGCCACCCTCAGTTTAGATTGAGATAAACTTAATTTGTACTTTATGACAAAACTAGTATCAATGTAATACTTTTACAATGAACTAACCATCTATTTGTCACTTCTACAAAATAATATATTCTTAGTTCTTTTGCAAGATCATAAGAATATCTTTACTATCGTCCAATAATCATCTTATGAATCATTCTGGTATATGCTCATAACATTTAGAGCATAGGACATATCTGGATTTGTACATATCACGGTATGATTGATATAAATACTCTTTGTGATTTCATACATCAAGTATCAATCTATACTTGAATCTTTATTTCACTTACCAAATGTCAATACACTTGTATATATCATCAATATTGAACTCATTCAATCCTTTCTGTGCGACAAGAACCTTTCTTGTAGTTTCTACATTGAACTCATTCAATATATCATCTATGTACTTTTGGCACAACCATATTAGCGTCTATTGATGCCAAATATTTGGGTTTTGCCTAAGTCTTTCATCGTGATGAAATTCTTATCCTGTGTTAATAAAAGATACATTATTTCCAATCAACAATATGTCTTCCACATAATGTATTAGAAACATGTCTTAGCGCTCCCACTTAATTTCTTGCGAATGCAAGCATCTTCATCGTCTCCGATGAAATTAAACTCTTTTAACAGTTTCATCATGGTGAAGATTCCAACTCCGCGATGCTTACTTCAACTATTGAAGTTTGCATATGCTTTTAGCATCCTTTGAATTAACAAAACCCTTTGGACCGTGTCATGCACACGTCCTTGGTAACCATTCTATTAGAAGAACTTGTTTTGTTTATTCAACTACCACATAACAAAATTATATGTAGTGGTTGCTACATTAATCCGTCTAGACTAAATATCGCTATGAAGATCAGATCTTGTCATAGTCAACCTTTGAACATTGTTGTGAACTATTTCCCAACATGTCGACTATTTCATAGATGTGAAAACATCCATGTCTATTTCTTTATAGATCCAAATACGACTGTAAGGTCTTGTACCTTTCCAGAGGGTTTTTCAAGTTCAAAGCTTGATCTCTCGTATATGGAATTATCATGGATTTTATGGCTTCAAGCCATTTGACGGAGTCAGGGCCCATCATCGCTTCTTTGCATGTAGTCGGATCATTATTGTCAAATAATGATTTAACTCTCAAATCTTGGTATTTGATTGTTTACCCAACCTACTCGTTTTAATAGGAACTTAGATCTCCGTAACCACAACCTTTGAGGCACGTGAGCCATGAGCATTATTCTTGCCTCCTAACACTTTTTTGCGCCAAGCAACTCTGCACATATAGCTAAGGTTCTTTTAACCTTATCAAAGTTCTATTGTCCTCCCACTTAACTTTTCACGAAAAATTCCTTCTTAAAGAAACTTGACGTTCTAAGCGACAAACATTTTTGTCTCCGATGTTATGGAGGAACAATTATTCGAAATAACATACAAAGATAGGTTCATCCGACTTTGGTTGCAAACATCTTTCTTATGCATAGCATACCAATGTTTAAGAAAGGACAACTTGGGTTTTATCCCAAACCATAACTTTATATGGTGTCAATTCAACGGATTATGATGGAGCTCTTTTCAGTGGAAAAACGGTAGTCTCTAAAGCTTCTAATCTTTAAAATATAATGATAGTTTTATGAATTACACCTTTGATCTTACCATGTCAAACAAGGTTTAATTACATATCTCAAACGCTCCATACTCTTATGGTGTTTCGGGAAATGCAAATCCACGGAACGATTACTTAAATCTTAGGTATTATGCTAAACTTGTAACTCAAATATCTTCCTTTATGCTCTTATCATAAACTATTTATATTCTTGTTACAATGATTTTGCACTTCATCTTGAAAGTCTTTGAACTTTTCAAAATGTTTCATACTTCATCCTTATTAAGTAAATATTCATATATTCACTCAAATTTTCGGAGAAAGCATATGAAGTTGAAATCCATCGCTCTTGACTACACACAATGGACTTCGTACAACAATATGTACAAGTTCCAATAATCTAGTCATTCGTTCCCTTTTGGCCTATGAACGAAGTTTTAATTATCTCTAGGAAAGTTTGACAAGCGTCATTTGATCAAAATCAAAATAACTCCAAAATTCCATCCACATGGAGTTTCTTCATGTTTTCTTTCCAATATAATTTAAACGGCGATGTCACTTCCTAAGTGATCTTTTAATTTGTCTTTCGACATTTTGAGCACTAGTTTTATGGATGTGATTTCTCCAACGAGATTTGTAAATCATCCATCTTTTATGGATTACGGCAATTAATTGAACAACCCTTTTGTTCTCATAATACCTGATAAAACAAATCTTGAAGGCAAGCTTTGATGTTTAACGAGCAACACAATAACCCTTTATTTGTTCTCGATGAACATCATCACATGTTCCTTTGCTAGTTACTTAGGCCATTGTAGTTCATGAATTGTGTTGTTTCGTATGACGATTCACACCAACAAATTCAGTATCAAGTACTTAAGAACCACATTGTTTAATAAGCAAAGAATATATCCATAACATGTATATCATCTATATACTTAAACTAAACAATTCTAGTCTTTTCTTTTCTGCCATATATTTATGAGATTCTCTTTCAGTATTTCCTTTTCTGTTTGAAAGAATCTATCAACATCAATAGTGGAGTCATACATATGACACATAGTCCAAAGCGTGTATAATTAAATACCAATGTCTTTGGACTTGCACTTTGAAGTAGATCACCATCATCAAATGTTTGGTGTTCTTTCAAATTCCTTTCTTTAGTAATCTCTTGGTGTAGTAAACATTTTACCTACATCAAATATTCACCCTTATCATAGAATCATCCATGATCAAGCTACTTTTAGCTTATAACAGTGAATCACGAGTATAATGTTGCTCTCCAAAACCTTTTGGAGGTTTAGGACAACTAGTGTCTCCAACCTTTTGCAAATTCTCATCAAATATGAGAACATGACTTTTGCCATATTATACTCTATCATGTTGCAACCAAAACTCCATTTCAGATATCACAATATCTTCCACACATCATGGTTTCTGAAACAACTCTTTCAGATCCTAGATAACCTTGATATTAAGACAATCCTTTGAATATCAAGAATCATGGAGACAAACATGATACTCATACACTAACACTTGGAATTGTCACTCTTGATTTAATACCCATTATTAAATTTCATGGAGTAACCAGAACTTATTGAAAGTTTGCAATAGGACTTTTAAACTTTAGATTAACACTTCAAAACAATACGATACCAGTTCGTAAAGTAACTAACCAGAATTCTATAGTTCTATCATCTCAATTATAACTAAGTGCAAGGTGGTAAACGGATGCCAATGACTACAACAACTATGCAAATTCACTTTGATTTAATTTATGATAAATAGTGTTCAACTTTTAATCATATTGCCGTTGAACTCCCACTCAAAACAATATCCCTCACATTGTTTTAGTGATCACACAAACCAAATTCACCACATCAAAACCGATCATCACGAGAGTTAATGTAGCTTCAATGGCGAACAATCAACATGTTCATCATATCTACTATATGACTCATGCTTTACCTTTCGGTGATCCGTGTTCCGAGACCATGTCTGTACATGCTAGGCTCGTCAAGATCAAACCTTAGCTTCCGCATGAGCAAATCTGGCTTGCTCATGTTGTATACACTCGCAGAATCTATCACACCCGATCATCACGTAGTGCTTCGAAACAACGAGCTTTAGCAACGGTGCTTACTAAGGATGAACACTTTAAAAACTTGAAATTGTGTGCTTGAGGGATCATCTTATAATGCTACCGTCCTGAACTAAGCAATACAAGATGCATAAAAGGATTAACATCACATGCAATTCATAATATGTGATATGATATGGCCTTTCTTCTTTGTGCTTCCGATCTCCATCTTCAAGCACGAACATGATCTCCATCATTACCGGCATTGCATCAAGGTCAATGACGCCGCTCCATGGTTGTCGTCCACCAGCTTCAACTATTACAACTACTTTGAATAGACACGCAGGTCTTAACAGAATTTAAAGACAACCATATGGCTCCTGCCGGTTGCCAACTTACAATAAGGAACATCGTATACATCTATAATCACAATCATGGCCATATCACATCACAGCACACCCCTACAAAACAAAGTTAGACGCCTCTAATTTTCTTTGCATGTTTTACGTGGTTTGGGGCTTTCAATAAGTGTCGCTCTAACTTACGAACAGGAACCACAACGTTGATACTAGTATTGTCAATCACCCGTTGTAAATTGAATCTTAACTATGTTGGGAGAAACAGGCACCCGCAAAGCCACTTATGCAATACAAGTTGCATGTCAAGCATGGAGCAAGTCTCTGTCATGTAAGGTTAGCCTGGGCCGCTTCATCCCACCATCCCGCAAGATGCAAAGTACACAAGAAGCAATCGACAACAAAAGATTCAACGCCCACAATGACCATTGTGTTCTACTCGTGCAACAGATCTACATATAGACACGGCTCTGATACCACTGTAGGGGTTTGTTGCATGGAAAACAAAAAAATTCTACCGCATGCACACAAACAAGCCAAGATCTATCTACTAGATTGTAGCAACGAGTCGATAGTGGAACTCACCCTCAAAGATTCCAAAGCGGTTAACGAGAGCAGATTCTCGTGGGTGATGTAGTCGTACATTTGTCGATCTCAAGATCGCGTAGACGATCCTTCCGGCGCTGCGTTCCGACAGCGCTCCCGCAGTCGGTCACACATTCGGTACTCGATGAAGATCTTCCTCTCCCTTGTTCCAGCAGGCAGTGGAGGTTGTAGCACTCTCCTCGCGATTCCGGCAGCACGACGGCGTGGTATCAGAAGTAGAGGGGAGATCTCGCAGGGCTTCGCCTTAAGCCGGAGCGAGTATGGTGGAGTATGAGAGAGGCTTTGGTGATCTACGGTTTAGAGGGCACCAAGGGGAGGACTTGGTCTGCGGCTAGGGTTTGGGGAAACCCTAACTCGCTGAGTTAGAGGAGCTCTAGGCGGCGGCGACTTGGAGGAGGCCGACGGCTAGGAGGCTAGGGTTTGGGGTGTAGGAGGTGTGTCTAGGAGGGGAGCCCTGCCCCTCCTTATATAGGTGGAGGGGCGCGCCAGGGGAGGGGAGTCCCTCCCCAACTCGGCCAAGGAGGGCCGGCGGTGGAGGGGAGGAACTCCTCCCCAACTCGGATTCCACCTCCCCTCCACTTCCCAAAATAGCCGTTTGACTTTCAAATTGGCGTTTGACTTTTTCAAACTAGGATTTGAATAAACCCTTTATTTTGTTCAGCGATCACACCTAGTACATGATGCAATCATACCAACTTGATATAACACATTCATGTACCCTTCCCCTCTGGAGTGCCGGTCATTCCGGAACCTTCTAGAACATTCCCGATGAAATCACCGGAACCATTCTCCAACCCCGAAACAGGACTTTCCTTATATGAATCTTATTCTCCGGACCATTTCGGATCTCCTCGTGATATCCCGGATCCCATCCGAGACTCCGAACAACATTCGGTCTCTTACTCATCATTCCATAACTACTCAACAACATTGAATCCTTAAGTGTGTCTCCCTACGGTTCGTGAATTATGCGGACATGATCGAGACACTTCTCCGATCAATAACCAATAGAGGAATCTGGAAATTCATATGGCTCCCACATATTTCTACGATTACTGTGCAATCGAATGAACCACTTACATACGATACCAATTTCCCTTTGTCTCATGATAGTTTACTTATCCGAGGTTTTGATCGTCGGTATCTCTGCATACCTAGTTCAACCTCGTTACCAATAAGTACTCTTTTCTCGTTCCCGTGGTATGTGATCCCTTGTGAGCCAGTCACATGCTTGCAAGCTAATTGGATGACATTCCACCGAGAGGGCCCTGAGTATATCTATCCGTCATATGGATGGACAAATCCCACTCTTGATCCATGTGTCTCAACCCATACTTTCCGAACACTCAATGCCACCTTTATAGCCACCCAGTTACGGTGTGGTGTTTGATGTCATCAAAGCATCCTTCCGGTGATGGTGATAAGCATGATCTCATGGTCGAAGGAATTAGGTTACTATGTATCAGAAAGCTTATAGCAAATGAACTATATTAAATGACTTGATCTTTATGCTACGCTTAACTATAGGAGTATGTCCATCACATCATTCCCCTAATGATATGACCCTGTTGTTAATAACATCTCTATGTTCATGATCAGGAAACCATGATCATATAATAACCAACAAGCTAGTTTAACAAGAGGCTTTACTAGGGACTCTTTTATGTTTACAAATCACACAAGTATTAATGTTTCCGGTTAATACAATTATAGCATGGTATGTAAACATTTATCATAAGTATGAAGATATGATAATAACCACTTTATTATTGCCTCTTGGGCATATCTCCAACAACATGAACCCACTATCGAGCATAAATACCCCCTCTTGGAGTCACTAGCAACTACTTGGCCAAGATAGCTGTAGGGGTTCGTAGCATAGAAAACAAAAAAATTCTACCGCATGCACACAAACAAGCCAAGATCTATCTACTAGATTGTAGCAACATGTCGATAGAAGAACTCACCCTCGAAGATTCCAAAGCGGTTAACGAGAGCAGATTCTCGTGGGTGATGTAGTCATACACTTGTTGATCTCAAGATCGCGTAGACGATCCTTCCGGCGCTGCGTTCCAGTAGCGCTTCCGTAAGGTCACACGTTCGGTACTCGATGAAGACCTTCCTCTCCCTTGTTCCAGCAGGCAGCGGAGGTTGTAGTTCTCTCCTCGCGATTCCGGCAGCACGACAGCGTGGTGTTGGAAGTAGAGGGAAGATCCCGCAGGGCTTCGCCTAAGCCGGTGCGAGTTATGGTGGATTAGGGTTTCCTGAAGATCTAGGGTTTATATGACCGGGAGGAGGAGGTGTCGGTGGCGGATAGTGCGGCGGCGACGATCCGGTGGCGGCGCGGCGGTGGGGCTGCGGCGGCGGCGGCTCGTGTGCGGGGAGAGGGGCTAGGGCTTCGGTATGTTGGGGTAGCCCTCCCCCTCTATTTATGAGAGGGGCAGCCTTGGGAGGGGTGGGTTTGAATCCAAACCCAAACCCAAGTTGGACTGAGAGAAGGACTTGTTTCTTCTCCCACTAGGAAACCATTGTTCCAGTTTGACTTTTCAAACTCCCGTTTGACTTTCAATTTAGAGCTTTGAATTCTCTCTTGCATATGCAGACACCAAGTGACCTAGGATATGATCCAATCATTCCACTTATCCATGACAAATTCATGGACCATTCTCCTTCCGGACCGGTGAACCTTCTAGACCCTTCTAAAACCTCTCCGATGAAAATATCGGAAACTTTCCCGAACTCCGGAATCTGACTTTCCTTATATGAATCTTATTCTCCGGACCATTCCGGATCTCCTAGTGATATCCCGGATCCCATCCGAGACTCCGAACAACATTCGGTCTCTTACTCATCATTCCATAACTACTCAACAACATCGAATCCTTAAGTGTGTCTCCCTACGGTTCGTGAATTATGCGGACATGATCGAGACACTTCTCCGATCAATAACCAATAGAGGAATCTGGAAATTCATATGGCTCCCACATATTTCTACGATTACTTTGCGATCGAATGAACCACTTACATACGATACCAATTTCCCTTTGTCTCACGATAGTTTACTTATCCGAGGTTTTGATCGCCGGTATCTCTGCATACCTAGTTCAACCTCGTTACCGATAAGTACTCTTTTTTTGTTCCCGTGATATGTGATCCCTTGTGAGCCAGTCACATGCTTTCAAGATAATTGGATGACATTCCACCGAGAGGGCCCAGAGTATATCTATTTGTCATATGGATGGACAAATCCCACTCTTGATCCATGTGCCTCAACCCATACTTTCCAAATACTCAATGCCACCTTTATAGCCACCCAGTTACGGTGTGGTGTTTGATGTCATCAAAGCATCCTTCCGGTGATGGTGATTAGCATGATCTCATGGTCGAAGGAATTAGGTTACTATGTATTAGAAAGCTTATAGCAAACAAACTATTGAAATGACTTGATCTTTATGCTACGCTTATCTATAGGAGTATGTCCATCATACCATTCTCCTAATGATATGATCTCGTTGTTAACAACATATCAATGTTCATGATCGAGAAACCACGATCATCTATTAACCAACAAGCTAGTATTATTAAAGAGGCTTTACTAGGGACTCTAATTTAGTTTACAAATCACACAAGTATTAATGTTTCCGGTTAATACTGTTATAGCATGAATGTAAACATTTATCATAAACACAAAGATATAATAATAACCACTTTTATTATTGCCTCTAGGGCATATCTCCAACAATAGCTACTAACAACGGAGAGCATGCAAGATCACAAACAACACAGACATGATAGAATCATAAAGACAAAACCATTAATCAAACCAACATAATAATCTCAATATCCATTGGATCCCCGCAAACACCAACATGCATGATTACAAATAGATTAGATCTTGAGAGCACAAAGGAGCTCACAAGATCTATACATGAGAGCACAAAGGAGGAGATACAACCATCTAGCTACTACATGGACCCATAGTCCAAGGTGGAACTACTCACGCATCATACCGGAGAGAAGGCCTCCGGGATGATCTCCCCTCCGACAGGGTGCCAGGAAGAACTTTAGATCCATCCCGATCTAGGGACGACGGTGGTGACAGCTACAGAAGGTTTTGTGGATATTTGATCGGGGTCTCAGGGTTTCTGCATCAGTCGTCCCTAGATCAAATATCCACCTGAAGGTTTTGTGGATATGCAGGTGGACCTGTCACGCACAGCATGATCCTGCCGGTCGGCACGATCAGCCTCTTCGTCGGCCTCACCGACGTCATCATCTCGGAGGACTCGGCTCGCATCCGCGAGTCGCCGCCACGCGACCGGCTCTCTGAGAGCCAGGTCCGCACGATCCACCGCCTCGCCTCCGAGTACAACTCGGCCCACAGCGACGTGGCCGAAACCACCGCAGCCGCGGAAGACGCGGCCCTCAAAGACGATGCCGATTCGGCGACCCCGGCGTCACTCGCCGTATCCATTGTCGTCGTGTCACCCGCGGGCTCCATCACCCAGGTCTCCAACATCGGAGACTTCGAGGATCCCTCTATCCTCGGGATCTTCGACTTCGACTCCGGGTCGGAGAACTCCGCCGACCTCCACGACGGAATAGGCCGCCACGCCGCGACCTACATGGCGACCTGCACCGACCCGACGGAAGACCCATTCTCCACGCCAATCCCACCAAACGCGACGACAACGGAGGTCGAGGAACTCCGCCTGAAGCCGGCGGAAGCAGTCCGCAAGGAACAAGACGATCGCGAAAAATTTCGCCTCGAGCAGGTGACAGCACAGGAGCTGTCGCGCTACCACCAGCTCCGAATCAGGTCGCGCCTGAACCCCACCGTCTAGGGGCGTGCCCTGAATTTCGACGACGAGAATGACCCGGCCCACGTGGCCGAGCGCGCGATCTGTGAGAACGCGCCACCAGGAGGAAGCACTCGGCCCCCACCAGGGGCAACGACCAATGGCGCCCCACCACCACCCAATCGCGCACCCCCCAGGGATCAACCAAGGATCATGGTCTCCTCACGGAAGCGAGTCGCGAACGGCCTCCCGCTGTTCTCCACCCCAATGGACAACCTCGTCGCCCGGCCGAGCAGCAGTAGACAACATTGAAGCCACTAGGGAAGGCGCCCTGCAAATCCAGTACGCCAGGGCTCTGCTCGCCAAAGCAGTCGAGCAACAAAACGCAGGCGTTGACTCACAGGGTCGGATGTACTCGCGTTCATCAGGCAGCAGAGCGGCCTCGAGCGGCCGCCCCATGGCGGCGAACACTCTCAACTGCCCGCCACCCAAACCACTACAGCTCTAGCACCGACCCGCGAACGCGACACTCTCCACCAACGACCCTCGGCCGGCGACCAACTTGTCGCCGCCAACGGACAACTCGTCGACGCCCGCACCCACATCATCAACAACCAGAGCTAGCGCGCACGCCAGCCTGATGACCTGCGGCACACCCTCACCAACCGCCGCGACGGTGAGCCGAGGGGATCGCTAAGCTGAATCGGGCCCAGTGCTTCGGACCGATGATCCGAGGTGAAAGATACCCGGCGAACTTCAAAGCGCCGAAGGAAATAGAGAAGTACGACCCTTCATACGATCCCTCCGTGTGGCTGGATACCTACCTCATGGCGATGGGGATCGCCGGCCACACCGATCTACTAGCCGCCCGCTACCTCCCCCTAATGATGGAGGGGGCGTGCAGGCAGTGGATTAACACCCTTCCTGCGGATAGCATCGACTCCTGGGAAGAGATGTGCGAGGCATTCGTCAGGCACTTCGAGGGTTCATACACCCACGCCACCACCATCGAGGACCTGGAACGGTGCGTCCAGGGACCCCACGAGTCGACCCGCAGCTGGGTCCAACAGTGGCAAGATCTATGGTACAACGCGGTCGGCATCCACCCAGACACCGCGATCCACTGCTTCAAGACCTCGTGCCGCTACGAACCCCTGGTCGCCAAGCTCAAACGAGCGTACCGCACACTCGACAACATACCGGATCTCCTGGAGATCGCAAAAAGGTACGCAGAGGAGGACCCAAACCAATAAACCGACGACGAGTCGGGAGGACACCGCCGCACGAGCGGCCACGACAACGGAAGGCGACCCGACTTATGCTATAGCAACACTCGCCTCACCGGCAAGCGCCACAGTGACGGGCGAGTCGACTTCGTCGCCAGCTGGAATCTGGCAGCGCGAGCAGAAGCTTCCGCGCCGCGACGGGGGACAGCGTCGCGACGGTGGCAACTACAAGGCGAAGCCGAGGTTCGATCCCGCGGCCCTTCTGAACCAACCTTGTGTATTTCACAGTAGGGAAGGGAAGCCTGCCACGCACATGACCGCCGACTGCCACTCTCTCCAGGAGATCGAGAAGGCACGGCGCGCACGGGAGGACCCCGACAACAACCCGCCAAATGGCGGAAAATTCGGTAGCATCGCCGGTTCACTCCACACCTTCACACGCTTCAACACGAAGCGCGAGAAGAAGGTCATCGCCCGCGTCGTCGCCATCAACGCGGTGGCCCAGATAGATATCCCCCAGTTCCTCAACTGGTCTGAGCAACCAATCACTTGGAGTCGCCAGGACCACTCGCCACGGATCGAGTATCCAGGCCGAGTCGCCCTTGTGGTCAAGCCCAAGGTGGGAGACTACTGGCTCCCCAAAACATTGATGGACGGCGGCAGCTCCATCAACATCCTGTACCTGGACACCTTCAGGCGACTGCGGCTCCCGCAGTCGATGATCGAGACGACCTACACCATGTTCCACGGCATCGTCCTCGGTCGGAAGGCATACCCGATCGGCAAGGTGACGCTGCCAGTCACCTTCGGCACACCGGCAAACTTCTGCACCGAGCGGATCGTCTTCGAGCTGGTGCCCTTCGATAGCCCCTACCACTGCGTCCTGGGGCGCCAGGCGTTCGCCAAGTTCATGGCAGCACCCCACTATGCGTACAACGCGCTGAAGCTACCCGGGTCGTGCGGCGTCATCACCATCCATGGCGACCCCGACATGGCCGCCGAGTGCGAGGCCAAAGGAGCCGAACTCGCCGACGCCGTCATCACGGCAGAGGCCAACCACGCCGAGGAGCTCGCCAAGTACGCGAGCGGGGTCAACAACGACGACCCTACCATACTCAAGAAGCCCAAGTCGGAGGGCGGCAACTCCACTGCCTTCGAGGGAACAACGCATACCCGCACCGTCGAGCTGGTCCCAGGCGACTCCAGCCAGATGGTGACGATCGGGACGGGCATGAGCCCAGCATAGGAAGGCGCGCTCATCGAGTTCCTCCGTGAGAACAGGGACATCTTCGCATGGAAGCCGTCTGACATGCCTGGTGTCCCGAGGGATCTCGCTGAGCACAAACTCTACACCGGCCCCAAAGTGCGACCCATCAAGCAGTCGTTGCGGCCCTTCAATGAAGAGCGCCGCCGAGCCATAGCCGAAGAGGTGCAGCGTCTACTCGCTGCAGGCTTCATCCGGCCAATCAAGTACTCCAAGTGGCTGGCAAACCCAGTCCTGGTCGAGAAGAAAAACGGGACCTGGAGGATGTGTATCGATTACACAAACTTAAACAGCGCCTGCCCGAAGGAGCAATTCGTCCTCCCGCGGATCGACCAAATCATCGATTCCACCGCGAGCTCGGAGTCGCTATGCTTCCTCGACACCTACTCAGGGTACAACCAGATCAAAATGGCCGTCGAGGACGAAGAAAAGACGGCGTTCATCATGCCATTCGGAGCCTTCTACTACACTGCCATGACCTTCGTCCTCAAGAATGCCGGGGCGACCTACCAGCGGTGCATGTAGGAGTGCCTTGCGAGCCAAATTGGCCGCAATATCCACGTCTACATCGACGACGTGGTGGTGAAGTCCGCTCGCCAGCAAGACCTACTCGCTAACCTGGCGGAAACATTCGCCAACCTGCGGAAGTACAAGATAAAGCTAAACCCAGGCAAATGCACCTTCGGTGTGCCAACTGGACAACTACTGGGATACGTTGTCTCCAAGCGCGGGATCGAAGCGAACCCCACCAAGATCAACACGATCGCTCGACTCGGCAAACCAGAGTGCCTGCGCCACGTCCAAAAGCTGGCCGGGCGAGTCGCGGCTCTCAGTTGCTTCATCCCCCGGTTGGGAGAAAAGGCGATGCCCCTCTACCGCCTAATGCGCAAGAACCCCACCTTCTAGTGGGACAAGGAGGCAGATGACGCGCTCCACGACCTCAAGGAGGTGCTACTCGCAGCACCGCTACTCGCCACCCCCGTCGAAAAGGAACCCATGCTGGTCTATGTCGCCGCTTCCGAACGCGTCGTCAGCGCCGTCATGGTCGTCGAACGGCCAGAAGAAGGAAAGGAGCGCCCGGTGCAGCGACCAGTGTACTACATCAGCGAGGTCCTCACCGAGTCGCGCCAGCGCTACCCGCAATACCAGAAATTGGTATACGCGGTCTTCAGAGCACAGCGGCGACTGCCGCACTACTTCCAGGAGCACCCAATAACGCTCGTCTCCTCAACAGCGTTGCAGGACATCATCCACAACCGCGAGGCAACCGGGCGAGTCGCCAAGTGGGCCATCGAGATCGGCGTCCACAACATCAAGTACGAACCGTGCAAGTCGATCAAGTCGCAGGCTCTCGCAGACTTCCTCGTCTACTGGGAGGAGGCCCAGCAGCCAGAGAAGCTGCCATACCTCCACTATTGGAACCTACACTTCGACGGCTCCAAGAACGCGGGCGGCGCCAGGGCAGGGATCGTGTTAACATCTCCGAAGGGCGACAAGCTCCGCTACGTCCTCTACCTCGACTTCACCCCCTGCACCAACAACATGGCCGAGTACAAGGCGCTACACCACGGCATGTGAGCTGCCAAAGAGATGAATGTCAATCGACTGCGCTGCTACGGAGACTCCGACCTCGTCGCCGGGCAAGTCACCGGCACCTGCGATGCCGTCTCCCCCACCATGGCGGCATACCGCCAAGCAGTGGACAAGCTGGGTGGACACTTCGCAGGCTACTCCGTCGAGTGGATTGACAGGCGGAAGAACGAGGAGGCCGACGCACTCTCTCGCATCGGCTCGGCTCGACTCGCACCACCCGCCGGCGTCTTCCTCAACACCATCACCAAGCCTTCCGTCTCTCCCCCCAGGGAGATCGACATCGGAATCCCGCTGCAACCAGAAGTAGCCCTGGTCGCACTAATCGTCGAGCCAGACGACTGGACCGCGCCATACGTCGCCTACTTGGAGGGAGGCACCCTGCCAGCGGATTAAACGGATGCCCGGATGATAGCACGCCGCTGCAAATCCTTCGTCATCATCAACGGCGAGCTCCACAAGCGCAGCGTGACCGGCGTGTTCCAACGCTATGTTCATCCCGCCGAAGGACGCAAAATCCTCCAAGACATCCACTCCGGCGACTGCGGCCACCACGCCGGCACCCGCTCTCTGGTCGCCAAGGCTATGTGACACGGCTTCTACTGGCTCACCGCACACGCAGACGCTATCGACATTGTCCAGCGGTGCGTCGGATGCCAGAAATACGCCAATCAAACCCACGTGCCAAGCTCGGCGCTCAAGACAATCCCCATCACCTGGCCGTTCGCCGTATGGGGCATGGACATGGTAGGCCCCTTCAAGAAGTCCCCCTCCGGCTTCACACACCTCCTAGTCGCAGTCGACAAGTTCACAAAATGGGTGGAGGCCAAGCCAGTCCGCAAATGCGACGGGAAGACCGCCACCAAGTTCCTACGCGAGCTCATCTATCGCTACGGGTTCCCAAACAGCATCATCACGGATAACGGCACCAACTTCGCCAAAGGAGCCATGGTCGAGTTCTACGAGGAACACCACATTCGACTCGACCTCGCCTCAGTCGCCCACCCGGAGTCCAACGGCTAGGCGGAACGCGCCAATCAGAGCATCCTCCATGGCCTGAATCCACGACTCCAAGTACCACTCGAGCGCACCGCCGGGTGCTGGGTCGAGGAGCTACCCTTCGTCATCTGGGGCATCCGCACCTCTGTCAACAGGTCGACAGGGTTTACCCCCTTCTTCATGGTGTACGGTGCCGAGGCAGTCATGCCCACCGACCTCGAGCACGACTCGCCAAGGGTGGTCAACTACACGGAGGCCACAAACAAACTCGCACGCCAAGACGGAGTCGACCAGCTCGACGAGGCACGCGACCTAGCTCGCTCCCGCACCGCCATCTACCAGCAAGGGCTTCACCGCTACCATAGCCGACGAGTAAGGACTCGCACTTTCCAGGAAGGCGACCTGGTACTACGCCTAGTCCAGGACAAGAAGGGTATGCACAAGCTCTCCCCCCCTTGGGAGGGACCATTCGTCATCGGGCGAGTCCTAGGCAATGACGCCAACTACCTCACCGACGCCCGAGGCGATGGAAAACTCGACGTCAAGCGCCCGTGGAATGTAAACCTCCTACGAAAGTTCTACTCCTAGAACTCCATACATGTACTCCCCACCCGCTATGAAATAAAACAGTGGTTACCGAAAGTTGTGTCTACTCTCCGTGTCTTGTGCCACTCGCACTCGTAATAACAGCGTTACGCTATTCGCAGAAGTCAACCTCTGGTAAAGTGACCGGCATGGCCAAGTAGTGCGGTACGAGGGCACTGGGGAACCCCAGGCCTCGTAACGTCCATGAAAAACGCCAACCCGGAGCCCCATTGGAGTCGCCTAGCTCGATTGGCTTACGGAGCCAAGACAACTGTATTCGCTCCTCACAGCGACAAAGGTCCTCCGCATCCTCGGCACAGCGACTCAAACGGACACATACCACGCTCGGGGACTGACACCCAGCCAAATACGAGCGACTAGGGAAAAAAATGCCCAGTATGAGAGCGTGCCCAGGACTCGCCATGTGACTGATCCTTCAGGTCAGGCAGGAGCAACGCATTTACTTTAAACACTCTTAGTCCTCACCTACCTTGGAGCTGCGACTAGAACCACCAAGTACCACGCTCGGGGACTCGGCTACACGACCTCGTTCGCGCACGGAAAAACGGTCAAGTAAAGAGCACCCATGGGAGTCGCCCTGCGACTGGCTCTCCGAGCTCGGGCGAGTTGACCTTAATTCATTAAAAAATTCACAAACACATAACAAACGAGGTAAACCCCATAAAAAGGGTGGACGCGCTCGGGGACTCGCTCAATCAAACATCCAAAATAGCAAAACAAATGGCAAAATAACACGAGTTTCCTTTATAGCAGCACAAAGTTGTTCCAACTACAAGGAAAGGTTAATAGTCATCTCGTACTAACGCCCAAGGGCACGATACTTCTACTCCGCAGGTTCCGACGCAGACACGCCACCATCCCTGCGACTACGGATGAAGGGCACGTACGGGTTTGACGGGTACGTCGTCAGCTTGCCTGCCATCGCCGCTCGGAACGGCTGCTCGACCTTGAAATCCTGATGCTTCGGCTCGGGATCATTGGGAGCGACAATCGTCTCCTGGTAGGGGAGGAGGTCGCCCATCGCCCAAACACGATCGGAGTACAGCGCGGCCCGGTCCGTCAGCTTCAGCACCTCGGCAATCTCCACCGAGCCCGTTGACGAGGGGTAGCCGCTCGTGACATCGTCGAGGTCGAAATCCTCCGGGAAGTGGGCAAGCCCAAGACTGAGCGCCGTCACCGCCCCACGCCGGAAGGCCGACCGCGTCATGAACTCGACGACTGACGAAGCTTAACAAGGTCGCTGGGGATCACCTCGGTGGGCGATATCTCCTGAAGATATGCTCGAAGGCAAGTCGCGGACAACGCGGCCGAGTCGACCAGGGTGGTCACACACTGTCGCGCGTCGTATGACTGCGCCTCTTCCGCGTTATCAGTAATCCGACCTGCGGAACAGGAGCGGGCAGTAAGTACACCAACGACTTCACAATGCAGTTGTCGCAGGCAGAGGAAAGAAGAAGGAAGGTTTACCAATCAGTGGTCGGCATAGCCCCGTGATGAAACTTTGAAGAGAAGAGAAGTCGTTCTGCAGCCCAGCAACGAGTGCGTCAGACACTTTCCGCTCTATAGTAGCAGACGTGACAGCAGCTTTCGCTCGCCCTTCCGCCGAGCTCGCTTCTGCCTTCGCCTCCTTGAGTTCACGCTCCAGGTCAATGATTCGCTGTTTGGCCGTGCTCAAAGAGGACTGAGCGGCTGTCAGGTCAACCACCGGGACAAGGCCTCGGTAGGCATCCTTCGCCTCAGTCGCAACTACTTGAAGCCCCCTGTTCGCCTCCTGGACGAAAACGAGCTCCTTCTCCAAGCGACACTTCGTAGCAAGCCGCTCGGCCGATTCACGCTGCAAGCCCTACGCACACATTACAACATCAACAACAATGAAATTCTAAGTGCCCACCCGCTGAAATTCAGCGACTAGGCACTCGGGGACTGGACAATGAAAGTCCTAAGTGCCCACCCGCTGAAATTCAGCGACTAGGCACTCGAGGACTAGACAATGAAATTCCTAAGTGCCCACCCACTGAAATTCAGCGACTAGGCACTCGGGGACTGGACAATGAAATTCCTAAGTGCCCACCCGCTGAAATTCAGCGACTAGGCACTCGGGGACTGGACGATATAAAACATTAAAAATCCAACCACTGAAATTCAGTGGCCCGATCCTCGGGGTATGGACATACCTGGATGGCAGCGCCTAGCATGCCGTGAAGTTCCAGCGCATCCACAGACGCAAGCACGACCGGAGTGTGGCCGCGATGCGGCTCAACTTCCACCTCGGCGACCCCAGGCATCCGGCTCGTCGGCGCCGAACCACTCGCTGCGGCCGCCTTCGCCATGAAGCAAGGAAAGGTCGCTGCAGATGCCGCTGCGCCACTCGGAGCCGGCTCAGCCACGTCGGGTGAGGCAACACCCTCCTTGGTCTTCGAGGACACTTCTGCTGCAGTCGGAGGGTCGCTCGGAGCAACCGCCGGGTCATTAGAGACTGAGAAGACGTCGTCGCCTTTCGCCCTTTTGACACCTTCGACGGGAGCAGCGACTTCGTCGGTTTTCCTCTTCCGCGAGGAGTCCGCCTCGGTGACGACTGGCAGAACCTTGGCCATAGAAGGATGGCCGATCTTTTTTACACCAGTCCTGCGAAGCAGTGCTATGAATAAGATTGTCCGACTAGAACGAAAAAACAAGCAGATAAACAGCACTTACTTGGCGACTGGTATGAACCGCAGACCGATGCGGATGCTAGCCGGCCTTTCCAGCTCGGGCCCCAACTTCCGAGTGAGGCCCGTCTCGAATACATCGTGTGCCCAAGACACTAAGGGCTTCTTCGAAGATGAAGCTGCGGCAGGAGCTTCCGTGATAACTACTGCGGAAGCCTCCCTCGAAGGCGAGGCTCCTGCGGCTAGAGCAGCCCCCAAACCAACGACCGGGGCGAATAGAGGAGGTAATGATGCCAGAGGCGCCTCGTCCATGGGGGCAGCAGTGTGTGCTGCTGCGTCCTTAGCCGAGCTAGTGGCGTCGGAACTGGTCGCAGATCGGGGCGGAGACATCTGCTTCGCCGGCTTCGCCTTCTTCTTTGGCAGAGCTTTCTTCTTCTTCGATGGCGTGGCTTCACAACGTGAGGTGTGCTCGGGAAGCTCACCGTCGTCATCATCATGAGGCTCGAGGCTTTTACTCGCTTCGAGCTCGCGCTGGTGTTGCCCACGGGTCTTACGAACTGTGGGGGCAGCGACTTCCACGGGTTCATCTTCTTCGTCATCGTCGTCATCGCCCTCGTCGCTCTCGGCGTCGCCTTTGGCAGGCGACGACTCGTTCTCGTCCTGGACGAACGAGCTCAAGTTCTCGTCATCTGCGGGTGGAAGCCACCCTTCCACCACTTGGAATAACTGCAATAAGAACAAAACAATGTCAACACAACCGCGAATGCACCATCTACGACTGTGAGTGGTGACGAAATGACGGCTTACTGTCGGATCTGGGCGCCTTGCAGTATAGGGGGCGACCCCGACCTTCGCGTCAAGGTACACCACCTGGATGATTTTTTTTAGGGCCAGGGTGTAGTCTTCGAGTCTCCACTCGGCGAAGGAGGACTTCGTTGGATCGTCCTTACCCGTATATTCATACATGTAGTGGTCGCGGCAGGCCAAGGGCACGAGCCGCCGCCCGAACCAGCAGTTGTAGAGGTTGATGGTCTGGAGGCCCTTCTTCTTCAGGCCGCGGATGGTCTGCAGCATTTCTTGAAAACCATCCGTTGATCCAGCGGGAGCTTGACGACCTGGAGCTGACGTGGTTCGGGTCGGTCGGCGGAGTACCTTGGAAGCGCCACTTCGCCGTCTGGAGTCGACTCGGTGACGTAAAACCAGGACTTCTTCCATTCGTCTGCCGCCTTGGCGGGCAGCATTAGGTCGAAGAACGACGCCTTCGATTTCAGCTGGAATGTCAGGCCGCCCGCGGCTAGCATTGGGCCGCCTTTCTCTTCGCGGCTGATTCTCCCCTGGAACAAATCTTGTCATAGGGGAAAGTAGGGCCTGCAGCCCAGATAGCACTCGTAGAACGCCACGAAGATGGCGAGGTGCTCGATACTATGCTGACCCAGGTCCGATGGCTGGATTCCGTAGTAGGCGTAGAAACGTTGGAAGAAGAGGGAAGTTGGGAAGCCCAGCCCCCGCTCCAGGTGGCTGGTGAAGCATATGAAATCTCCCTCGCGTGGATCTGGAGTCACTTCTCCGGCCGCGGGAATGCGCCATCTGCCGGCGCGGAGGATCCCAGCCTCCTCGAAGGATGCCAGTAGCGCCTTAGTACATTTGGATCTGCCCCATGGCTCGGTGGAGGGGGCCATCGGTTGGAGATTCGTGGAGGTTGGGGCTCTCTGGATTGTTCGGATCGCTATGTGGAGTGAGAAACGGAGATGAGCGAGATCGGAGGAAGAACGAAGAAGCGTTTCCATGTTCGCCTATCATTCTCCTTATATAGCGGTTGCTACCCGCCAGTTTCGGGAGCCGTTACTACGTGGTAATCACGCCGAAGTTACCATTGGATTACCCAACGGCTAGTTTAACCCCAATTGACGGTCCAACTTCATCCATTCGACTCGTCGCTCCAGCGACTCGACGATTCGCCGACCCGATCACTGTAACAGTGACTAAGTATTCGCCGACCTGGTCGCCGAGCTGCGACACGACTGGTCGCCCTTATTGCGACTAAAATGACTAGTTCTTTCCTTTGTTCAGGAGTCCGCCGCCGATTCGACTGGACGTCCATGTTGGACCCGCATACTCCGACTGCCAGCAAACGCTTGCGACGAATCAACGACGGCCTCGGGGACTACTGATGGGGATATGCCTACCGGGGTATACCATGTTTCCCGGGCATCGCCCGCCCGGCCGAGTGGGCCTGCAGGACGGCGACTGGATCAAGACTTGGCGCGGACTCATGCGACTGGAAGCTGAAGGCCCAGAAGCGTAGCTAGGCCCAGTCGGATTAGGTCATAGAATCTCCAAATCCTTAACTAATTCGGTTATGATCTGTAAACCCTAGCGGAGTGAGTCTATATAAACCTCCCTAGAGGACACATAGAGATACGTTCCATCATACACCCAAGCAACTCGCCGCCTAGTCGTCGAGCTCGCCCCATTGTACACTCGCCATAATACAATCTAGCAGGAGTAGGTCTTTACCCTTCGGGCGGGCGAACCTGGGTAAACCTTGTGTCTTAGCCCTCATATCGCACCGCAGATGGCTGGCCGCGCTTGCCCCATGTTCTACTACTCGCTGCCGATTGCAGCATCTGCCGTAGTCATTCCCACGACAAACAACAGCGCCGATATACGCTCCACTACTTTTGTTTTAAATCCTACACCTTGGGAGTATTTTAATTTAATGAGAAATCGTGGAAACACACCCAAGGGGAACCAAATTGATCATCCTGCTATTCATTTTTTTATGTTATTGCTTGCATACACATGGTGAGTTTACTAGAGTTAATGAAGGGGATCCGATGATCCTTGCAAAGGCTGCTATTTTTAATTGTAACCTAATGCCAAATTTGGGCGCCCTTCTTGTGTTTTACCTTAAGCATCAGGCTCTCCAATCTCGAGGACCCATATGCGGAGGATAAGTTGTAACCGTTCTTGCACGCACACTTCACATCAACCTAGGTAACATCCAACCGTTGACAGGAAGTCACCGTCTCGGTCTGCCCACTCTAAGAGCGTGTGGTATGGTTTTTAGAACTCATGGTAGATACTTTCTTGATATACCTGGAGCGGATCACTTGATCCCAACTCCTTTGCCTAATGGTCTATTCTCTATCAAGGATGGACGCTTGCGATTTGGCACGCGGGTTGAGGTAGATATACCCCATCAAGAAATACCCATGGGAGAAAGAGGAGGAGAATATGAAGAAGTAGAACAAGAGGGACCCGAACAAGATGTACAACCACCAAACTACTACACCACCTATGAACATATCTATGCACTTAAAGGAAATAATCAAAACATAAAAAACCTCTCCATCAACCTTCGAGATGCTACTGCAAACCTCGCCACCCAGTTCCATGATTGGAGTAACCAATGGAACATGGGAGATTTTCCACCACCACCACCACACAATGAGCAACAAAAGGGCTTGCAAAAGCCTGAGCTTGGGGATGTGTTCCCCCATCAAATTTATTTGTGTAATAATGAGGTTGTACTCCAGCTCGTTGGGAGCTTTGAAACACTCGTGTTGTCTTGGTCCAACACTTTGCTTTTTAGTTTGCTTTTGTTTACCGTTTATTTTTATTTTCTTAGTCTCTTGCTTGGTCACAAGTTCTTTTATATTCTTTAATCCCTATCCTCAGAAATACAAAAATATTTTTCCGTTCTTCCTTTCTTTCGTAAATATGGATTTCCACTTTGCCTCTTTGCTTTAATATTATTATTAGAGTAATCGTGTTTGAGTTTTGAAGGAACACATCCCTATAAGGAAGAGAATCAAGGCGTCACTTATGAGAGGTATGTCCTATGTCTCCCACTTTTGAACTTTGAGTTGTTTATCCTAGTTAGTTGATTTTCTAAGATGCCATGCTAGTGGGAGTAATTTAATATGGTTAGAGTAGAGATTTTCATTATTATGAAGATTAGTTGTTGAAGATCTTGCTCTAGTTCATTTAGCTAACCGAGTTTTGCCTTGAAAATAATATTTCCAAACAAGTACAATAAGGAAAAGTCTGAAATTTATGACTTGTTTGATGAATGATTGTCTTGAGAGTATACCCTTAAAGATACTTAACCCCATAGATATTTTGATAGTCTTGACGACACTCATGAAAGGAGTTGTTTGATAATTATGATGTATGCCAAAGCTAACCTTGTGGATCAAACCGTGGTACTAGTATATAAAAAAAGAGAAAAGGATTTTTTATGTCTCTAGTGTACACCTTTGGGATGCCAACAACTCCACTAGCTTTTGAACGATCTATGGTATAACCCCGGATTTCGGATATAAGTTTATAACATGAGTGGCGTACTTTTCAATATATGGGCAAAAGTATTGGTACTCTCAAAGGTTGTGCAAGCAATTGCAAAAGAAACAACCAACGATCCTTGAAAGTAAAAAAAGAGATATGTATGAAGATCCACATAACAAGTCCTTGGCATGGTCTCATTACTACTCTACAATTTTTTTCTTGAAAGACAATGATTGGATTTAAAGTGTTTTTGATAGACTTGATTTATTGATATGGATGTAAATAAGACACTTCACTATTATACTACTTAGAACATGAAACTCTCTTACTTAATTATACTATTTAAACATCCTAGTGTTCCTAGCAAGCTGAGAGCTAACTAGAAGAATTGGATTGATTGCTACACTTCTAGTTATTTATACTTATATTAAACTTTACTTCAATTGTCTTGACTTATCGAAGCTTGTATAGTATTTTTGTCATCTCTCTAACTTTGATAAGCCTCGCAAAAGAATGAAGTTCTAAGCACATATGAATACCAACCGTAAGTGAATTCTTATTCTCATTGTTTCAAGTTTAAACATTGTAACACCCCCGGTCACTCTGGACCAACGTCTGTCACTTCTGGCAGCTCAATAGGATCTCTAGACTAACCCCACACACCAACACTAGTCTTTTCTACGCACTTTGTCCTTACTCATGCGCACCCGGTACCCACTTTCCGGTCGGTCATCTATCCTAGAATTGCTCTAGGTAAAGCACGCTTAACCTTAGAGTTCTTTTCGAATGAGCTTTCAGAAAACAAGTTGCAACTTGTTGGTATGGGTTTCCTATCAATCCTATTGAGTCATGCGCCAAGGTCTCACATACACCCACCCTTAGAAGATCGACGTCCTCGTCGATCAACCACAAGCCAGGAACGTCCCCTCTTGGCACACGTCTGTGCGTCCAGTGCCGACACATTGCCATGTTGTGTCCACTCCGGTCCACACACGCCATGCTACACATGTCCGCCACTAACCCGCACACGCCCATGTAACCGCGAGGGTCGGCTCTGATACCACTTTGTAACACCCCCGGTCACTCCAGACCATCGGCTGTCACTTCTGGCAGCTCAATAGGATCTCTAGACCAACCCCACAGACCAACATTAGTCTTTTCTGCGCACTTTTTCCTCACTCATGCGCACCCGGTACCCACTTCCCGGTTGGTCACCCATCCTAGAATTTCTCTAGGCCAAACACACTTAACCTTAGAGTTCATTTCGAATGAGCTTTCGAAAAAGAAGCTGCAACTTGTTGGTATGGGTTTCCTATCGAGCCATGCGCCAAGGTCTCAAAAACGTTGAATTCCTTATAGTTCTTTTGTTTCTTCTTGCTCGAGGGTGATCAAGGTTTGAGCTTTGGGGAAGTTGATGGCTCCAAAAATGGCCATTTTCTACCGCGTTTAAACATTGTCTTTGGTCAAGAAATTGACAAGAAACTCTCAATCCTTGCCACTAATCACTAATAATTGCAAATATATGCAAAACCTTGTTTTGAATTGTGTTCTGCAGGAAATCATGCTTTTTAATGTGAAATCAGGAGTTATAATGAAGGAATTTGAGAAAGTCGACATGACCAAGTAATTGCGGAGAAAATTTCAGGCGTTAGTACGTGTAACGACCTATGGTACGGGCAGATCCCGCCCGTATGACCCGCCCGTATGGGGTGCCGATGGCTTCATGTCATCAAACCCTAGAACTTTTGTGAAGACGCCTATATATTTTGAGGCTCTAGCCGTCACCTAGATAGCCGCCATTCTCAAATTTCATCACAATGCCACCAAAGGAGATCCACACCATAGTTCATCCATTCTTCATCACTTCCATCATCCATCCCCTCCATTAGCCATATCCATTGCTTTGTACTTTAGACATCCTTGTGATTTGGCGATCATTGTAAGAATATTTGATTTCAATCTAAGTATTTTGCACGATATTTTCTATCATAGATATATTCATTATGAGTGAGTAGTCCTCACGGTTTGCGGGTTGGGTAAAAACCTCGCAGCAATTATGCACATCTAATTCATGGGGGTATTGTGTTTTGTTTGCAATTGAGATTTGTATATTTTGTTTCTTTGTCTCTTGTCTTGATCTATGGACTTGTAGGTACCCAAGATCCCATAGATTGATCAAGGCTTAAGGTAAGATACTTTGCTAGCGGCGATCTCATAGGAACCCCAGCGATAGAAAGGGTAGTACGGTCTTCGCTTAGCGACCCATTCGGGATCACAACAACATCACCACTTAATGCTTTGATCTGTGTTTTACACTTAATAATCATTTGTAGCCTGTTGTTTCGGTGTGCACTCGGTTGGATTAAAAGACTATTTCTATGCCTGCTGCATCACGGAGGCTCTAGTATATTAGGATGTGTTGCCCATAAGAGAATATCTCCATTCAACCATTACACTTGACTATGCTTATTATTATATTTTATCCCATATGATATGCAACTGCAGGTGGATCTTCATCCCTGGCCCATCTCCATCCATTGATTCAACCCATTAGAAAAGTAAACTAGATTGGTCCGGTAAACTAAGGTAAAACAAAGAAACACAGTCTTATAGACGTGTCCTTTTTATTTCATGTTAACATTGCTTTCCAAGCTTCAATTAGACCTAGGTCTTTTAGGGAAAAAGCCATTATACTACATCCGTGCATCCGTATCTAAGATATCACACAATCACGTCGTCGCCCATCCATTTGCCCCACCCTCCTTCATCAACACATTCCCGCCGAATCCCCTCTACCGCCACTACCCAGCGTCCTTCCCCTCTCCTTGTTCGCATGGCCGTCTAGGAGCTGTGGTCGCGGTAAATTGTATCCCACTCCATTGTTGCGCTCCCTATGTTCCCCGCTGCAGCTATACCTCATATGTGTCGATTTGAGCTACGATGAGCATTGATTCGGTGCGTCTTAGGGCCCGACATCGGTCAAGCTAGTCGGCTCATGCAAGGTGTTTGGTGAAATTATTGACCATGACATCTACCAAGGTGGCAAACATTTGTAAAGCTGGTACACGAACCACAAGGTAAGAAAAAACTTGGTTTACATAATGCACAAGCGGCGGCTATGAAAGATGTGGAGAGAGCATTTAAGACTTTGCAAGCCAAATTTGTTATCTTGAGAGGACGGGCTAGATTTTGGGATAAAAACATCCTTCGGTATATCATTAATGCTTATATGATCATGCATAACATGATCATGAGGATTCTCGTGGGAAAGATTTATACTACTCCTAGTAGGACTTTATGGGACAACCCATGTGAGTGTTGGGGCTCCAGTGCAGAAAACAAAATTTTCCTACGTGAGATTGCTGACCCACAAGTATAGGGGATCGCAACAGTCTTCAAGGGTACTATAACCCAATTTATTGATTCGACATAAGGGGAGCTATCTTATAAGCCTTAACAAATGAGTTGTCAATTCAGCTGCACCTGAAAATAGTCTTGCTCACAGGAGTTTATCAGTAGCAATAGTTTTGTAGTAGTAATAGCAAAGTAACAGCAGTAGTAAAACACAGGCAATAGTAACAATAGTAGGGTTTGAGTGCGGTAGGCATAGGGATGGATGGATGGGCGTTGCATGAACGAGACTATTCATGTAAATTCAAGATCTAGGGCAATTGCAGATAAATAAGATAAAGCATCCAAGTACTAAGCAATCATAGGCATGTGTTCCATATATAGTCATACGTGCTCGCAATGAGAACTTGCACAACATCTTTTGTCCTGCTAGCCCGTTGCAGCGGGGCCTCAAGGGAATCTACTAGCAATTAAGGTACTTCTTTTAATAGAGCACCGGAGCAAAGCATGTGATCCTCATATCACAGCCATCCCCTCCGGCTGTCCCAATTTTTGTCACTTCGGGGACTTTGGTTCTGGACAATGATATGTGTACACAACTTGCAGATAAGATAAAAAACAATACTATCATCATGAATTAATAACATGTTCAGATCTGAGATCATGGCACTCGGGCCCTAGTGACAAACATTAAGCACAACAAGTTGCAACAAAGTCAAATAGCACTAATAGAGATACTAGGCACCATGCCCTAACAATCTTATTCGATTACATGATAGATCTCATCCAATCCCTACCATCCCCATAGCCTACAGCGGGGGATTACTCACTCATGGATGGGGGAAACATGGATGGTTGATGGAGAGGCGTCGGTGATGATGATGGCGATGGTCTCCTCCGATTCCCCATCCCGGTAGGGTGCCAGAACGGAGTTTCTGGTTCCGAATCGCGGTTTCTGGTGGTGGTGGCACATCAGAACTCTTTTTGGAAAAATGTTGCCCCCCCGGAGTTTGTAGATAAGGAGGCTTTAATTAGGCGAAGAGGGAGGCTGAGGGGGTGCCCGAGGTGGCCACACCCCCTCCAGGTGCAACCAGGGGTGTGGGCCCCTCGTGGCTGATACGTCGGAAACGTATCTATAATTTTTGATGCTCCATGCTTGTTTAGTATCTACTTTGCTTTGCTTGTCTACACTTTGAGGTGCTTTTTACATGTTTTCTGGTAATAACCTATTAACAAGTTGCCTTGATGCGGATGCTGTTTTCTCGCTATTTTGGTTTGAAAAGTTAGTAAAGAAATATTCTCGAATTGACGGACAAACGTCAAAGTCAATTACTTTCCGTGGGAACATGAAGTCAGGAGAGGAGGGCCGGCCGGGGGGCAGACCCACCCAGCGGTGGGCCCAACCCCGCGCCTGGCTAGGGTTTGCCAACGCTGGCTGCCTCCTCGGTCTCCCCCTTCGCCTATAAGAAGCCCTCGATGCAGAAACCCTAAGTACCCGATCAAATATCCATGAAACCGTTTGTAGCCGCAGCCACCATCGTCCCTAGATCGGGGGATCTGAAGTTCTTCCCGGCACCCTGCCGGAGGGGAGATCATCCTGGAGGCCTCCTCTCCAGTATGATGCGTGAGTAGTTCCACCTTGGACTATGGGTCCATGTAGTAGCTAGATGGTTGTATCTCCTCCTTTGTGCTTTCATGTATAAATCTTGTGAGCTCCGTTCATGATCAAGATCTAATCTATTTGTAATTATGCATGTTGTGTTTGCGGGGATCCGATGGATATTGAGATTATTATGTTGGTTTGATTAATGGTTTTGTCTTTATGATTCTATCATGTTTGTGTTGTTTGTGATCTTGCATGCTCTCCGTTGTTAGTAGCTATCTTGGCCAAGTAGTTGCTAGTGACTCCAAGAGGGGGTATTTATGCTCGATAGTGGGTTCATGCCTCTAGTTTCCAAGGGAAGTGACAATAATCTCTTCGGTTGTAGATGTGTTGTTGCTACTAGGGAGAAAACAACGATCTCTTGTTCATGGAACATGTGGACTGTTTACCTTACACACTTTGCTTAAAGCAGTTGTCTATTGCTTGTAACTTATTACTGGAGGGGGTTCGGATGATAACCTGAAGGTGGACTTCTAGTCATAGATGCAGTTGGATGGCAGTCTATGTATCTTGTTGTATTACCCAAATGAATCTCATAGGATCTTTCTGACTGGTAATTGCATTGTTATGCCTTGCTCAGTTTCTGTCAATTACCCTGCTGTAATTTGTTTACTCTTCATGCCATGTTGTTTATCTAAGGAGAGCACCTCTAGTGAACTATGGACCCCGGTCCAATCTTTACCATTGATACATCTTCCACTATTACTTGTTTACTTGCTGCAAACCATTACCTTCCACACCATACATTTAATCCTTTGTTACAGCAAACCGGTGAGCTTGAAAACCTTACTGTTCGTTGGGGCAAAGTCTTGAGTTTGTGTTGTGCAGGTCTCCGCGTTGCTTACAACACATGTGTGACGTTTCCTTCCTCCTTCTGGTTCGATAACCTCGGTCTCAACTGAGGGAAAACTTGCTACTTCACACCTTGCTCTTTGGGTTACCAACAGGCTGTGCGTAGACAGTCGTCAAGATTTTCTGGCGCCGTTGCCGGGGAGGCTAAGGATGTCTTCACAAGGGGAGTCCTTCACTTCCTTTCTCTTTACTTTTTTTAGTTTGCTTTGTTTCTTTTGCTTGGTTTTGTTTGCCTCTTTTCAAAAAAAAATTAGTCTAGTCTGGTTTGCTTGCTTTATTAAAAAAAATAGTTCCTACTCTAGTTTCCGGTCTGTTATTGCCTTGCTTGGTCATGCTTTCTATCAATGGATGGTTTCTTTGAAACTAGTTCTTATTGGCAAGGTGGGTTCACGGAAGAACAAAAGTATTATTATAAGGAACACCGTTTGTCACAAAAAGGGAAACACTTATGGGAACAAATTGATAAGTTGAATACTATTTCTAGAGATCGTGTGCTCTACTTACAATGTTACTTATTGCTTTGATAAGTCATGTTGCTATAGGAGGTATAAACACCTTCCTTTTCAATGCTTTGATAATTACAAGTAAGCAAATGGATATATTCTTGAATATTTTAATAGATGCTTTACACACGCGGAAGAGACTAATGCTTTGCAGGAGCTTATGGAAGAGGAAATTGTTGAAACTGGAAGCTCATTAGATGAAAAAGAGGAGGAGAGTGATGAACAAAAGGAGGAAGAATGGATCTACCCATGCCTACCTTCTAATGAGAGTAACTCTTTACCTCTTGTATTATTTGATTGTCCCCCATGCTTACCGAAGGAGGATGAACGGGGTGTTCCCGTGGATCCTTTTGAAATAACTACTTTGGGTAAAACCTATGAAGGTTTTAATCCCACTATTTTTGACCTTGATAGAAATTATGTGTTTGTAGATCATGAAAAGCATGCTTTATGTGATAGCTATGTTGTTGAGTTTATTCATGATGCTACTGAAAATTATTATGAGAGAGGAAAGTATGGTTGTAGAATTTTTCATGGTACTGGAACACCTCTCTATGTGCTGAAAGTTTTGAAGTTACTCTTGTTCTATCTTCCTATGCTTGTCACTTTGTTCTTTGTAAATTTATTTGCGTACAAGATTCCTATGCATAGGAAGAGGGTTAGACTTAAATGTGTTTTGAATTTGCTTCTTGATTCTCTCTTTTACTTCAATTCATATTTCTTATGTGAGCATATTCTCAAGCTATTGTGCCTAACTTAAAGACGTTAAAGAAAAGTACTTGTTGAGAGATAGCCCAAGAGTTTCCTTGAGTCTTTGAAGTTATTACTTTAGTAATGACCTCTGCTTATCCTTTTTGTTTGCTTTGTGTGGCAATAATGACCTCTAATGAGAGGGAAGTAAGATTTGGAGAGTTGCTATCCCGAAACAGATTTATGTCCTCCACCAAAAAAATCGTGAGGAGTCTCTGTAACTTGTATTGAGCTAAAAATTTACGAATAAATCCCCCAGTATGTTAGCTAACTCTCGTTAGTTCAACACTTTTTGATTTGAGCAACATAAGATGTTTTAAAAAAATGGTTTCTACCTGCTGGTCTATTTTGACAGATTTCTGGCATTATTTGCATTTGCTTCTTATTGATTCCTTTTTGAGTTCTCTATAGGTGAATTGAGATTTTTGAAGGAGTTACTACAGTAGCTTGTGTTTTTAGTGAAAAGTCTTGTTGTTCCAAAGCTTTGCCAGAGGTCTAATATCTTTTGAATAAGCTAATGTTGCTAATGAAGATTGTGTGAAGTTTTGTATAAAAGAAAAATTTCAGGTGTAAAGAGAGAATGATGCAATGAGATGAAGGATGGAAAAAATCTCAAGCTTGGGGATGCCACCATGGTGTCACCCCAAGGAATATCCAAGAGGTACAAGCGTCAAAGCTTGAGGATATCCAAGGCATCCCCTTGTTCATCAATGAAAAGCTCAGGTCTGTCTAGACACTTCGTTTTTATTGTTTCATGCACAGTTGTGTTGTTCTTGGAGCGACTTAGTTTTCGTTTGCTTTGCTTAGTTTGTTTAGTTTTCTTGAGTAGTTTGGACCCCCGTTCTCGCTGTGTTGTTTTGCAAATAAGTTTGCTTGGTGTTGGAAAGGAGTAGTAAGTTCTTGCTTGAAGTGCAAGAGGAGCTTGCATTGACTGTGACTTAGACTTTAGCATGACATGCTAGGTGTTGTTTTGACCTTATGCTTAGTGATTATTGTTGTAGCATGTCTTGTTCGAAACAATTGGGATTGCTTAGTGTGCCTTGAAGAAATTATGCGTTGTTTTAGCATGCAAAAGCATAGTATTGTGGTATTCTCCTTTGATGTTTTGCTTGAGTTGACTTGGCACATGCTCACACCATGTTATGACTATGACAAGTCACCATTATACTCTATGATCATTTAGTCCTTGACTTGTAGTACCACTCTTAGCTTTGATTAGTATGCTTTGTTGCACTGCATAATTATGGCCATTATTGCTCTCTTAGTTGGTTGCTCCTAGTCTTTTGCTAGCCTCCACTTGTATGAGTAAGTTCTACTCATGCCTCCAACTCCCAAGAAACCAAGTTATTCCAAAGTGTCCACTATAAACTCCTATGTATGGTGTGTTACACCATTCCAAGTATATTCTTGTTTTCAACTATCTTCCAATTAAAAACTTTTTTGTTATGTGAAAACTTAGTGATTAAAGCCCTCACGAACTTGATGGCACACTTTATTCTTTGCCCCTAATAAACTTGAACCACTGTGACAACTTTGTTGTATATGCTTGCACTTATAAGTTGGAATTAGCAGAACCATGCTATCATGGGGAACGTTTTCAACATTGCACTTGTACTTTGTACTCAGTTGATATCATGCTTTTTTGTCTATGGATGTCACCGGTGTGAAATAAAGAGGGAACTTGTAAGTCCATGGAGTTTGTATCCTGTGTTAGAGAAACATCTGGGCCGCTAGCCTAAGCCATGCCTAATCATGGTGGAAACTTGCAACATCACCATAGTGACATCTATGAAGCATTCTTCTTATAAAAAAAGAGACACATTGAGAAAAGAGGAAAGAGAGAAAAAAGGCATCATATTCCCATGGTCAATAAGAAGATTGCTGAGATGCTCATTGTCTGCTTACCTTGTCATTTTGGTTATGGGAAAGCTCCTATACCATGTGCAAGGGGTACCCCGTTGGCGGTTCTCAATGATATGCAAATACTTACAGTGACAAGAACTTACCTGGACCCAAAATTGAGTATGCATGAGGAGTGGCCCTCGTATTCAAGGGACATGAGATTGCCAACTTATACTTCGTCAAGCATATACTCCAGCTTTGCCACTTTAACCTTAACCACTTCAAGATGCTTATGATAGGGGCAATGAGGGATGAAAGCTAACAAGTACCATAATTTTTGGAAGCTCTTTTTGAAATTGTAATCATTGCTTCCTTTACAAAAAGGCCTTTCTTCCACCAGTATTGAGTCTCCACCTTCTACCTTTAGGCACCATTAAGAGAGCATAGTTCTCATTCTGTGTGTAGTGTTCCAAAACTTATTAATTGATGCATATTGTGTTATTACTTGTTCTTGTGCTACTTGTTTCTAGTCACCCTTGTGAACTTTGCAGGTGTCCTATGCATTTATTTGCTACTCTATGAGGGACAAGCTGATTGCCACTATGCTATGTTTTCTGTATGTGAAACAAACAAACGTTTTTCAATGCATGTTATTCATGATCTTTGTTTGTAGCTTGTCATGTTGCATGTATAGTTACTATGTCCTACTGTTGAACTCCATCTTTCATGCACATGTTTAGAGTTCTTTGATCCCGACTTTCAATGCTTGCAAACGGTCGGATCTTTATTGTGAGGGTGCATGTCACCTCAAAAATTATTCTTTTATCACTTACCTACTCGAGGACGAGCAGGAGTTAAGCTTGGGGATGTTGATACGTCGAACACGTATCTATAATTTTTGATGCTCCATGCTTGTTTAGTATCTACTTTGATTTGCTTGTCTACACTTTGAGGTGCTTTTTACATGTTTTCTGGTACTAACCTATTAACAAGTTGCAACAGCGCCAGATGCCTGTTTTCTGTTGTTTTTTGTTTCAGAAAAGTTAGTAAAGAAATATTCTTGGAATTGGACGGGACAAACGTCAAAATCAATTACTTTCCGTGGGGAACAAGAAGTCCAGAGGAGAGCCGGAGGGGCCAGCCAGGGGGGCCAGACCCACCCCAGGCGCAGGTGGGCCTAGCCCCTCGCCTGGCTAGGGTTTGCCAACCTTGGCCGCCTCCTCGGTCTCCCCCTTCGCCTATAAGAAGCCCCCAATGCAGAAATCCTAAGTACCCGATCAAATATCCACGAAACCGTCTGTAGTAGCCGTCACCATCGTCCCTAGATCGAGGGGATCTGAAGTTCTTCCCGGCACCCTGCCGGAGGGGAGATCATCCTAGAGGCCTCCTCTCCGGTATGATGCGTGAGTAGTTCCACCTTGGACTATGGGTCCATGTAGTAGCTAGATGGTTGTATCTCCTCCTTTGTGCTTTTATGTATAGATCTTGTGAGCTCCGTTCATGTTCAAGATCTAATCTATTTGTAATCATGCATGTTGTGTTTACGGGGATCCGATGGATATTTTATTATGTTGGTTTGATTAATGGTTTTGTCTTTATGATTCTATCATGCCTGTGTTGTTTGTGATCTTGCATGCTCTCCATTGTTAGTAGATATCTTGGCCAAGTAGTTGCTAGTGACTCCAAGAGGGGGTATTTATGCTCGATAGTGGGTTCATGCCTCTAGTTTCCAAGGGAAGTGACAATAATCTCTTCGGTTGTAGATGTGATGTTGCTACTAGGGAGAAAACAATGGTCTCTTGTTCATGGAATATGTGGAATGTTTACCTTACACACTTTGCTTAAAGCAGTTATGCATTTCTTGCAACTTATCTTTGGAGGGTTCGGATGATAACCTGAAGGTGGACTTATAGTCATAGATGCAGTTGGATGGCGGTCTATGTATGTCACATCCCAAGATTTTCCAAATCTTGTTATGTGAAAAATAAATGAATAAAATAAAACTTTGTTGAATTTCAGGGTGAGAAGAAACTTTTAGATTCCAACTGGAAACCTTCAAACCTATTTGATCAAACAAATCCTAAAGGGATTTGAAAAGATAAACAATTAATAAAGGAAAATTTAAAAATATTTGGAATTACTATTTTGGATCTTTTAAATAAAAAGATTTGGTTTTCAAATGAAAAGAAAGAATTATAAATAAGGATTATTTTATAAGCCAAATTAAAACTTGGCCAAGCCCTTGAAATAAAATATTTCTATTTGATAAAAATAGTAAAGGTTTATTTAAATAAAATAATGAGGATTTATTAATAAACCAAATTTATTAAAGTGAAGACTTTTTCCATTTTAATTAAACATCAAAACATGTTATTTTATTTAAAAAAAGTTTTCCAAGTATTTTATATTCTCAAATAAAAACCTACTAAAGTGTTTTTGGTTTTATTTTAGATTTCAAAATAAAGATTTTAATAAAACAAATTCTATTTGGATTAATTAATCAAGGTCTATTTATTTAATTATTAATGGACCCTGAAATAAAAATATTATTTTATTTTTGGGACTTGGATTTATGTTGTTAAACAGAACCAAACTCAAATGCAAATTGTGGTGGAAGTTTGATTTGATTTGTTGTTTGAATGGTTTGATTGAATTTCAAAACAGAAATAAGAAATGAAAAAGGAAATGTATCTGATCAAAAAAAAAATAGGAAACGGACTCGACCCAACTAAGTCTGGCCCAGCAAGCCCAGTTCCAGCCCACCTATCCCCCTCGCCCCCGAAGCGTTTTCTCTCACACACGAAACGACCCGCGCAGTGAATGACAATCGGGACCCACTCCTCCTATCTCCCTCTCGCTGACGCTAGGCCCCACCGCCAGCTCACCTTCTTCCTTACCCACGCGATGACCACGCCGGCCGTTTCTGCTTGTTAATCCTCGGATCAATTCGCGTAATCACGCCAGGAATTCCTCCCCTCGTTTACTCTCATTTAACCAGCACCCTCTCCCCCCCCATTTCCCCCAAACCAGCGCCACCAGAGAGCCACCAGGCTGCTCTAATTCTCTTCTGCACCGCCGCGGCTCCGACGCACACCGACGACAAATACGGTGAGTACACGCCGCCCCTCCTCTCTAGTTCATGCTCACTGGATCTCCATCACTTTGCGCATCCACTGACCCCGGCCACACTTCCTCTGGTGACCCAGAGCGTTGGCAACCACCTCATCGGCGTCGCCGCGTCGCTTCAACTCCAGCGAGCAATAGCGACAAACCAGCGCCCTTTCCCTCCGGTGAGTTCTTTCACAACCTAGGCAACCTTGCACCCTCGACATCGTTTACTTGATCAGTTGCAACCCGACACTGCGCCTTCGACCACGGTAGTGCATCGCGTGCGGAAGAGCAACTCTAGCGAGAGATTGCCGACCCGTCCGTGCACCCCCTGCCCTGCGACAACCACGTTGAGCATCAGCAAGCTTCGGCGATTCTGGTGAGCTACCCCTCTATTCCCCTTGCTTCCTAAATCACCGACGACCGCACCGTCTGAGCGCGCCGCCACCAACCACCGCCGCCAGCGCCGCCACTTTGTGGTCAAATAGATCAGGGCCATTCGATTTAGATCGGACGCGTAGAAACATGCGACTTGAGCGAAAGGGTAAGAACTGATCTGTGCCGCACGATCTCATTTTAATCCAACGCCTCGCAACGCTTGATCCGCATGAACCATTATCGTCCATTGAGAAACATCCACGTGGCCAGTCTGTTGATTTAAACAGAATTTGATCTATTAGTTTTCCAATTTTGTAAAATCTATAACTTTAGTTCCACACGTCCACATTTTGCAAATTTTATATCAATGGATTCAGAAAAGCAAGCCCTAGCCAACCATGCCATTTGTTTAGTAAAAAGCTTCTGTTAAAATGTTTGTTTTTGCAGAAACATTTGTATGCTTGTTTAGAATGTAAAAATTGTTCAAAAATATTTTTGGGGATAAAATATTTGGCAAATGGAGTGATTTGAACCTACTGACCATAGTAAACACTTTGTGGTTTCAAAAATGTATTTGGTTAAGAAAAAGAATGATTCTTTGATTTAAAACCAATACTAGTCAAATAAAAATATGGTTTATTTATTAAAATGGTTTTGAAGGAAAACCTTTGGGAAATGTTTTGTTTTAAAACTCTCTGACCCTAAACACAAAGTTTTATGGTTTGAAAACATATTTTGTAAATCCTATAGATTAATGCCTTATTAAAAACATTTCTACACCACATAAAATAATACTTTGTTTAGAAAAGGGTTTATAACTTGAAACCTTTTGCAAATGACTTTGCCACTTTATAAAATGACCAATAGGTGTTTTCAAATGTTTATAACCTATTAGAAACCACTTTTACAAATAAAACAACCCTTTTGCATGCTTGCATGTGTTGTTTTGTTTATTATTTTGTGTGATGAAATGCTTGAATTGGTAGATTGAAATATTGCTTGCTTGATTGAATTGTAGTGACTTGAAGTGTGTGAACATTGCAAAGATCAAGGAGTGAACTTATACCCTCTACCAAAAAGGCAAGTGATGCTTCATACTTTGTCCCATTATTTTCACTATGCATTAGTAATATTTCTAAGTAGGACTTGCATGGAATTTTGCTAAGTATAAACCATGCTATGGGAAAACCTAGTAGATGAAAACCTTAGTAGAATTTCCTAAGTTAAGATTCCTACTACTATCATGCTTAGATTAGCTAATATAAAACAAGGGTGGAATATATACATTCATACTATGGAAAGATTTCTAAGTCTGAGGACTTGTATTTTTGTTTAATAAAACAACTAAGTTAATGAATCACCTGGGTGGAATGGTAATTGCTTGGTGGTTTTTTGGTTGAGTGGTTACACAAGGCCCATGGCTATGGTTTACCTTGTGTATCACACTTGTGGATTGCCACCCAGGAACAAAGAGATTTGAGATGTCAAATGTTGAGAAGCTTCAAGTGCAACCACTTGGCATTATGGGCTCTGCCTGGATCATATAGGTTGCTAGAACTTAGCCATTTGGACAGTTGGTGGTAGTGGGAATGATAGGTTGGAGCGCGTCCATTTGGTCTAAGGAAAGGCTTCTGAAAGATCTTGTCTTGGTGAAACCAAGTCTTGTGGGGAAAGTGCACCACCTCTGCAGAGTGTAAAATCTAAGTACTTAGCCATGTCCCTGGTAAAGGACAATTTGAGCATCAAGACATGGAAGCTATCAAGAATCTCATCATCCAAATTTCTAAGTTAAAAACTTGTGGTTGAACAAGGGTGAAAGGATCTTCAATCTTTGATTGGTAGATGCCTTGGGTGATTTTTGTCAAGCAAAAACTTAGTGTTTTCAAATGATAAGGAAAATCTATTTTGAGCAAAGCAAGCCTAAGCTACACTTAGCCAAATGCATATAGATGATAGACTCTACTATACTACCATAGTATCACTTGCCAATACAATTCAAATGTATTGACCCTTGTGGCTGTAACTTGTTATGTTGCACGTTTGTTTGATATTAGTGAAGTTGAATGATTAGGATTACAAAGTCTACAACCAACATGTCTGCCTGTGGCACTTTGAAGATGAAGGACCCCATGCTTATAGATATTCTGCTGCAATGTAATGTAATAGCCAAATGAGCTATGTAAGATGTAATAAATTATGTTATTCCTGGTTATAAAGTTGTAATATGACCTTTGTTTCTTGATATTACATCTTAACTGTGGATGCTAGCTATTGATCCAGGGACTAGCATTGTAATCACAGGGATCCTTTTCCTTTACAAAGGAGGGATCTTACAGATGGTATCAGAGCATTGTATTGCCTGTAGTATTTGTAAACCTAGGATTGGACAAAACCCCTTAGAAAAATAGGAGTTATATTTGTTCCAAAACTTATTTACAAACAATCTTGTAAACTCTTTCCTCAACCATTTTGGTTTTGATTCTACATCTCTTCTATTTCAAACTTGATGGACAAAACCTACCCCATGGCCAAAGACTTCACCATGTGCAAAGGACTTCATCAACTCTAATGACTTCAACATTTTCAACTCTAATGACTTCAACATCTTCAGCATTTTCACCAAGGACTTCAACCTTGGATAGCACTAAGGACTACAAGTGAGACAAGAAATATTGCCCAAGACTTGAAGACTAAGGAAACACAATTAGAAGGAACCATCATCACCTTTGAAGTTTTGTGACCAAGAATTTTCCCAAGGAAACCATGATCTCATGCAAGAAGAATCAGCCAAGAAGGATGGAAAGATCACAAGTGAACCATATAGATGGGCCACCATATTTAGTTTAAGTCAAGCCCACCAACTTATGTGGTGTAACAAAAATATTTTTGGATGCCTAAAAATATGCTTGAAACTTGTTGTTTGAGTGGAATGTTTGTTTGTGATTGCTTGCACAATGCTTGTGTGAATTGTGATGTGTGTGATTAGAATTATTTCCTTAGAAATATCTTGCCTATTCTAATCTCAATTCAACCCAAACAGATGACTACTCCAAGAGACTCCAACATCAAGGTTAATGATGACACCAACAACAAAGAGGACAACATGAGAGAACTTATAGCAACCCAAAAACAGTTGAGCCAAGAGACAACTCAGCTTTTAGCCAACAACAATGGACTAGACCCAGCCATACAAAGGATTTTGAAACTTCAATCCCAATTGTTGCAAGGATTGGTTACTCAAATGATCAACATTGGAGACAACTCTTCCAAAGGAGTTTATGACAACAAGGATGACAAAGGTGTTATTCTAGAAGGAACCCAAGCTTGCAATATTTGTGGAGACAAGGATCATACATCCAAGGAGCATGAAGATCAATGCCCCAAGAAGAGAGAAAGATTTCCCACCTTTGAGGTGAGATATGAAGAGCATGAACTAGAAGAACTCCTAGCTTTGGAGAGACCCAAAAAGAAGAAGAAGGACAAAAGCCAGTTGCAATGTTACAATTGCAAAGAGATGGGACACTATGTCAGTGAATGCCCAGAAAAGAAGAAGAGCCAAGAAGACAAACAGAAACTAGTGAAACCCAAGATGAGGAAGGATATTAGCCAAGTGATGTGCAACCACTGCAAAGAGCTAGGACATTATGCATCATATTGTCCAGAGAAGCCACCTCAAGACCTCAACCTTGTCACATGTTTCAAGTGTGAAAACAAAGGACACTATGCAAACTTCTGTCCAGGAAAGTTACATCCAGATCCCAAGCAAGCCAAGATGTAAATTAGTTGAAAATTTTAAGGGTGGTAGTACCCTAGATGCTTTTGAGCCAACTTGTAACCATGGCCTTCCCAAATCTCGGGACGAGATTTATTTTAAGGGTGGTAGCCTGTCACATCCCAAGATTTTCCAAATCTTGTTATGTGAAAAATAAATGAATAAAATAAAACTTTGTTGAATTTCAGGGTGAGAAGAAACTTTTAGATTCCAACTGGAAACCTTCAAACCTATTTGATCAAACAAATCCTAAAGGGATTTGAAAAGATAAACAATTAAAAAAGGAAAATTTAAAAATATTTGGAATTACTATTTTGGATCTTTTAAATAAAAAGATTTGGTTTTCAAATGAAAAGAAAGAATTATAAATAAGGATTATTTTATAGGCCAAATTAAAACTTGGCCAAGCCCTTGAAATAAAATATTTCTATTTGATAAAAATAGTAAAGGTTTATTTAAATAAAATAATGAGGATTTATTAATAAACCAAATTTATTAAAGTGAAGACTTTTTCCATTTTAATTAAACATCAAAACATGTTATTTTATTTAAAACAAGTTTTCCAAGTATTTTATAGTCTCAAATAAAAACCTGTTGAAGTGTTTTTGGTTTTATTTTAGATTTCAAAATAAAGATTTTAATAAAACAAATTCTATTTGGATTAATTAATCAAGGTCTATTTATTTAATTATTAATGGACCCTAAAATAAAAATATTATTTTATTTTTGGGACTTGAATTTGTGTTGTTAAACAGAACCAAACTCAAATGCAAAGTGTGGTGGAAGTTTGATTTGATTTGTTGTTTGAATGGTTTGATTGAATTTCAAAACAGAAATAAGAAATGAAAAAGGAAAAAGTATCTGATAAAAAAAAGGAAACGGACTCGACCCAACTAAGTCTGGCCCAGCAAGCCCAGTTCCAGCCCACCTATCCCCCTCGCCCCCGAAGCGTTTTCTCTCACACACGAAACAACCCGCGCAGTGAATGACAATCGGGACCCACTCCTCCTCTCTCCCTCTTGCTGACGCTAGGCCCCACCGCCAGCTCACCTTCTTCCTCACCCACGCGATGACCACGCCGGCCGTATCTGCTTGTTAATCCTCGGATCAATTCGCATAATCACGCTAGGAATTCCTCCCCTCGTTTACTCTCATTTAACCAGCACCCTCTCCCCCCCATTTCCCCCAAACCAGCGCCACCAGAGAGCCACCAGGTTGCTCTAATTCTCTTCACACCGCCAGCGGCTCCGGCGACCGCTGACAAATACGGTGAGTACACGCCCCTCCTCTCTGGTTCACGCTCATCGGATCTCCATCACTTTGCGCATCCATCGACCGGCCACACTTCCTCTGGTGACCCGAGCGTCGAGAACCACCTCGACCGTCGCCGCCAGTGCGCTTCAACTCGCGAGCAATAGCCGACAAACCAGCGCCTTTCCTCTGGTGAGTTCTTTCACAACCTAGGCAACCTTGCGCACCTCGACACGTTTACTTGATCGATTGCGACCAGACACTGCGCCGACCACGGTCGTGCGTGCGTGCGAGAGCAACTCGGCGAGATTGCTTGCGTCTGCGCCCCGGCCCTGCGACAACCACGTTGAGCATCCGCAAGCTTCGGCGATTCTGGTGAGCTACCCCTCTGGTCCCCTTGCTTCCTAAATCACCGACGACCGCACTCTTGAGCGTCGCCACCAACCACCGCCAGTGTAGCCACTTTGTGGTCAAATAGATCAGGGCCATTCGATTTAGATCGGACGCGTAGAAACAGGCGACTTGAGCAAAAGGGTAAGAACTGATCTGTGCCGCAAGATCTCATTTTAATCCAACGCCTCGCAACGCTTGATCCGCACGAACCGTTATCGTCCATTGAGAAACAGCGTGGCATCAGCCATGATTTAAACAGAATTTGATCTATTACTTTTGATCTATTACTTTTCCAATTTTGTAAAATCCATAACTTTAGTTCCACATGTCCAAATTTTGCAAATTTTATATCAATGGATTCAGAAAAGCAAGACCTAGCCAACCATGCCATTTGTTTAGTAAAAAGCTTCTGTTAAAATGTTTGTTTTTGCAGAAACATTTGTATGCTTGTTTGGAATGTAAAAATTGTTCAAAAATGTTTTTGGGGATAAAATATTTGGCAAATGGAGTGATTTGAACCTACTGACCATAGGAAACACTTTGTGGTTTCAAAAATGTATTTGGTGAAGAAAAAGAATGATTCTTTGATTTAAAACCAATACTAGTCAAATAAAAATATGGTTTATTTATTAAAATGGTTTTGAAGGAAAACCTTTGGGAAATGTTTTGTTTTAAAACTCTCTGACCCTAAACACAAAGTTTTATGGTTTGAAAACATATTTTGTAAATCCTATAGATTAATGCCTTATTAAAAACATTTCTACACCACATAAAATAATACTTTGTTTAGAAAAGGGTTTATAACTTGAAACCTTTTGCAAATGACTTTGCCACTTTATAAAATGACCAATAGGTGTTTTCAAATGTTTATAACCTATTAGAAACCACTTTTACAAATAAAACAACCCTTTTGCATGCTTGCATGTGTTGTTTTGTTTATTATTTTGTGTGATGAAATGCTTGAATTGGTAGATTGAAATATTGCTTGCTTGATTGAATTGTAGTGACTTGAAGTGTGTGAACATTGCAAAGATCAAGGAGTGAACTTATACCCTCTACCAAAAAGGCAAGTGATGCTTCATACTTTGTCCCATTATTTTCACTATGCATTAGTAATATTTCTAAGTAGGACTTGCATGGAATTTTGCTAAGTATAAACCATGCTATGGGAAAACCTAGTAGATGAAAACCTTAGTAGAATTTCCTAAGTTAAGATTCCTACTACTATCATGCTTAGATTAGCTAATATAAAACAAGGGTGGAATATATACATTCATACTATGGAAAGATTTCTAAGTCTGAGGACTTGTATTTTTGTTTAATAAAACAACTAAGTTAATGAATCACCTGGGTGGAATGGTAATTGCTTGGTGTTTTTTTGGTTGAGTGGTTACACAAGGCCCATGGATATGGTTTACCTTGTGTATCACACTTGTGGATTGCCACCCAGGAACAAAGAGATTTGAGATGTCAAATGTTGAGAAGCTTCAAGTGCAACCACTTGGCATTATGGGCTCTGCCTAGATCATATAGGTTGCTAGAACTTAGCCATTTGGATAGTTGGTGGTAGTGGGAATGATAGGTTGGAGCGCGTCCATTTGGTCTAAGGAAAGGCTTCTGAAAGATCTTGTCTTGGTGAAACCAAGTCTTGTGGGGAAAGTGCACCACCTCTGCAGAGTGTAAAATCTAAGTACTTAGCCATGTCCCTGGTAAAGGACAATTTGAGCATCAAGACATGGAAGCTATCGAGAATCTCATCATCCAAATTTCTAAGTTAAAAACTTGTGGTTGAACAAGGGTGAAAGGATCTTCAATCTTTGATTGGTAGATGCCTTGGGTGATTTTTGTCAAGCAAAAACTTAGTGTTTTCAAATGATAAGGAAAATCTATTTTGAGCAAAGCAAGCCTAAGCTACACTTAGCCAAATGCATATAGATGATAGACTCCACTATACTACCATAGTATCACTTGCCAATATAATTCAAATGTATTGACCCTTGTGGCTGTAACTTGTTATGTTGCAGGTTTGTTTGATATTAGTGAAGTTGAATGATTAGGATTACAAAGTCTACAACCAACATGTCTGCCTGTGGCACTTTGAAGATGAAGGACCCCATGCTTATAGATATTCTGCTGCAATGTAATGTAATAGCCAAATGAGCTATGTAAGATGTAATAAATTATGTTATTCCTGGTTATAAAGTTGTAATATGACCTTTGTTTCTTGATATTACATCTTAATTGTGGATGCTAGCTATTGATCCAGGGACTAGCATTGTAAACTCAGGGGACTCTACCTTATTAAAGGTTGGGACCCTTACAATGTATCTTGTTGTATTGCCCAAATGAATCTCATAGGATCTTTCTGACTGGTAATTGCATTGTTTTGCCTTGCTCAGTTCCTGTCAATTGCCCTGCTGTAATTTGTTTACCCTTCATACCATGTTGTTTATCTAAGGAGAGCACCTCTAGTAAACTATGGACCCCGGTCTAATATTTACCATTGATACATCTTCCACGGTTACTTGTTTACTTGCTGCAAACAATTACCTTCCATACCATACGTTTAATCTTTTGTTACAGCAAACCGGTGAGCTTGACAACCTCACTGTTTGTTGGGGAAAAGTCTTGAGTTTGTGTTGTGCAGGTCTTCGCGTTGCTTACAACACCTGTATGACGTTTGCTTCCTCCTTCTGGTTCGATAACCTCGGTCTCAACTGAGGGAAACCTTGCTACTTGCTGCTTCACACCTTGCTCTTGGGGTTCCCAACAGGTTGTGCGTAGACAACCGTCAGTGGCCCACCTCTGCCTCATCTTATGATTGCGTGAGTCTTCTGGTAAAATAGGATTTTTGGCATATTTTCCGGGATTTTTCCTGAAAGTTAATTTTCTGCACAAAAACTAGACACTAAAGCAATTCTGCTGAAAACAGCGTCAGTCCATGTTAGCTGTATCCAGATCACACAAGTTTAGAGGAGAAACAATAGCAAAAGTGTTTGGGAAAGTAGATACGTTTTGGACGTATCACATATCGCCCTGACTGCCCAAGATCTATCTATTAGTAATGCAGTAACGACCGAAGGTTCCAGATACATACCCTAGTAGTCCGAAAGCGGTAAACGTTTCGAGGGGAACATGGTTGAAGTAGTCATGCACAAGGCGCCCCAAGTGTGGCCCCTCGTGGTTTTGTACACATACATTATACGATGATGACCTCCGGCTCCCCGATCCCTGCCGGGAGTGCGGAAGTAGATCTCCGACTTGGAATCCCCATAGCGGAATGGCGCTCTGTGGTGAAGCTTTGTTCCCACAACCCATACATGAGGGCCACAGTCATAAGGGAGAGAGAGAGAGAGGAGAGAAATGCTACCAAATGCCTTTTCTTGGTGTGTCTAATCCCACCCATGGTCACCCCTTTATATATGCGTATGGAGATGTGCCCTCCCCTTTGGGTTAGCCATATGGATCTAAAGAACAAAAGAAAATAAAGGAGAAAGAACAAACAGCCGGCTATGCCAGCAATGCCCAGCCCAACAACCACAACTGGCCAGCCGGGTGGGCCACAACGCACACCGTGGCCTAGCACCTTAGCAATGCCTAGCTGGCTTCGCCCTTGTGGGATGTGGTGGCGCGGCCCAACAACCATTTATCCGAAACTCCTTCCGGTCCTTTCCTTTCTTTTTTCTTCGAATAACTTTGGATATCTCCCTAGAACAATTCCGGCTTTATCTTTCTCTATTGTGATTCCAACTTAGAGATGATCTCTAGCTCGTTGTATCCTTAAGTGTATCTACCCACGACTTGGGAATGGCACATACATTATCTCTATCAATGATCAACAGCGAGATCGGGATGCCCATATTGACCCCTGTACGTTCCACGATGACGATGTCATTTGAACCGTAAATGTCGAGTCCAATTCCCTTTATTTTTTTGATACGACTTGTCCGGGATCCGATCGTTTGGTATCACATACCTTGTTTAATCTCGTTACTGACAAGTACTGTTTCATTTGTTGCCGCGATATTACATCCCCGTGACCTAGTCACATGTTGTAACATTATGGATGTAATTTCACCAAGTCGGCCTTATGCATCTTATCGTCACTGGGTGAACAGATCCCGGTCTTGATTCATTGGCCTCAACTGTACCCCTGGAATACCCAACATACACCTTTATAATCACCATTTTACGGAGTGACGTTTGATGTAGTTAAAGCAGCCTCGGGAGACAGTGATTAATATAATCTCACGGTCTAAGGAGAAGGAGACTATGTTTATTACTAGTGCAACGATGAACCTCGTGACTTGATCGTGTCGCAATCTTTAGGTAATGTCCATCACATCATTTACCAATGATATGATCTCATTTTCAATTGGCATTATCACCCGTGATCATGAAACCTTGATCATCGATTGCCCAATGAAATAGTATAAATAGAGGCTACTAGGGACTTCTGTTTCATATCACACCAGTAGCAATGTTTCCACTTGATATAGTTATAGCACAATATGAAACTATTACAAACTAATTGAGATATGACAATAATAACCATTTATTATTTGCCTCTAGGTCATATTCTCTTTAGCGAGTGCATAGGAGAGAAGAGAGGGTAGCCTACTTTATTGCCTCGTATCATTCGATTTAACATACCAATGTGCATGATGATATTAAAAAATATCTTGTCAAGGAGTGGTGGCCATGGAATGCCCGCCAAAATCATCAGTTTATTATTATTTGAATGTTTGTTGTATAGTTGATAACCTATTTGTTATACTGTTGAGGGTATATTTGTTGGATCGTTGACAAACTATTAGTTGTATTGAGGAACTATTTTTGTGTTTTAATAATAATGAACTATTTACTATTGATTTATTTTGTGTGTGTTTGATATTTGTTGTTCTATATTTGTTTGTGTTTGATGTTTGTGCTACCATGCATGCGCTGTATTTTACAGCGCCCGGTCCAGCACTGCTTGCAGTGCACGCTGAAACAACTAAACCTGTGTCCAAAAACTTTTTTAGCACGCGACAATTTAGTGCGTCTATGGGAGATAGTCTTCGGTAGTGAAAGGATACTTATGTCGCCTATAGGGGTGAATAGATGTTTTAAAACTATTATGGTTTTGACTCTAATAAATAAGGAATAAAACCAGCGTTTAATTTATTAGGCATACAACCTAAATCCACTAGGTTCAACTAAGTGCATCAACAACTTATGCTAAGTAAGATAAGCAACAAGATGATAGTAAGATATATTACTTTTAACATGAAGTCTATCACAATATAAAGTACATAAGTAAAGAGCTCGGGCATAAAGATAACCGAGGCATGATGGCTCAAATGATGTAGAGCTCGTTGGGGAACCCCAAGTGAAAGGTATGATGAGCATATCAGCAAGTTTCCCTCGGTTATGAAACCAAGGTTATCGAACCAGTAGGAGAAAGAACACACTCCCAAGGTGTTGCTAGCAATGTGGAACCTGCACAACACAACCACAATACTTTGCCCCAACTTATAGTGAGGTTATCAATCTCACCGAATTGTTGAAAACAAAGGATTAAACAGATAGTGTGGAAGAAAGTAGTTGCTTTGTAGGAATTGCAGAAAGTAAGCAATAGGGAGTAGATTGAATATCAGTGGAAATAAATGGACCGGGGCCCACCGTTCACTAGAGGTGTTTCTCCATAAGATAAATAGCATGTTGGGTGAACAAATTGCAGTTGGGCAATTGACAGGATAGAGAAAGCATAACAATGCATATACATGTCATGGTGATCGCTATGAGATTCGTTTGGGCATTACAACAGAATACATAGACCGTAATCCAACTGCATCTATGACTAATAATCCATCTTCAGGTTATCATCCGAACCCCCTCCAGTATTAAGTTGCAAGCAATAGATAATTGTATTAAGCAAAGTGTGTAAAGTAAACAATACAATTGCCCCATGGACAAAGGATTATTGTTTTTTCCCTAGTAGCAACATCACATCTACAACCTTAGAAGTTTTTTCACTCTCCCAGATTACTATAGGCATGAACCTACTATCGAGCATAAATACTCCCTCTTGGAGTCACAAACAAGTACTTGGCCAGAGTAGCTGCTAGCAACGGAGAGCATGCAAGATCACAAACAACATAGACATGATAGAATCAATAATCAATCTTGACGTAGTACTCAATATCCACCAGATCCCAACAAACACAACATATAGGATTACAAATAGATGATCTTGATCATGATAGGCAGCTCACAAGATCTAAACATGATAGCACAAAGAAGGAGAAACTACCATCTAGCTACTGCCATGGACCCATAGTCCAAGGATGAACTACTCACGCATCACACCGGAGGCTGGCATGATGATGAAGAAGGCCTCCAGGGTGATCTCCCCTCTCTGGCAGGGTTCCGGGAAGAGGTTCGGATCCCTCCCGGTCTAGGGACGATGGTGGCGGTGGCTATGGACTTTTTCGTGGATTTCTGATCGGATCCTTAGGGTTTCTGCCTCGAGGGGCTTATATAGGCGAAGGGGCAAGGTCGGTGGCTGCCCGAGGGGCCCACACCATGCCTAGGTGCGACCAGGGGTGGACCCACGCATAGGGGTGGTCTGGCCACCTCGTGGATCTCCTCTGTCTCCGCTTTGGACTTCGTCTTGTGTCGGAAAAAATAGAAACTTCTGCTTTTGTTCCGTCCAATTTCGAGAATATTTCTTTACTAGCTTTTCTGAAACCAAAAACAACAGAAAACAAGCAACTGGCACTGTGGCATCTTGTTAATAGGTTAGTTCTAGAAAATGTATAAAAATGCCTCAAAGTGTAGACAAAACATAAGATAGTTGATACAAAACAAGCATGGAGCATCAAAAATTATAGATACGTTTACGACATATCAAGGCACACGAATATGAATACTTTATCCGAAGTTCACTTCCAAAGAAGGTAATCTCAGTAGGAGAGGTACTGTGGTGTAATGCTCCCCGGACGACACAAGTGGATCACCTTGAGGTGTGTTGGGTCGATCCACACCCAGTATCACACAAGGACTCACCCTAATATGTAAGGGCACACCACTCACCAACACCACAAAAAGGTTTGTCTTATTCTCTCGTATGTGCACCATAAAGGTGGGAACACTATCCACTATGGGATAGTTGAGGATGATATTCAAACCTGTACAAGTTTGGGGTAATCTCCAAGACTCAATTGAAGGATCCTAAGATAATGTCACAAAAGGCCACAAGTTTGAGGCAATCTTCACAACTTAATTGGAGACCCCAAAAAACACCATCAAGGCCACAAACGTCTAGGGTTCCAAGAACCCAAAGAGTAATAGACTCACTTGATTTCACCAATTGATTCTCCGTAGAGAACTCAAACTGATTCACCTAATGCAATGGAAAGTCCATCACTCCCAATATCCACCAAAGTTATAAAAGCTATGGGGGAATAAGAGAGGAAGAACACAAGATAAGAACACCAAATTTCTCCAAGATCTAGATCTCAAGATTCCCTTCACTAAGAATAGATATGATTTGGTAGAATTGTAGATCTAGATATCCTCTGACTTTCCCCTCAAAAGATGCAAGAATCATGGGAGGGAGAGGGATTATGCAAGTTCTAGAAGGTCAAGAATAGTGGGCAAAAATAAGCTGAAAAGATAGGAATACATTGGGGAAGAAGGACCCCTTAATTAGGGCAAGAGTAATCTGCCCATTTGGGTCAGATTCACGTGTTATTGGTACTACCGGTGAATAAAAAACATGACCTGCTGCAAGGAAACAGGATTTCTGAGGTAGTATACCAAAACTTGGCTGATACTACTACCCATGGAAAAAATAGACATCGTGGTACAAAAACTTCAATAACTTTCTCCAAACTCCAATTTCAATGATGTTGGGCTCGTTTCAAAGAGAACAACAAGCCCTACAAGATTGTGCATAGAAACACCATAGTACAACAAGGGAAGATAAAATCAAATGGCGAAAGGTTTGACCTCTCTAAAAATGACGAATCGGTAAAACCTCTGAAACCCAAAACACAAGAAGTTGAGTTTGGAAACTCCGATTATGATGAAACTAATATGTTCTATGATGAACGTCTCATCTTATGAAGTACATTTATCCCTCACTTCTCGCTAGTCTGAATTTTCCTTTTTGCGACGACCACATTCGCTCCATCATCCCCGAAATTCTATTCCTTCTACGACAAGTGCCATCGTCGTGAAAGGCCATCCGTCTCTCCCTCCTCATCGATGCGAATATTCTTTTTGTCCACACCCTCACACATCTTAATTGATTTGTTCTCCACAACCAGAGGTGATTTAGCCCCTAATTCCCCATGACTTGTCCATGGATCCCATGACAACACTAGGGTTTGTGTAGGCATGGCGATGGGGCTTTCTGAATCAATGGATCACTACCAGTGTAAGAGCATATCTAATAGAGCCCTCAAACTGGTCAAACCCTCAAATTAACTGCTTTTTTGAAGGCCGAGGCAGAAAGTTGGCACAGAACAAAGTCCTCAAAAAAAATTTGAAGGCCCAGCCCTCATTTTCCATTCCAACCTGTAGAAACCCAGGTTGAGAGGCAAATACCTAGGGCCCTTCATTCTGGTCAACGAATCAACGCGGGAGGGAAAAATCCCTCAACCACTCGAGCCCTCCTCCTCGCCGCAGCCTCTCGCCGCCAACCGCCTCGCCAGCGCCGAAGTTCCGTGGATCCCCTCGCCGCGCTCACGCAGCCGGCCTCGCGCGCCTGTCCTCGCCGAGCGACGCCGTGGTGGCCGATATGGTGGCCTCCACGCGCGTCAGCGTGAAGAGGAGGTGGGCGCACGTCCTCAAAGGCTCCACCGCCGTGTTCGTCGCCCTCGCAACCGCCATCACTGTCTCCCCCACAGTCACCGCCTCTGTCGCCCCCGCCCCCGCACCCTCCCAGAAGAGGGCGAAGAAGGTTCCCTCCTTGGGGCCAAAGCACGCCGGAGCAAAGAGGAACGCCCTAGGCGCGCCGCCGTTGGTGAAGAAGCCGACCAACCGCAAGAAGGCCACTCCTCCGCCCGTCTCTGCCCCTCCGCTGCCAAGAGCCAATGAGGTGCTCGACGAAATGTCGGCCCCAACTGCTTCTTACATGGGACTGCTCCAAGATGCCGAGGTGAACACTGGGGCTCCTCCCCTCGATTCGTTCAACTTTGATGTTGAGGAGGAAGAGTAGGAGGAGGAGGAAGAGGTGACCGAGATCAATGAGGCGGCATTCGAAACCGCTCAAGAGGAAGGGGTGTTCGCGGGCCCATCATCCGCTCGTCGAACTACACCGAGGTTGAAGATGTTCTTTTGGTTCGTGCTTGGTCCGAAATTGGGATGGATGCGGTTCATGGCACGGATCAAACCGACAAATGCTATTGGAAACGGATCGAGGACAAGTGTTGCAAGCTCAAGCCCAAGACTGGCAGCTTGGTCCATCATTCTTACCGGTCACTTTAAGGACGATGAGAGGTGATAAAGCCTGCTTGTGCTCGTTGGAGTGCGGCTATGGACCAAGTGATTAACGCTCCACCAAGTGGCACCGTTGAGACTAACTATGTGAGTATACTCAGCCTCAATCTTTGGTTCATGCCTATTTTTACATTATGCACTTGGTTGTGATCATGCTATGCTTACGATTGTGATCATGTTATGCATATTGTAGGAGACATATGCTGACTTGCGGTACAAGGACATGGCCAGTTCCAAGGGAAAACATTTTCCCTTCAAGCATTGTTGGACATTGCTTAAAGATCTTGATAAGTGGAAAGTAAGGGATCAAGAATCCGCACCTAAGAAATCGAAGATGCTCAATATGGAAGATAGTGAGGATGAAGGAAGGAACCGTGGCAAGCCCGAGGGATCCAAGAAGGCCAAGGAAATGTTGAAGTTGGAAGCGGATGCATCACGGTGGGAGGACAAGCTTGATCAAATGATCAAGGCAAAGGAGACTTTGACATTGAAGGCATTGGAGACAAAGCTCATTATCACTGAGAGAAAGAAAGAGGTGAAGCTTGCACAAATGGAAGTTAGGCGGGAAGATGCCAACCGGAAGGCCGAATTGGAGGAGAAGATGATCAAGCTCAAGGAAGCAAAGGCATGGAAAGAGATCATGGCCGAGGAGAAGGAGCACATGATGATGTCTAAAAAGGACATGGATGAAGACCAATTGGCGTGGTGGAAGGAGACCAAGGCAGACATCGCGGAGAGGAAGAGGCTACTGCGTGGTGGTGGTGCGCCGTCTACTCTCCGTGGCGAGTCTCCGATGAGTGGTGGTGGCGACGGAGGTGTGGACAACTTCGCTTGAGTCACCATTGTGATGGTGATGATGATCTTTTGCAAGGACAAGATGTTGATTATGTGATGTAAAACTATGAACCATGCATCATTTATAATCATCTGCAAGTTTGTTTCATGATATGTGCGTTCATGATTGTGTTTTGCTAATATCCATTTGCAAATATTGTATGTTGCTGTGATTTTTTGACAAAATCCTGTTTTGAAGGTTTGAAAGTCGGGACGCAGATCAATGCCCTCAAACCAACCCTCAAAACAGACCTTCAACTTTGCATTTTCTCGGCCCTCAAACTGCTTTTAAGGGTTACAGGTTTAAGGGTACTGTTAGAGATGCTCTAAGTGAGAGCTCGTGAGATGCGAACATTCCGATACCATATTCCCCTACCAACCTCTTAACAACCGCTAATTTCTCTTGTGGTGTTCTTTCGCATAGTTTATATGTTTGCAAAAATTGACCAGATCCCCAATTTTCAGATCATCAACTTGTGATCCGGCGATTTGCCATTCAATTTGTTTCCAAATTTGCTCAATGGTGCGATTGTATTTTTTTCTTGTTGCATCCTAACGGGTGAATTGGCAAAAGTTGGAAGCTTGTAATGGCACTAGCTGGCCCAAAGAAGTTTCCCAGTTTTTGCTCGTTCCGTTTACACTTTTGCCTCGCTTTTCTTACACGAAACGCTAGGCGCGGAGCCTACGTGTATTTTTTGGTTTATACAAAACCGAACCCCGTGTCCCGACGCGGTGAGAGCGAGACGCATACTACGCCTGGCCCCTCCTTCCCCCCCTTTCTCTTCTCCCTCCCATCGGATCCGAAACCTAGGCGAAGAAACCGGGCCGGAGGAAAAAAAACATTCGAGCACAGGGGCACACAAGACGGACTGAACTCCGGGTCGGAACGAAACCCTAACCCTAGCTCCGCCCCGCCCGCGGCCCTCGCCCCTCGCCGTAGGCCTCCCCCCGAGGTGGGCGTCTCCTCCGCGGACCCCGGCGGCGATGCGCCCCTCCCCTGCCGAGGCGTCATGAGCGCCGGGGGCATGGCCGGCGCCGAGGGCGCGCCGGAGGGGGCGGCCCTCGGCCTCGGGTTCGACCCGTACGCGCAGGCCAGGAAGGCGCTGTCCCTGCGGACGCCGTTCGAGGAGGAGACGGCGTCCAGGGTGCCCACGCTGCCCGCGCGGCTCGTTAGCTGGGCAGGGCCCAGCGACAGGCGGAAGAAGCACAAGAAGCTCGAGCCTCCGGACGCCGCCGCCGAGGAGCATCCTCCCAAGCTCCCCATGGCGCCCTCCGGGAAGAAGGGCGCCTGGGAGCACTTTGAGGCGTATTTCCGGCCAGTGACCCTGAATGATATTGAGATGCTAATGCCAAAGTTCCCCTTCAGCTACGGGGAGCTCGATTCATGTGTCGTCATACCATTTCCTGGCAGCAGCAGCGAGGAGCTTGTAGCGGAGACGTATGATGTGGCTGTCGCTGAAACCAGCTCGTATTTGGGTGTGGGCGGCGAAGAGGTCGTCAGTAACAAGGAACGCAGTGGGCAGAGCGTGGATTTTGTCAGCAACATAAGCGTCGAGCAGGGCATACATGACGTGGTCGTGCAGCAGCTGGTCTGTACCAGAGACCGCAGCGACCAGAGCATAGAACAGCGTATGCATGAGGCGGTCGCGCAGCGGGAGGAGTGGCCATTGGAAGTGGAGCAAGGTAGTAGCAGCGGTGGCACCGTGTCACCTGTATCTGAGGAGGAGGCAGGAACATCGCTCAATTGGCTGCTAGGAGCAAGGCAGCGAGTTGTGCTCACTACCGAGCGGCCAAACAAGAAGAGGAAGCTCTTAGGTGTGGATGCTGGGCTAGAGCAGCTTGTGCTGCTTCCACGCTTGGGAGCTCAAGCTGGGTCGATGTGCGATGTTTGCTGTTTGGGAGAGAGTGACATGGTGTCTAATAGGATGCTTCGCTGTAGCAACTGCAAGGTTTCCATGCACCAGAAGTGTTATGGTTTGCATGTCATGCCAGAGGGCCAGTGGTTGTGCGCTTGGTGCAAGTATGTGGAGTCGGCAGGGCTGTTATCAAAGAAAATTGCAAGCAGCACCCTGTCAATGCCTTGTGTGCTATGCTCAAAGGGGAAAGGGGCTCTAAAACCTGCAAAAGTGGAGCCTAATCGAACTGCAGATGGAGGCAATCTGCAATTTCTGCACTTGTTTTGTAGTCTTTGGAGACCAGAGGTTCTTGTGGAGGACATGGACTCAATGGAGCCTGTTACTAATGTTGGTGGTGTACAAGAGAATCCAATGAAAATGGTGTGCACTATATGCAAGGTTAAGCGTGGCGTGTGCATTCGATGTAGCCATGGTATGTACTTCTACTTGTCTCAGTTATCACAATTTGAGCTTGGGTTCACTGAACATAATTCTTAAGGTTACTAGATCATTGTAATGCAGACTGTATTGCTTGAGAACTGCAGTCCTATGTTATATCATTATATTTAGCAATATATATTAATTTCCTGCAAAATTTATAAATCAAAATAGGTAATTCTTCCTACCTATTTTTCTTTTTTTTTTCCACCGGGCCTATTTTTTCCTTTTTGGAACTAATAGGCAACAAGCCTACCTTTTTTGAACAAACAACACAACCCACCTCAGTTTTGGTATTAAGCTTTGCCTTTTATTTTTTCGAATTCAAGTTTTACTTCTATATAATGGAAGATATATCCAACAGATATTATCCTCATATTCTAACAAAAAGTCATGTAATACATTCAGGTGTGCCTTAAGAGCTAATTGCTCAAAGTTAGGTGTAGAATTCTGTTTGTATCCGCATGCTTCTGTACCAGGTTGTAGCACAAAATGCTTGCTGACATAGTGGGCAGTATAACTCTTTTCTAGCAGCAACTTTCCATAGGAAACAATCCCTCTTCCGCATGGACGGCTTCCATAGCTACTCCACATAGTAGAACACATTGTAATGGGTGGTGTACGAAGTTAGTGCTTTACATTGCAACATGTGGTGTATTTTGTGGAACACATAACATGGTGGCATTTGGTCGACAACGCATGTAGCTATTGTGTACCATGGAATTTAATAGAGTAGCATTTTTCCATGCAAGACAAATAAGTCTACACTAGTTAAATTGAGTTTTTGGCTGTATGGCAAATCATTTATATCCTTCCATGTTTGTGAAATCAAGTTTAATCTGGCTTAAGATCTCATTTTTCTACATTTTATTGTGAAATGTCTATGATATTGTGTTTTCATTGGGTGATATTTTACCCACCTTAATTTTGAGTTTGGAATATCATACACTTTGAGTTAAAATTTGTGAATAGTTACCTGCCAAGAGTAATGCAATGACAAATCTTGGAACCAGGTTTAAATTCAATTCATATGTGTGGATTTTAAATTACGTGTTGATTGACATTATAAAATACTCCCTCCTTTCCAGAATTCTTGCCATGGTTTTAGTTCAGTTATGGAATGGAGGGAGTACATACATATTCATTTCTCTTGTAATGCGTGTATGACATGTTGCTACTGTCTTGAGACAGCACTAGTGAGCTTTGTCTTATGTTAGACTGTAGGGATGCACTGCATATTTTTTGTTGTTTCTTGTGAATTTTGGGTTTGCCTTGTTTCTACGCTCAAATAGCCTACCACTGGACCCAGTTTGTCCTTCTAGGTTTGCTATTATACGAGTTACAAAAGGCCAGAAGGGCCAGGATTCTTGGGATATTAGGTGGAGCCACGTGAAGATGGTTATATGGGATTTGGTTACCCAATATGAATGGCGGTCTAGCGATAGGCGTCGTAATACTTGATTCGGTTTGTATATCTTCAGTGTATTGCTATCCTTTCTCCTATGTGGAGTGAAATTTTTTCTGTAGTAAGTAGTAACTTCTTAGTTAAGTCGTTAGGTCTGAATGCCACCTTCATCACCTAAAATGGTGCGTTATGCATGACTGCTGTGTTTTGCATGAGATGTTATGTTCACTCGGGTGCTACTTCTCAAAACTCCTGCTTTGCTTTCAGTACATGGGCTGTAGTGCTCGAGTAGATGCAGTCTTTTAGAGTAAGATTTTCCTTGACGTCAGTGGTGCCCTATGATACCTTGTTATGTCTTGTGTTTTGATCGACTTGCTTACCTGAGTAACCCATGATGCTCAAGTAGATGCAGCCTTTTAGTATGGTTTCCCTTGACCTCAGTGGTGCCCTAAGTAATTGACATTGTTTTCTGTGTTTTTTTCTCATGACCACACAAAAGGAATCCTATTTTTATGTTGATTGATTTCCTTGGCTATGCGATTGACCATTATTTTCCTGTGGTACTTGTTATCATCTTGTGTTGATTGACTTACTTGCCTAAGTAACAGACAGTGTTTTCTGTGTTACTTTCTTATGGCCACACAAAATTAACATTCTGTACGATATTGCGATGGCCTGAGCTCTGTTTGATATATTTCGTTTAAAATGGACGCTCAAGATAGATTAAGCATTGAATTATATACTAAAAGTGTGTCCTAAAAGCTGTTCATATGTGATACAGTATATTATATGAAAAGGAACATGTTCAGTTATCTTTGTCATTTTTCCTCAACTTTTGTGCCAGTTATAACTAGTGCCACCTATGTTATATATAGCCATGATAAAAATATTAGTTTTCAGCTAATATCTATTGTGCAGAGTTTCTCCCACTTTTATTGGTTATTAATGCTAAGCTCCACATGATTTTCAGGGTCATGCCGGGCTGCCTTCCATCCTATATGTGCACGAGATAGCAAGCACCAAATGGAGATATGGGGAAAATCTGGAAATCCTAATGTGAGATCATTATCTTCAAGCTGTTGCCACACCCTTATGTAAGTTCTTGTTGTTCATTTTTCATGTTTGTTTTGCAGGTCGAGCTGAGAGCGTTTTGCTCAAAGCATTCTTCAGTTAGGTATGCCAACACTCTGGAGAAAAGTAATAATGCATCTGGGCAGAGTCCTAGAGAATTGAGGCCAAATGATGCAAATCTTGGCATCGGAAAGATCCCAAAACTGAGATTCACACGCAAGAACAAGGATAGATCCATGAACTATGAAACCAGTAGCTTTAACCCTGGTAACCTTATCAAAGTGGAGACGATGGAGCATGGTGCTTTGCCCCATACTGTTAGAAGTTTAGGTACTCAAGCAACCCGAAGTATGGAAATGGATACTGATCATCCCTCAGTTGGTAATCTTGTGAGAAACTCTGGTGATGTTGCTATGGTGCTCAAAAAGGTAACTGCTGCTGATTGAGAATCAAGTTGTTACTCAGGCATTTGCTGCTTAACCTTTGTCAAGAAAAAACTTTAATGTCTACTGTATTTGCAGCTAATTGACAGAGGGGATGTTAGTGTGAATGATATAGCATCGGAAGTGGGTATTTCTTCAGCGTCGTTGGAAGCTGCTCTCGTGGTACTCTTGGACATAGCTTATGTCTAGCATTACTAATTGATTTCCGAGCTAGTTTTGCTAATTCTCTGATTTTCAGGGTGAAACTACGACCTTTTCCCATGGTTTGAAGTTGAAAATCATCAGGTGGCTTCAAAAGTCTGCACATATACCAGCTGTTGAAGCAATCCCTCTTAAAGGGAGCTCAGAGGTGGTACATGAGGACAAATTAGATGGGTCTGAGGGTACAAATAGTGTCAATGTGAAGAGTTCATTCGTCCCTGTGGACAAAGAAGCAGCAGTTGAGATGTCGGTTTCTACCATACCGAAACTCCCACCACCAAGATCTAATGCCAAAATTCTGAAAGAAGAGAAGGCAATATGTGCAACTGGACCTACTATGGAAAATGGAAAAAAGAATATTGCTAAAGGAAGTGCTAATCAAGAGCATTTCCCTACTGATGATTTTGTGAAAGAATCTACTAGAAATCTGTCCCCAGTCGAAAGCGAGGATACTTCAAAGGAAGTGCATGAAAAATTGGTATGCGATACACACTTTTCAGTATTCCGTGAAGCTTTGCTTGTTTGTTACCTCTGAACTGGTTTGAAGCATTAAATATCAGCGTGTAGATATTTTCTCTGATTTTTTTCCTGAATAACTGGCGGCTGGCGTCATAATTTAGCAAGCACCTTCATTGACTATGTTTCTGCATGCATATCTACATTCTTGCTAGCTTTAGGTTGTTGGACAAAGTATAGTAAATGGGAATAAGAGAATCTGTTGAGGGAAGAGATGTCCTTAGTAGCTCTGATGGGATTTCTTCCAGACTCCACAAGGTCAGGTGTCAAGGCCTAAGGTTATATATATGTATGCTGTTTGCTGTGACCGATTGTGTACGATTGCAGGGACCTACTTTGTGCTAAATGAAAAGTATATTATCCGAAATTCAGCAGTAAAATGGTAGACGAATATTCTATTAGCTTTCACAAATGGATTGGCCCTTAAATGTACAAATTCCCCACAATTTTGCCACTTGCTAGTAAGTGGATGGAATCTTTAGCTTTCCTCTGTCTCTTCCTGCTGCATCAGCTTTAGGTGTCTTCTTAATTTGTACTGCAAATAGTTCAACTGAGATGATAGCTAACAGATAACCTTTAGATTTCGTTCTGTCATCATTGTTTGTGTCTCCCTGTTCTGCTAAGGTTGTGAGCTCCAGGTTACCTTCGTTTAATAGGTCGCTGTGCTATCATTATTTATGGTCTTAAGGAAACAATCTTTAATTATGGATGCAGTTTTGATTCCCATCCTTGTGACAGATACCAAACAGCATCTCTGGCAATAAAGTATTTGGTACTTCCATGGAGATACTAAATCAACTTGAAGGTAAAAATCTTTTGAGCCACTACTCCAGAGTTCTCACTGCCTTCTGCATGATCTATATACTCTAGAGAGCATTTTTATTGTTTGCTGTCTTATCCTTCTGTGATCTTTTGTATTGGCCATTGGAACCTCAGTTTTCTTTTGGTTAATTGTTCATTCAACAAACCAAATGAGAAAATCGCAACACACCATTTCAACAAAACCTACCAGTTAGACATCCTTATTTATGGTGTGACCCGGTCTGATATGCCAGCCTCAAAAGAACTTCACAACATTTTCTCTATAGTGCTGCACCAGCTCTGAATGCTCTGTTCTAGCTTGCCTGCTTGTATTGTAGTGAAGTGGCTGCCAACTTTGTGAAAGTAGCAAGCTTCCCTTGCCTGGTATCCTTGTTTTCTAAGCAAAAGGCGTTTTGATGGTTGAAAATTTTGAAGTATGCATTTCTCATTCTCTTTTTGGTATACTTTTGAATTATATTAGATTTTACTAGTTCACTACTCGTAAGTTGTTAACTGGGTACAAGGTCAGTACAATTATTCCTTGCAATGCTGCAATGGTCATGACAGTGCTGTTCTACATTTATATACGTGGGTGTTTAAGGCTATGTTTGGTGTCTTTATTTGTTTTCTATTGGACAAAATCAGTTCTTCCCTGTTATTACTTGCCATGCAGGTGCTACAATCTGTTGCAATTTTCCTGGTTCAAGAAAAAAATAGCTATACCAACTAAAAGTTACCATTTCTTCTGATGCCATTCTTCCGTATCATTATTTGTAATAAGAAAGGTGAAATGAAGCATAAATCGAAGCTATAGAAATCCTCAAATCAGCAGAACTCGACTCGCTAGAAAGGAATTTTGTATAGAAATTCTTAAATATTGCTTATTTTTATGGACCTAGATGGAAGACTTAACTCTTATTCACACAGAAAGGATTGCCATATATACATTACAATATTTTCTTTTAGTAGATGTGGAGTATGTTTTAGCTAACAATTATTTATTACAGAATTATTCACGTAAATGTGTGGCATTTTTCTAGTTTCTTACAGTATGTTATGAACAGCTACATCACTTGGAAGGAAAAATAATGACTTGACAGAGGCTGAATTTGGCTCGGAAGTGGAGGAGTGTGTATCTTCATTGGATAAAACCTCTTCTTGGGGTGATAATGCTAAACATGGGTCGAATTCAGATGAAAATGGTGTATGCAATCATCGTGATTGTAATATGGATCACGTTAGTGGACAACCCTTTTTCAGGTAAATTGTCCAGCTAATTGTGTTTTGGCCTATTTCTGCTCTGGATATTTACCCATCTTTATTTAGTTTCAAACCACTTTTTTTGCATGAACAAAGGTCCTCCTATTTTCCCTGGGTTGTTGTTGACCCCTTTATTTGCTTCATGCAGCTTTGATGATTCTCATTCTTACATCCATCCATTTATCAAGGAAAAGATTGCTTATCTTTGGGACCGTACTTTTAAACAGAATAAGCAGGCACAGTATCACTCTGGTATTAATACTTTATCCAAAAAATTAGTACCTAGTTTCAATCTGTATTGTTGTCACCTTTATTTTTCTTAATGAAAATTTACTTGTCATGCTTTAACTGAATCTGTTTTCTTGGGTCAAATGTTACTAGAAGGACAGTTATGTTCTTCCGATGAGAAAAGGCCTGCGGATTCGTCAATAGAACTTATGGAAACAACAGAAATTGATGTGGCAGATCAAATTTCTAAGGCAAAATCTTTGGAAATTCTTGATCATTCACCTGATGATGAAGTAGAAGGAGAAATGGTGTTTTTACAAGCTAGGCTGCTTGACAATGCTATGGTTCTGAAGCATAGATATGGTAAGTTTTCCTCGGTTTATGTATTCTTTGTATCCCTTACTCTTCTGCTAGCGATTTTTCAGATTAATTAAACCTTGTCCATTCCTGTGTTGCTCATCTTACGTCAATGGCCTTCATGTCAACACTGTCAAAGAAACCTGTCCCTATATAATGAAGCTGTTGTGTTTATTTTTCTGAATGATTAAGTTTGACTCATGCAGAAGATTTAATAGTAAAGGTTGTTCAGAATCTTTCTCGAGAGTTGGATGTTTTCAGTAAAAGAAAATGGGACTTCATCCTTGTCAATCATTTTCTTCGTGACGTTAGAGAAGCTAAGAAACGTGGCAGAAAGGAGAAGAGACATAAAGAAGCTCAGGCTGTACTAGCTGCAGCTTCAGCTGCTGTTGCAGCCTCCTCACGTAACTCCACTGTGAGAAAAGATGCAAATGATGATGTAGTGCCTGCTATTCAAGAGGTTTCTTGCTGTATTTTTATTGGTCAATTAACAAATGATTTCTGTTGAGAGGATATGTATCTTATTTCCTGTGACCTTGTAGAGTTCTCCAAAATTTGGCGCTGGATCTTCAAGAGTTGCCCAGCGGACTCCTTCACTGCCACGGCCCAAGGATCCATCAAAGCCATCCAACAGCAAAGTTTCACCAGTTACTAACTTCGGCACTTTCCGTATGCCAATTTTCTCAAAAGAAAATGCACTCTACTGTGATGTCTGCCTGCGGAGTGAATCTGTGTTGAACAGAATATTTGTCTGCTCCAGATGCAAGGTGCTTTGGATTCTGTTGAGTTTTGAGGTATTATGCTCCATTATGTTATTAACTTTGACCTGTTCAACAGGCTGCTGTCCACATAGATTGCTATAGAAATCTAGGGATATCTACTGGCCCATGGAAATGTGAACTCTGCGAAGATATTTCATCAGAAGCTGTTAGCTCTAGTGATCAATCTGACTGCAATGACAAAGACATATCCCTGGTACGATGTGCTCTGTGCCATGGAACGTCTGGTGCTTTTAGAAAGACTATAGATGAACAGTGGATTCATGCCTTCTGTGCCGAGGTACTTAAATCTTTTTCACCTTCTGTTTTCATATGAGATTGAGTTTAACTTTTTTTCTAATATTTTCTTAGTGGTTGTTGGAGACCAAGTACATCAGAGGGCAAGATAATCCAGTGAACGGAATGGTACTCTTCTCTGTACAGCATTGCAGTTCTTTCTACTTTTCATTTTCAAGAGTAGATTGAACTTCCTCTGTTGTTTTCTTGTTCATATAGTCAAAATCTGTCTGTTCATTTTCAGAAATAAATAGAACCTCCTCTTTGATTTTAGTGTATATAATTAGAAGCTGTTGTTATTCGTCAGTGTTCTCATATCATGTTATACTGCACCATCTTAATATTTGGCTATTTAATGCATCTATCAGGAAACCCTTGTAAAGGAGAAAGAAACTTGTTGTGTCTGCATCAACAAAGTTGGTGTGTGCCTCAAGGTATCACCTGTGCCTGTTTGTGTAAGTTAGAACATGATGAAGGCCAGATACTTAGTTTTGATAAGTTTCTCTCTCTGCTGTGCAGTGCAATAGTGAGGACTGCCAGACCACTTTTCATCCTTCTTGTGCTAGAGATGCTGGTTTCTACATGAACATTAAAGGATTTGGGACTACATTGCAACACAAAGCATACTGTGGCAAACACAGCACCGAGCAGAAAGAGGTATGTGCAGCATCAAGATTATTTTGGAGCAATCATTTCTTTCTTTTGCACGTACGACTAGTTAATTATTAACCATATATCACTATAAATAAGAAATAGGGAGTGAACTTGGTCCCTTGCAGCACATGAATAGCGAATTGATAGCTTAAACATGGTGTTACCATAGTGAGGTCAAACAATGTGCTTGTGCAAGGGTTAGTATAATTATGTATCCAATTTGCAGGCTTGCTGGCATATTCTTTGATTGTTTATGCATATTTTTTCCTGTGAACATGAACCACCAGGGGCATATCTGTTATTTATAGCAATCCTGCGCCCGGTACAGCTATTTTCAATATCTTATTTTGCTCTTTGAAATTCACGCAGACTGACGCCTGGCAGTATGGACCTGAGGAACTCAATAGCTTGAAAAGGACGAGGGTTAGTTTACCTGATACATATTTATTGTTTCTCAACTGCATTTAGATGAACACTAAAAGACTACTCTATCAATTAAGAACAAAGTAAAAGCTTCTTTCAGAGAGGATTTTGTTGCGGATTGATTGTATCTGCTTGATAGAACTTCGTAACATCATATCAGCGTACCGTTCTATTACTGGAACATACTAATGAGCTGGATACAGGAACTATATTATTGTTTTGATCTTCCATTATTTTCTATGTAGTAATTGCAGCTAAGCTGTGAATAATCAACCCTACTAGAAGCGGTTGGTGCTTCATGTCAAGCACGGAAGCACCCCCCCACCAACCCTTCTCATTGTTTCTCTCTTATCAGAGTGCTTTTGAAAGATAACTGAAACATATTAGGCGGTGAGACGCACCTGCTAGCTCAATTTATGGTGCTGCACCCTGGACTTGTAGCTAACCACCTGTGTTTTGTGTTCTACATGATTCATCCAAATTGATGCACTAGCCTTCTTGAGACATCTATGTTATGATACAAGATGTGTCTAGTGAATGTCGTTCCTTTTCAGCGAACATTGGTTAAATGACAATTGAGGCATTATCATATCATTTGCAGGTTGAGTTGGAAAAGTTACGCCTCTTGTGTGAGAGGGTAATTAAGAGAGAGAAGGTGAAGGTATGTCCGGCCGTCAATTCTACTTCTCGTTTGGTGCCTTGAAAATTGAAGTGCATCTTGAAGCTATATCTATTTTTTTGTATGGATGATGAATCCTTTCTTTTTTCTTTACAAGAATAGTTGGAAATAATACCTCAATACTAAGTTATGAGATAACATGTGTCTTATTAGATTTTGTTGTTGTACTTTTTATCAAAAAGTTTGCAACCTTATACGTCTGGTGTTCTCTTCGATGGTGGTGTTGTGTTGGAATTTATTGAACGATATTGTTCCGCGCCATATTTAGCATGTCTTAATAGGCAGGAATCACATAACGTTAGGAGACGGATATAAGTTACGGAGAGAGTTATCATATTAGGCAAGATTAGTTCACTGAGGAAAATAGAGAGTTTGCGTCTTGTGCGAAAGTGAGCCACTTATTGAAGAGCCATTGTGCAACTCTTCGAATCAAGCAATGAATTAAGCAGAAGTTCTCCAAGTCTCAGAGCCTTTATTCCACGTTAGGAACCGGATTGAGGCCTTGTCAACAAACCACGCTGTTCTGAAGAAGGATCTCACGGTCCTCCAACAAAAGCACCGCCACTTCCGCAGCCACCACCACCAAATGCGTTCCCACCCCATCCGTTGCCACCCCCGCTACATCCACAGCAACCACCTCGATTCCCCAAGATGCCAGTCTCATGAACGGTTTTGCAGCAACGGCTGCTACATCCGTCGCAAGGTCATTTCAGTCCCTACTGAAGTCACCAGAGCGGGGACTTACTCTGCCCTTTTTTGTGCCACAATGCCCTGGAAATACACCTCCTCTGGTGGACCCGTGTCTTCCCATTCTTCTGCTTTGGCATCACCCGCCACACCTGTTGTCCGCCCCTGGTCCAGCACCTTACCGGATCGGTGTCTTGTACACTGGCCGCTCGTAGCCATCCCCAAGTGAGCCTGCAATGCACCTCCTGCATCCTACCACATGACCATGCCAGGTCCCCTCCTGAACTGAACGAACATCGGCACGGTCTCCATTAGTTTCCACAAGCTCGACCAGTTTGACGCGTTTGGCGCCTGCTCCATGCAGTGCTTGCACCCTTGAGAGGAGAAGCAGACTAAGTGGGAGCTATATCTCAAGCTGCAGCTGTCTGTGGAAAAGAGCTTTTGCTGATTTGCCCAAGGTCTCATTCGTCATCTCTCTAGTCGTTCCAACCATAGTTACCATATTCGCAATTTGCTAAATCAACGATTCAGATCCGTGATTTCTGATTTTTCAGTTACGAAAATCAGGGTTGTCTGTACAGTATGCTCTTTTTTCCCTTTTTAGTTAGTCTGGATCTTCTGTGCACATAACTATGCAATCCTTTAAGTGTTTGATGATCTACGTAGTAAGAAAATATGCTGTATATTCTTACTCCGATTTGGATTCATGATTTGTCACTTCCGAAAAGGAGCTAACTGAAAAAGCAGAAGCCTGGATCGGCCCAAGAACCTTGTCTCTTTCGTCTCTCCCTCTCTTAGCACCGCGACGCCTTCTGCCTTCCCCTCTGCCCTCTTCTCGTGCTATTTCTCACTCTTCGCCAAATCAATTGACTCATCTTTTCTCCTGAACTGATTCTTTTTTCTTCTAATTTTTAGTAAAATATTATCATATACGCTGTTTCCAATTTATTTCAAACATGTACCCAGCTGCTCGACCCTACGAGATTTTGACGGACATGCGGCCTGTGCTACCTTTCAGTTCTGCAGTCATGCGTATGGTTGGTTGGTGGCGGGGTAAAGGGGGTGCGGTGTTGTGTGTGTTTTAGATCCGACCTTTAATCGTTAGCAGTAGGATTGGTTGAATTAAATTGATTATATCTTGGTGGTCGTTTACTCCATTTCTACTGGTTTTAAAATCTAAACTTGAATTGTTAGAAGTTCGTTGAATTAAGGTGATCAGATTGGATTATATTTGGCATAGTCAGCCAGCCTGGTAACTAAGTACTTACTGGGAAAGGAAAGTCCAGTCACATTCACCCTCGGTCATGGCTTCAGTGCCTATTGTCATATTAGGTTTTGTGCATGTAAATGTTCACACTTATGAATATCCTTCCAGTTTTGTTTTCATTCATCACTATAAAGCGTACTCAAATATTTTGGATCTTTTGTTGATAATAGATTGTCATGATGATTTTTTATTCATTGCTATAGTCTTATTTACTGTGTTATTTATTTTGCCAGAGAGAGACAGTTTTGTGTGACCATGACATACTCGCGAAAACAAAGGATACTGTTGTTTTCTCCTACCTTACACCTGGAGCTAGTTCAGAATCTGCCACTACTTCTGTTAATAATAGATCATACAGTGGAACCGTGCAAAGATCTGACGATGTCACGGTGGATAGCAGTATTTCTGGGAAGAATACCGTCAGGTTTTCTCTTAATAATGGAGATGCTGAGGGAAACACAGCTGACAGCTCCAGGACACTGATATCTTTCAAACGGAAGTTGAGTGAGAGGGGACCACTTGCTGGCAAGCAACTTCCACAAAGATCAGTGAGTGCGCTACAGAAATTGGAAGATGGAAAACAGAAAATAAAAGATAAGAAGGTTTGTACCCTTCTTTTCAGTTAGTCGATTATTTCTGACACCATGCTAATGCACTACACATGATTTTGCAGCAGACAGAAACCTTTCAAAAGGAGCTTGTTATGACATCTGATCAAGCATCTACACAGAACCAACGCCTTCCAAAAGGATATGTATATGTTCCTCGTGATTCTCTTTCTAAAGAGAAACCATGGAAACGAAATACACAAACCCATGAACCACAAGAGCCTGGTGGATAGGAACAGTTGAGATCAAGATGGTTAATTTCTCTCATGGAAACCAGCAAAATGTTTGCGTGCTTAGTTTTCTCATCTGGAGCATCAAGCAGTGCTGGCCTGTGTTTTTGTCGCAAGGATTACTGGCAGCAAACGATACTATCGGAGCCAAGCTGTAGAATGATGCAAACTGAGCTATTGTGCAAATGTTTGGTGTGGGATCATGACTAGAATGCCTGGTCATTTGGATCAATGCAAACATAGGTGCATTTCACCCTCCGGGGGTTATACAGAGATGCCTCTCACCTGTGTATATAGAATTGTCGTTTAGAGTACAGATTTTGTAAATTTTCTTTGTACATTCCTACCCTTACAAATGCATAGTGTAGTTATGCAAAAAAAATAGTGAGAATTACCATTGCTTTTTGGTTGTAGAAGAAAACAAGGGAACTTGGGATGACTGCAGGGGTGACGTTCCATCCTATGATTGGGAAGACCCAATATCTAACAAGGTCTGATTCATGTTATTTGTAGGGATGGAGACAGTGAAAGCAGTTGAATAGACTGGATCAGCTACTACTGTTCAGCAGCCAGTAACCAGTGAGAACTTGGTATTAGCACCAATCAAGAGTATTGTTTTCTTTGTTTGTTGGTACTGGATGATGGGATTAAACCAGTAGATTTTGGATATGTTCTTAGGGTTAACTTGATTTATGCTGTCAAGGGGAAGTTAACTAGGGAGTTAGCAAGTCTGGCATGTTTGTCAGATTTTTAACTGGTATGCCGGATCCAGATGTTTTGGTCTGAGACAGGTTGTTTCCTGCTTGCCGTCCAGATTTGTAACTGTGGTCAATTGTTTTCTTTGGTGTTGCAAGCTACACTGGCAGTGTAAAAAGCATTATGTGCAGTTTGTAATGCAATTTGTTGCCTGAAACCTGATAGCTCCTTCCTGCTGTGTCTTGTAAAGTGGTGATTTTCTGATGGGTCTGGCGGTATCATATCGTTTTACTCATGGAAAGCATTGGCATGGCGACCGGTGCTGAATCTCTTTCAAAGTATCTTGTGTATGCTAAGGGATGATTATCTAGCATGGGTTTAAGTCGTATGCTGCTTCTAGCACTGGTATGCTTCTGTTGTTGCATTTGGCTCCGCTTCTTGTGTGATGTGTCATATATTTGTGTTCAGACTTCAGAGTTCAGATGGCAACTCTGCTTGTGCCTCAAATATTTGTGTTCCGGTATACTTGATTTTTGTTTCTTATGGTAATTCACATGTACTCCCTCCGTTTTAAAATATAAGATGTTTTAGGTTTGTGAAGAAAATGTATCTAGACTTGTTTTGGTGTATAAATTCATTCTAAACATGAGTTAACCTATATACTAAAAGTAGTTTAGATACACTTGCTTTATAAAGCTAAAACATCTTATATTTTAAAACGGAAGGAGTAGTAGGTGTCTCCTGATTCGACCCGGGTGAGTGAGAACAAGCAACCTTTGCTTCGAGCACTAGGCAACATGCTCATTTGGCATCTGTGCAAGTCATTTTGTAGCACAAACAGTAACAGGTTTCGCATCGTGTGCTTATTTCAGACGTTTGCTTGCGGCAACAAAAAAAGGCATTCACATGCTTCTGAAACACCACATGTTTCCTGTCCTTACCGAAACTCCTACGCAGCCGATGGACGCGTTGGAAAAAGACAGTAAAACCTGTAGATTCACGAGAGGGAGAACCAAAGAATACCAAAATCAAGAACCACGTTCTTTTTTGTCGTAGATGGGAAAAACCGCACTTTCTTGATCCCGTATCTCTGCACGCCGGTATCTCTGATTGTGGGAGGCAATTAAATGGTAGTTCCTTTGTCCCATAATATAAAATGTTATGAGTGGATTTGGTACACATGGGCACAGGTGATCTCGTTTTCTTTCTAAAAAAATTAAAATCATATTTCCGAGTTCTAAAATTTGTAAAAATATACGATGTAGCCAACAATGTATCCTACAAACGTGTAAAATATCAATTTCAATAGTTTGTATTATGAGCTACACAAAAATGACAGATACAAGTATGCATATTTTCAAATCTCCAAATTTATGAGACTTTGTCATTTCTGTGTAGCCCATAATATAAAGACTTCCGGTTGAGATTTGCATGCTTGTAGGATACAACATTGACTATACCTAGAATTTATTTCCATATCTTTCGGAAACTTGTAAATATGAATTTTAAATTTTTAAAATGAAGGGAGCGTTGGAGCTCAGGAGCCAGAGATTTATTGGTTGTAATATCATTTTATATTATGGGACTGAGGGAATAGAAACTAAAACTCCTATTTTGCTATTATTTTTAGACGACTTGGAAATAAGTATTGTTAAGTCGAATTTGATTCTACTCCTATTACAAATCGAAAGGCTCTGTGTTCTGAATGGAATCAGCTAATTTCAAGTCAACGGCGAAATGATCACTCTCTCATAAAACACTTCAAATACATATCTACCTTCGGTATTTTAAGGAAGCAAACTTACGAATAGGTTGCATTGTTATATTTCTCAATCCTCATGCATGGGCCTCTTTTCATATTGTAGGCTTGCTACATGTACGATAGTATAAGAGCTCCTCTAGGACCAAGGGGGGCCATGGCCCCCCTACTTAAGAAAATTCTTTAAAATCATATACTTATTAGGATAAAATCTTAAGGATCACTATAAGTTTAAGCATGAATGACGTTCTCAAAATTAATGCAGTCTCCTCGAGAGTGGGATCCTAAGATCCTCATGGTGTATTAAAACTTTCTTTATAGGGAAGGTAGAGCCCGACTCGCTACTTCATCTATGGCCATAATGTGTGGAATTGGAGGAGGGCCTCCCTAGCAGCCATCTCAGCAACAAGATCCAGTGTGGGAACTCCGACTCCAATGATGAAGTAGAGACATCCTTCAGGTTCGTGCATGTCAAGTACGGTCAACTCTACGACATTCTTGATTGGGCAGTGAAGAATGTGCTCATGGAGGGTATAGACTGTAACACCCCAAGGAATTAGGACACGAAATGGTAGAGTAAGGAATTTGTGCATTTGCATTTGCATATGAAAAGTGGGGAAATTTTGAACTTCTATTTTTACAAGGAAAAGTGACTGAGGTTTCATTCTATTTGGTGATTTAGAGTTAGATCATCAAGAGATTGCTATAAATTTTGACATGATCTTTGTACATTTTCAAGGATTCAGAATTCCTTAAGGTAAGCATGATTGATGTTCTTAGCCCTCTCGTTAATCCCGGTCAAGTTCTACCACTGATGTAGACAAGAACGGAAGGAGTGTTTAATTTTGCATAGTTGATCCAGTATATAAATTCGAATATTTTCTTTGTAATATATATCTAAAATATTTAAACATATAAAAAGATTGAAAAGAAAATCACAATACTATATAGTGTATACTCACTCCGTATATTTATAAACTTAGTCGTGTCTTATATTTCTGAATGAAATGAGTATTGTATATCCACCAAAAAAATTGGGTGTACACGTAGTTGTATGCGTATTCCCTTTTTTATGGACGAGCAAAGCATTACATGTCCATTAAAACACAAGATATAGTAAACACTATTTATTTTTGCCAATTTTCATTTGTTTGGAATATTTGAAAGCCTCACTTCTATTTGCATACTACTATGCCAAAAAAACACTCTTTCAAACATCTATGATTTTAGAGAAATATCAGTAAATCTTTTATTTTCTAAGTTACTCCATACATCAAGTGAGGTTTAGATGATGGATGAAGGTTTGATGTTCATCGAAAGCTTAAAAGTTTGCTGAGATAAAAATAGATTAGGAAAACCTTCACATCAACTAGCTTTGAAAGATAATGAAGAATATTTACCGTGTCTATCTTGCCTACTGTAAATCCACCAAAGCCACATGCATTTATACTCCTTCAACTTTGCATTGCGTTGCGACAAGTTTCACTTCCACTCTTAAGTTACTATTGCTGCAAATTATTTATGATATCCTAGACAATAAGCTTACTTTATAAAAAAGAGTGCCTACTTTTGGCAAACAAGATATATTCTTACACATGGAGAAGCTATCCCTCCTAATTAACCACACCAATATGTTGGATACAAATCCTTTTAACCTAATAGTTACGCTTAGTGCACGTGGACTTTGGATCTACTCCCTCCGTCTAGAATTATAAGACATTTTAGTTTTGTGAAACGAATGTATCTAGATTACTTTTGTGTATACATTCGAAGTGAACCTATACACTAAAAGCATCTAAATATGTTTGTTTCACAAAGCTAAAATGTATTATATTTCTAAACGGAGGGAGTAGTGGCAGGCCTTCATGGAGGCCAAACTGACCATGCGCCACACCCCCCACCCCCACCCCCAACATTTTTGCAAATTCTCCAACTAGTAGGCTGTTAAGACTAAACTAATGATGATTAGCAATAGTTATAGCAATTAAATGGGTTTAATTAGCATCTTGCATCCCCTTAATTTCTCTCCAAGGTTCGCCATCGAGTACAACCATGCTGGCTAGCGGTACATTAATATGATTCAAAATGGATAGATGCTTACTCGCAAAAAAGAAAAAAAAGGATAGATGTTTTTTGATGCTTTTATTCCGATGGTTGATTCATGCGGGGCCAGAGTTTTATCCCCATTTCAAAAAAAAGAGCTCTTGGTGTCGGGTTGTGGCAGAGAATGATATATAGTGCGCATTTCTCAAACTAAAACCCAGAAGTAGCATGATTCTATACTTTCTTTTTTTAACCATGCATGCACTTTCCCTCTTCCCACCGATCTGGTTGCAGAAGCACAACACACCGGGTTCACAGAAGGCGAAAAACAAACTCGGCCGTTTGTGAGGTCGAACAGGCAAACCAGTCAGATACATATCCACGGACCATGGCCGCTGGCGGCCAGAGGGACCAGAACCAGACATCGAATGCAAAAGTATCCAGTGAAACAAAGAAATCCGGTAAAAAAAAAATCCTTATAGCGGTTATTTTAATAGTAACATGTCATAACTCCGGCTAGGAAAAAAAATACTAAAGGGGTCTGAAAAAACCCGAATGCCACCACTAATTCGTACTAGTGGTGTTCACGAGAAGTCCCATCACTAAGCCGGACTCACGGAGCCAATCAGGACAAACATAATGGTGGCGTTCAAATATATCCAACGCCACCACTATAATTTAAACGCCACCACGTATTTTGGATATGATTGATTTGGATGTCTCAGCCATAAAAGATTTGATTAAGGATTTGGTGTGGCTATATATAGCCATAGAAGATCCTTTTAGAGGATCACTTGGACCCAAATTACTAGTGGCATTTATTTGCACATGCCACTGGTAACTCGTCGGGCCTAAACCCAAGCCCCCTCACACCCGGTCACACTGTCTACCCCTTACCTTGGGCACTTTGCATGTATCTAACACCTCATCTTTCTCTCGCCTCTTTCTCTCCTGCTAGAGCCGCCAGGGCCTCCTCTCCCTCGCGCCCATATGTTCGTAGCATCGCCCCGAACCTTGTCCTTGACACACGTCCCTCTATTTCTTGTCACTTTGGTGGCAACGCCTCGGCCAAACCCTCCCATCTCCGGCGTGGTTCTTCGCCGCCTCCACCACCTCTCCTGCCCGCTATCACGACCCTTGGCTACCGCCGACGCACATCATCGATTCCCACCGCCTCCTCCTCATCTTCCGACAACTAGTACGACCTCTTAGCTGCGGCACCTCACCTAGCATGTCAAACTCTCCCGGTTCCCTAGCCGCCTCCTCCTTGTCTCTCGCCGGTCAACACGAGAACATGGCTTACAGTTGCCTCCCCACGAACGAGCAACATTCGTCGTCCGCCTCCCATGCGCCTCCCGTCGGTGAACCGAGCTAGCACTGGCCAGATCTAGGGTTGAGAGCCCACTATGAGTGGGCTGGGCCTACCTTTTTTTGCACCTCTAAAGATTTATCAATAGCGTTCGGGATTGTGGAATGCTGTAACACCCTGGCCTCTCTGGACCGACGGTTGTCACTCCTGGCAGGTCAATAGGATCTCTAGACTAACCCCACAGACCAACACTAGTATTTTCTGCGCACTTTGTCCTAACTCGTGCGCACCCGGCACCCACGTCCCGGTCAGTCACCTATCCTCATATTGCTCTAGGCCAAGCACGCTTAACCTTAGAGTTCTTTTCGGATGAGCTTTCGGAAAAGAAGTTGCAACTTGTTGGTATGGGTATACTATCAATCCATGCGCCAGGGTCTCACATACACCCACCCTTAGAAGATCGACGCCCTCGTCGATCAACCACAAGCCAGGAACGTCCCCTCTTGGCATACGTCTGTGCGTACAGTGCCGGCGCATGTGCCATGCCGTGTTCACCCGGGCCACACACGCCATGCACCACATGTCTGTCACTGACCCGCACACGCCCGTGTAACCGCGAGGATCGGATTTGATACCACTTGTAACACCCTGGCCTCTCCGGATCGGCGGCTGTCACTCCTGGCAGCTCAATAGGATCTTTAGACTAACCCTATAGACCAACACTAGTCTTTCCTGCGCACTTTATCCTCACTCGTGCGCACCCGGTATCCACTTTTTGATCGGTCACCCATCCTCAAATTACTCTAGGCCAAGAATGCTTAAGCTTAGAGTTTTTTTCAGATAAGCTTCCAAAAAAGAAATTTCAATTTGTTGGTATTGATATACTATCAATCCTATTAAGCCATGCGTCAGGATCTCACAAATGCCACCACTAACTTCGTACCGGTGACGTTCACACGCCACCACTAACAGTTACCAGTGGCCTGAGAGCATGCTGGTTGAACGTCACTAACCACTTTTTCCGAACGCCACTAATAAGCTTTTTTTACTAGTGGATGCACCCAACTTCAATTGACAGCCTCAATTTTTTTTTTCAAAAAATCTGCAAACAAATCTTTGCATAGGTAGTACTCTTATCTAAAATGCTACAAATTTTCAACTCGAAAGTCATAACACAGATCAAGAAAAAATATACAAATCTGACAATGAATAATGCAAAATAAAAGTTGAGCTTTGAATTTGGCCCATTATCTCTATGCTACAACAAATTAATTTTCTATTTTGATGTTGTGTATCAAGTTTAGACTTTGATTTTTTTTGTGAAAAGGTTATTTATATCATGTCAATAACCTGACTTGTTCAGAATTTTAGAAAATACATTCATGGCACGACAACTCTGCCCGACGACATCCTCGCCCCCTCCCCCCCCCCCCCCCCGGCGCCGTAATCCAGCACCGGCTGCCAGGTGTCGACTCATTGGCGTGATAGACTACCTGTCACTATATTTTGATTAGGATTTGCTAGCGCTAATATTACAATTGGTTGTACGAATTTCGACACAGAGGATGATGGGATAACGAATGCTTCCATTTTGTAAAGAAGTTTCTCGACGGTGGTTTGAGTTTTGGTGGTTCTCAAAAAAGTTACGCGTGCTTTCTGCAAATAAAACAAAAGTTACGCGTGCTTTCGCATTCTCAAAATATAAAGTTACGTGCTTTGATGATAGTAGGCCTTTAGTTAGCGCGTGCCGAGATAACATTGACTTTGCTATGAAGCGACCGGCACCATATCTGCCTGCTTTGCTAGTACTTTCTCTGTTCGGGATTATAGGTCCTACGCGTATATCTAGATTGTTAATTTGACCAACAAAATATAACTTATATATCACGAAAGTTATACCATTAGAAAATATAATCTCTAAAGTTTCTAATAGTATAATTTTTATGCTATACTATTTATATTTTATTGTTAAAATTAACAACCTAGTTATTCGCGCGGGACTTATAATTCCAAACAGAGTGAGTACATGTTTTGCTCTCTCACTGGGTGAAAAGTGGCCTGGGGCTGGCTAGCTAGAACACCATGTAAGAAATGGAGTGGGAAACCACGTCATATACGATCTAGCTACTTCAGTAAACTGCTCGCGTTAATTAAGATCCTACCCCTTGACTAATCCAGGTCATTCTAGTACACACGGCGATCAGCAGGCAAAGTCTCGCTCGAGGTAGTGCGCATGGTGGGCAATTGGTCTAATGCATGCCGCCACAGGTTTGCGCTGCTGCCCGGCGGAGCACGGCTCCCGTCCCATCCGTCTCGTCTCGATTAACTGATTGAACAAACCGTGTCGCTCCGGCCAATCAAATGCCGAACCTGCGACAAGCAAGCGATGGGACTCCGACGTGTCGCCGTCGTCGATCTTTTGGCCAAGAACATTACCGACCCGTCTGATATCATCGCTGTTGGATTATTAGTCATAATTTTCACGATTAATTTTTGAATATAAATCATGGCAGCAACAACTATAATCACGTGAACCTAATATACTAGCTGTATTGATCAACATAAACAGTAGAGCATACGCACTAACAATCATATAGTAAAGCAACCGATATGATGATAATATACGTATTGATCGGTTGCCGATGAAGTCACTGTTGGTGTAGCGTTTGGTGCAGTGTGTTGAAGAAGTCGGCGTTGAAGACAACATACACGAGGTCCAGCTTGACGACCGGGAAGATGCGCCGTGATGACGAACTTGAACAGTCGCGCCGAGCGCTTCTCAAAAACCTTATTCGCCATCTCCCGTACATGATCAAAAAGACGAGTGGTTCCGGAGACCTGCTCTCCCGACCGTCGGTGCACGCCGGCAAGCGGAATAGAGTAGACTACGGTGACGGCGCAAGCAGAGAGGATGGTAAAACCTTAGATTGGTTTTCGGTGTCTTGTGGCGGTAGCCGCGCAGAACTTTATATAGAGCGGCTCAAGAAACCATAACGGAGACGAACGTGGGCCAAATCCACGTTGCGCATGTTCGGGTCGGTTACAGTAGCCCACTGAGAGCTACCCGAAAAAGCTAACCGTTTGACACATCTGTCAAAATCTCACCCTGAGCAGCAAAATAAAGTTCGGCTCGGCTCAAAATTTTCCCGAGCGGGCAGCGTCGGAGGAGGAGCGCGCGCGTATCTCTCTTATTGCCACTCACTTACAAAGTGGTGCAACACTCCACCTTATAATGTGGTGCAACTCTTCTTCAACTTTTCATGTGGGACTAAACTTTAGCTCCCACTCCACTCCCATCTGAGCTGCCATAAACATGAGCCCAAACACATATGGACTGACAGGACTGCCACAAATCTGGGCTTTAAGATTTAGAAAAAATCTGAAATACACATGAGTCTAAATGGATTAGCTCATTATTTCTAACAATCATTGCATACGCCATCGGAATCACCGGAAAGCAGAAACCCCCGTTTCCAAAGTACTGCTTGCTCATGGCCTCATACATAGCTTATTAGGCACTAACGTCGTTGTTACTATCTTACGTACTCTCTCTGTTTGGAATTATAGGTCCTACACGCATACCTAGGTTGTTAATTTGACCAACAAAATATAATTTGTATATCAAAAAAGTTATATCATTAAAAAATATAACCTCTAAAGTTTTTAATAATATATTTTTTATGCTATATTATTTATATTTTATTTTTGAATTAGCAACCTAGTTATCGGCGCGAGATTTATAATACCAAACGAAAGGAGCACGAACGGTGTTGGCGTGCGGCCGCGATGGAACGAACGAATGATAAAACAGTGTTGGGTGATGTCGGCGTAGCATTGCCGTAGATCGTCGAAATGGATGGAATCGGGGAGGTGCTCGCTGAGAGCGATGGAGCCACGGGAAGCACCCAACCAGCGCGTGACGCATCCATGATCGATCGAAAAGCCACCACCATCATCCTCCATATCGTCGATGGGTCATCAATCGTTCACCACCGGTAGCGGCATGCAAATATTCCTTCCGAAAGGTCGAGGATGAGATGCCAAACGAACACGTACTACGGCGCAAAAAGTTTGGGGCCGGCCGGCTGGCCGGGTCGTACTCGTACGTGCGCGTGCCGCCAACCAACAGCAAAAACCCAAGGGAGGGAGAGGCATCCATGGGCTCGGCGGCAGCGCCGCGGATCCGGCGAATCGCATGCCAAATCTCCCGCGAAAAAGAGAAGTCAAACGCTTCTGGAAAAGCCTCGAGCGATATGTCGTGATTGATCGCCCTCTTCTCATACAGAAACAGCTACGAGCGTCCTGCAACAACAAAAAAAAGTCCCCAAGTCTTTACGGACTAGAGCAACATAAAAGAGGCCTGACTACGTACTTCGACCAACAGCAACAATACACCGATGAACAATCCGATGCTGAGCAATCTATAGCCCGACCAATTAAATTGTCCACGTCAACATCTCTGGTAGGGCAGCGGTCACTTACGTACGTACAGGCAGCAACACTGCTAATCCCCCAAATATGATTAAGGTGCTTTTGTGGCTTATAAGTCAAAAACGAAAAACCATAAATAAGTACAACCAAACAGCCCCTAAGTATTCCGACCAACAGGAACAATACAACAATGAACAAACCGATGCTGAGCAACACTGCTGATCCTCCTACTCACCCTGCAACCGGAGGATCAGCTGAGAGAACAGTTCCACCACACCGCAATTGGCACGGACAAAGGACAAGGCACGTACGGAGTACGACCGAGGCCACCTGCATGGCTCCACCGTACCGTAGCTAGGAGGCCACCCTCACCGCAACTGTCACTATGGCACGTCCAGGAATCAGAGGCACTTTTCTTAGAGGCACTTTTTCAAACTGCCTCTAATTGTATCTATTGAGGCACTTCGAAAAATAGTGCCTCCAAATATGAATTTTTAGTGGCAGTTTTAAAAGTGCCACTAATAGTTTATCCTTTTGAGGCACTATTGATAGCGCCTCTAATGTTTGAAAAATAGAGGCACAGTCCAGTGCCTCCATGCTAAACTATCAGTGGCACTTTGACCTGTGTCTCAAAAAGACATAACTTTTAGAGGCATTTTCTGTGATAATGCCACTAAAATTATATCAACTGAGGCACAATTAAAAGTGCCATAATTGGTTATCATTTAGAGGCACTAAATTATGCCTCTAAATAGTGACCAACTGTGGCACTATTTGGTGTGCCTCCAATGATCATCCATCTGAGGCACTATGCTGCTGCCTCCAATGTCCAACCAGCTGAGGCACCTGACATTGCCTCAAATGGATGATCATTGGAGGCACTGTCAAACATGCCTCTAAATGGTCATCCATTTGAGGCACTATCAGGTGTGCCTCAAAATGGTCATCCATTTGAGGCACTTTGTGCTGTGCCTCCAAAAGAATAACCAGCATAATCAAATAATCAGAAAACAGATACCACACAGCACATAATTATATACTACTGATTCCATACTGATAATCCAACATAGTACTTACTGCTCCATACTTACAACTACAAAAGTAGTACTTAGTAGTCCAGCATATATAGTACTAGGCAGTCCAACTTAAGCAGCCCATCAGATAATTACATCCAAAATAAGTAGAACTCATAACAGAAGTTCTACTTCCACCCAATCAGTACTGTCAGATCTACGCTTATGGGAGTGCCGCGAGCATCAGGCGCAACTTACCGTCTGACTTGTACCAGAAACTGAACAGCATAGCATCATCCTTCTTCATGTTGAAGGCCTGCACAGCTGTCCACCATCCACTGGTTATCATTGCTCTATTGTTTACTCCCATCTTCATCCTCACATCCACACGATCATCTTCAGCCATGGATTCAACTTGTACAGTAAGTGGTTCATCAAGAAAATCCTTCAGGTACTTGGTTGTGAACTCAGCATTAAATTCCTGTGTAAGTATCAAGTTTACACAACTGTTAGCATTCTTTTGGACTCTGTTTCTACTACACTGTTATGCATGATAAAGTAAATAGCTGCTCACCATTTTGCATTTCTTCTCAATGACAGCTGACTCTGTCATCTTGTAGACATAGTACTTTATTGCTGGCCTTCTGCCATTGCACCATTCGTCCAGAAACTCAACTTGGCATGGACACAGTAGTATGTCATTTCCAAACATACACTGGTGGTCCCACTCATATATTCCCTTGTTTTTTGGTCCTGATACAGCACAAATAGAACAAATTTTATAAATATTAGTACCATTTCTCAACTGCTGTAACAGACTAGATAGTTCAAAGTTTGTATAGATACATACCCCTTAAAACCAAGCCATCATCTTGTGCTGGCATAATTGGCACATAACCATCTGGCACGAACCACTCCGTAGAGGTGTCACTGCCAGAGGTGTCACTGGCAGAGGTGTTGTGGCTTGGGATCAAGCTGCCACTGTCATCTGAGATGTCAATTGCACAGTTCTCACAGGTTCCCATCTAGTATAAAAACAACATGTAATCAGTAATGCTAAAGCAATGTAATCAGTAATGCTAAAACATGTTCAGGACATGATCAAATAGCAAAACATTCAGAAAGTCAGTAATTACATTCTGAATATTCCTAACATTCAGAAAGTTCAGAAAGTACAGAACATTCAGACAGTTCAGATCATGCTGAACATTCTGAACATTCAGTAATTTCTGAATTTTCTGAACATAGCAAAACATTCAGGAAGTCTATAATTACATTCAGAAAGTTCAGAACATTCAGAAAGATCAGAACATTCAGAAAGTTCAGTACATTTTGAACAATCTTAACAATCTGAACTTTCTGAACTATAGCAATTAGAACAATATGAAGGGTTTCGCAGCATAGTAAATCAAAATTTTCTACGGAAGCGAACAGAGGAAAAGCCAAGATCTAATCTAGGAGATGCAAACAACGAGATAGATTGGATTAGATCTTCATACCCTTGAAGATTCAGACAATGAACGTTCGTCGGAACGTGGGTGATGTAGTCGTACTCGCTTCTCCTCCTCGCGATCCGATCCGATCTAGCACCACAAGTGGCGGTGCCTCCGTGAGATGCACACGTGCGGCACCTCGACGTCTCCTCCTTCCTCGGACCAGCAAGTATGGTGGAGAGATAGATTGGATCTACAGCACGACGGCGTGGTGTATATGGTGGAGAATTTCTGCCGCAGGGCTTCGCCTACAAACAGTCGGGAGGGAGAGAGGAAGGGCAGCAGGGCAACTGGGTTTGGAGGAAGGTGTAAGGGGGGTGTGAGAGGGGGCGCACCAGCCCTCTATATATAGAGGGGGGTGCGGCCAGCCCTAGCCTCTCCTCCAAGCCTATCTCTAGTTTAAACAATTTAAACTCTCCCTTATCTAGAAATCCTATCTTATCTTATCTCTAGTTTAAACGATTTAAACTTATCTAGGATCGGGCCCTATGGGTTTGTGCCCCTGGCCCAATGCGGCCAGGACACTCCCTCATAGGCCCATGCCCCCTCCCGGAAGGTGGGACCACGTTGGCCCCCTTCCGGAAGGTTCTAGAAGCTTCCGGTACAATACCGATTAACCCGGAACTATTCCGAACTCCAAAAACTGCACTGCCTTATATGAATCTTATTCTCCGGACCATTCTGGAACCTCTCGTGATATCCCGGATCCCATCCGAGACTCCGAACAAAAATTCATAAACCAATTATCCAATCTATCCTAGGTCGAGACACGTTATGTGTGACCTGGGTTCGAGAATATGCGCATATGATCTTCTATCAATAATCAACAGGGTCTGGGCACCCATATTGACTCCCACACATTCATCGATGATCATATCGGATGAACCACGATGCCAGGATTCAATCAATCCCATATATATATATTCCCTTCGTCTCGCGATATTTTACTTGCCCGAGATTCGATCGTCGGTATCGTCATACCTAGTTCAATCTCGTTCACAGCAAGTACTTTACTCGTTCCGTAATCCGATATCACTTTGTGATCAACTCCTTAACCACATGCTTGCAAGCGGTGTTGATATCGACACGAGTGGGCCCAAGTATATCTCTCCGACTTGGGAGGACAAATCCCATCTCGATACATACAACCCAATGATACTTTCCGATCACCTGAGAGACACCTTTATGATCACCTCTCATAGGATGACGTTTGATGACCTCAAAGCTTTCTTCCGATACCATGGAGTTGTATTATCTCATGGTCTAAGGAATACAATATTTGACATAAGAAAAACTTCGCAAAGACGAACACGATGACACGATCTAATTGCTTCGCTTAGTTTGGGTCTATCCACCACATCATTCTCTAGTGATATGATCTCATTATCAATTGACAACTCATGTCTATGGTTAGGAAACCTTAACCATCATTGATCAATGAGCTAGTCCATAGAGGCGTACTAGGGATACGGTGTTGTTCACAAACCACACAAGTATTAAAGTTTCCGCTTAATACAATTCTAGCATGGAATATAAACTTTATCATGAACAAGAATTATAATAATAACATCTTTATTATTGCCTCTAGGGCATAATTCCAACAGTCTCCCACTTGCACTAGAGTCAATAATCTAGTTTACATTTGGCAACAATCTTACACCCATGGCAATCGAGGTCTTGATCATGTTTTACACGTGGAAGAGGTTTAGTCAATGGATCTGCGTCTTTCAGATCTGTATTTACTTTTTGATCCTCGATCTCCATCTCGCTATATAATCTCGGATTATATGAAACTTGTGGTTGATATGCTTGGTCTTTGGATGATATCTTGGTTCCTTAGCGAGTGCTATGGCGCGTGTTGTCACACAATATCTCCAAGTGGGTCCAATGCACTTGGAACCACGCCAAGCTCGATGATGAAGTTTCGATCCAAACTCCTTCACTTGACGCTCGCAGCAGCCATGTATTCCGCTTCATCAGTAGATCCCGCGACCATGCTTTGCTTGCAGCTTCTCCACTCACAGCTCCTCCATTCAAAATATACACGTATCCCGTTCGAGATTTAGCATCATCCTTGTCGGTGTCGAAACTAGCATCGACGTAACCTTTACTGACAGGTTGTTCATCACCCCATAGACTAAGAACATTTCTTTAGTCCTATTTAGGTACCTTAGGATGTTCTTCACGGCTGTCGATGTTCCACTCGGATCACTTTGATATCTGCCACAAACTAAGAGCATTGGACACATCCGGTCTAGTACACAAGATGGCATACATGATGGAACCTATGGCGAGGCATAAGGCACTTTGCTCATAGCTTCCGATCATTTACCGTAGCTGGACACCGAGCCTTGCTCAATATCTTACTCGACAACATAGGCAATCGAACCTTTCAATGCCTTATCCATTCGAACCTTTTCGTAAATTTGTCTAGGTATGTACTGGCTTAAAGCTATCAGCGTCTTTGTCTATCTCTATAGATTTTGATGCCCAATATATAAGCAGCTTCACCTAGGTCTTTCATTGAAAAACACTTGTTCAAATAACTCTTCACATCGTTAAGCATGTTGATGTCATTTCCAATAATCAATATGTCATCCACATATAGTACCGTAAACGCCACCGAGCTCCCACTCACTTTCTTGTAGATGCAAGCTTCAGAGCAATTTGGAACAAATCCAAAGCTCTTGATCACTTGATCAAAACGAAGGTTCCAACTCCGAGATGCTTGCTTGATCCATAAATGGAACGCTGAAGTTTGCATACTTTATCAGCATCCTTAGGATCGATAAAACCTTGGTTGCATCATATACAACTCTTCATCAATGTTGCCATTGAGGAACGCATCTTGACATCCATCGCCATATTTCATAATCATGAAACGCAACAATTGCTAATAAAATCCGAATGGACTTAAACATCGCCACGGAGAGAGAAAGTCTCATCGTAGTCAACACCTTAAACTTGTCGAAAACCTTTCGCAACAAGCCGTGCTTTATAGGCGGTAACATTACCATCCGCGTCCGCTTTTCTTCTTGAAGATCCATTTGCACTCAACGGCCTTTCGGTCGCTAGGAGGGTCCACCAAAGTCCATACTTGGTTTTCGCTCATGGATCCCAATTGGATTTCATGGCTTCTAGCCATTTCTCGTAGTCTGGCTCATCATCGCTTCCTCATAGTTCAGAGGTTCGCTGTCTTCTACTAACAAGACAGTCAAGACAGGGTTGCCGTACCACTCAGGAGGGGCACACGACCTTGTCGACCTGCGACGTTCAGTAGCAGCATCGTCCGAAGCTTCATGATCTTTGTCATTAGCTTCCTCTATTGTTGGTGCAGTGACCGAACAATTTCAGGTGCTGCGCTACTCTCCAATTCAAGAGAAGGTTCAATAACCTCGTCTAGCTCTACTTTCCTCCCACTCACTTCTTTCGAGAGAAACTCCTTCTCAAGAAAGGAACCGTTCTTTGCGACAAACACTTTGCCTTCAGTTCTGTGATAGAAGGTATACCCAATAGTTTCCTTAGGATATCCTATGAAGATGCATTTCTCCGCTTTGGGTTCGAGCTTGTCCGGCATCAACTTCTTGACGTAAGCTTCGCATCCCCAAACTTTAAGAAACGACAACTTAGGTTTAGCACCAAACCACAGTTCACACGGTGTCGTCTCAACGGATTTAGATGGAGCCCTATTTAAAGTGAATGCAGCGGTTTCTAATGCATAACCCCAAAACGATAACGGCAAATCAGTAAGAGACATCATCGATCGGACCATATCTAATAGGGTTCGATTCCGGCTCAGACACACCATTGCATGTGGTGTTCGTGGCGTGAGTTGTGAAACGATTCCACTTGCCTTGAGATGCGTGAGAAAATCATAACTCAAATATTCGCCCCACGATCGGATCGTAGAAACTTAATCTTTACATACGATGGTTCTCCACTTCATTCTGAAATTCCTTGAACTTTTCAAATGTTTCAGATTTATGTTTCATTAAATAGATATACCCATATCTACTTAAGTCATCGGTAAAAGTGAGAAAATAGCGATATCCACCGCGCGTCGAAACACTCATCGGTCCGCATACATCGGTATGTATGATTTCCAACAAGTCCGTTGCTCGCTCCATCATACCGTAGAACAGGGTTTTGATCATCTTGCCCATGAGGCATGGTTCGCATGTGTCAAATGATTCAAAATCAAGAGACTCCAAAAGTCCATCAGAATGGAGTTTCTTCATGCGCTTTACACCAATATGACCTGAGCAGTGCCACAAATAAGTAGTATTATCACTATCTACTTTGCATCTCTTAGCCTCAATGTTATGGATGTGTGTTTCATCCCTTTCGAGATTTAGAAGAAATAAACCATTCACAAGAGGTGCATGACCATAAAAGATGTTACTCATATAAATAGAACAACCATTATTCTCCGATTTAAATGAATAACCGTCTTGCAATAAACACGATCCAGAAATAATGTTCATGTTCAACGCAGGCACATAATAACATTTATTAAGGTTTAAAACTAATCCCGAAGGTAAAACTAAGGAGGCGTCGACGGCCATCACATCAACTCTTGATCCGTTGCCAGCAACGCATCGTCACCTCATCCTCGTAAGCCGTCGTCTATTCCGTAGCTCTGTTTGAGTTACAAATATTAGCAACCGAACGGTATCAAATACCTGTGCACTACAATGAGGGCTAGTAAGGAAAACATCAATAACATGTATATCAAATATACCTTTGATGGTGCCAGCCTTCTTGTCCGCTAAGTACTTTGACACGATGCCCAAAGGACCCTTGTCCTTGCAATAGAAGCACTCGGTTTCCGGCTTGGGTCCAGACTTGAGCTTCTTCTCTAGGGCAACGCGTTTGCCGCCTCCTTTCTTGAAGGGCTTCTTTGCACCCTTACCTTTCTTAAAGGAGGTCTTGTTGACCATCAACACATGATTATCCTTCTTGATGTCTACCTCCGCAGCCTTCAGCTTTGCGAAGAGCTCGGTGATCGTATCAGTGGAACCAATCTGATTATGAGTCACTACAAAACTTTTGTAGCTGGGAGGGAGTGATTGCAGAACCCTGTCAATCTTGAGCTCCTCTGGAATCTTGCAGTCCAGTTGCTCAAGGCGTTGAGTGTAGCCCGACATCTTTATGGCGTGCTCACTAACGGAACTCCCTTCCTCCATCTTGCAGTTAAAGAACTTCTCAGAGATCTCATATCTCTCAGAACGGGCCTGAGTCTAGAACATAGTTTTCAACTCTTCGAGAATCTCAAAGGGCCCAGGATAGTTTTCAAAACGATTTTGAAGTTCCGGTTCCATAGCAAACAACATGGTGCTCTTAATCACACCATAGTCATCTTTGCGCGACTGATAGGCAGCTTTCTCATCAGCCGGCGCAGTTGCAGCAGGGGGGTTACCTAACGCTTTCTCAAGGACATAGTCCTTTTGTCCGCCAGACAGAATGATTCTTAGATTGCGGAACCAGTTGGTGAAGTTAGACCCATTGTTTCTAAGCTTTTCTTTCTCAGCAAAAACGTTGAAGTTGAAGTTGGACTTGGCCATGTGATCTACAGTATTTGCAAGTACAATTTAGACTATGTTCATGATAAATAGTTCAATTTAATAAAATTACTAGATGAACTCCCACTAAATTCAACATCCCTCAAGTTGTTTAGTGAACACGATCCAAATTCACCACACCTAATCCGATCATCACGAGAAGAGATGTGGTTTCAATGGTGGACAACGAAGTGTCGATCATATCATTCATATGACTCATGATTAACCTTTCGGTTCATGTGTTCCGAGGCCATGTCTGTACCTGCTAGGCTCGTCAAGTCAAACCCAAGTATTTCCGTGTGTGCAAAAACTGGCTTGCACCCGTTGTATGTGAGCGTAGAGTCTATAGCACCCGATCATCACGTGATGCTTGGACACGACAAACTTTCACAACGGTGCATACTTGGGGAGAACATAGTTTTTATCTTGATCTTTAAGTGAGGAATCATCTTATAATGCTACCGTCGCGATCTAAGCATAATAAGATACATAAAAGGATAAACATCACATGCATATAACTTTATGTGACATGGTATAGCCAATCTTCGCACAATGATCCCCATCTTGTGCGTTCCGGCATGATCTCCATCACTTCACCATGATTGCCTCCACCACGAATAGCAACTACAACTATTGCTAACTACTTAGCGATAAAGTAAAGCTATTACATGGCGTATAAGAAGTTGACTCGCAGGTCATACACAATTATAAAGACAACCATATGGCTCCTGCTGGTTGTGTACTCATCGACATGCAAGTCGTGAAACATTACAAAACATGATCACCGCATACAATATACACATCACATCTTGGGCCATACCATATCACAGAAAACACTCCCTGCAAAAACAAGTTAGACGCCTCTACTTTGTTGTTGCATGTTTTACGTGGCTCATGGGAGTAGATGCTAAGAACGATTCTTACATACGGAAAGCCACAACAGTGATATTATGGTTGCCAAACTCCGGTGTTAATCCCATGACAACTATAGTGAGAGAAACTGACATCCACCATCCGCATGTGTGGTACAAGCCACACGTTAAGTGCGGAGGTCTCATGAAACGACGTCGTAAGGTTGGCTGGACCGCTTCAATCTCACTATCCGTCATAAGAAGAACACGAACAAGAGGCTTGCAACAGAAAACATCAACGCCCGCAACAACCATGTTGCGTTCTACTCGTGAATCACATCTACGCATAGATCTAGCTCTGATACCACTGAAGGGTTTCGCAGCATAGTAAATCAAAATTTTCTACGGAAGCGAACAGAGGGAAAGCCAAGATCTAATCTAGGAGATGCAAACAACGAGAGAGATTGGATTAGATCTTCATACCCTTGAAGATTCGACTGTGAACGTTAACGCTCGGGAACGTGGGTGATGTAGTCGTACTCGCTTCTCCTCCTCGCGATCCGATCCGATCTAGCACCACAAGTGGCGGTGCCTCCGTGAGATGCACACGCGGCACCTTGACGCCTCCTCCTTCCTCGGACCAGCAAGTATGGTGGAGAGATAGATTGGATCTACAGACGACGGCGTGGTGTATATGGTGGAGAATTTACGCAGGCTTCGCCTACAAACAATGGGAGGGAGAGAGGAAGGGCAGCAGGGCAACTGGGTTTGGAGGAAGGTGTAAGGGTGTGAGAGAGGGGGCGCACCAGCCCTCTATATATAGAGGGAGGGTGCGGCCAGCCCTAGCCTCTCCTCCAAGCCTATCTCTAGTTTAAACAATTTAAACTCTCCCTTATCTAGAAATCCTATCTTATCTTATCTCTAGTTTAAACGATTTAAACTTATCTAGGATCGCTGTGCCCTATGGGGCCTTGTGCACCTGGCCCAATGCGTCCAGGACACTCCCTCATAGGCCCATGACCCCTCCCGGAATGTCGGACCACGTTGGCCCCATTCCTGAAGGTTATAGAGGCTTCAGCTACAATACCGATTAACCGGAACTATTCGAACTCCAAAACTACCGCCTTATATGAATCTTATTCTCCGGACCATTCCGGAACCTCTCGTGATATCCCGGATCCCATCCGAGACTCCGAACAAAAATTCATAAACCAATTATCCAATCTATCCTAGCGTCGAGACACGTTAAGTGTGTGACCTTGCGGGTTCGAGAATATGCAGACATGATCTTCTATCAATAATCAACAGCGGGGTCTGGGCACCCATATTGACTCCCACACATTCATCGATGATCATATCGGATGAACCACGATGCCAGGATTCAATCAATCCCATATATATATTCCCTTCGTCTCGCGATATTTTACTTGCCCGAGATTCGATCGTCGGTATCGTCATACCTAGTTCAATCTCGTTCACAGCAAGTACTTTACTCGCTCCGTAATCCGATATCACTTTGTGATCAACTCCTTAACCACATGCTTGCAAGCGGTGTTGATATCGATTACCGAGTGGGCCCCAAGTATATCTCTCCGACTTGGGAGGGACAAATCCCATCTCGATACATACAACCCAATGAGATACTTTCCGATCACCTGAGACACCTTTATGATCACCCTCTCATAGGATGACGTTTGATGACCTCAAAGCTTTCTTCCGATACCAGGGAGTTGTATTATCTCATGGTCTAAGGAATACAATATTTGACATAAGAAAAACTTCGCAAAGACGAACACGATGACACGATCTAATTGCTTCGCTTAGTTTGGGTCTATCCACCACATCATTCTCTAGTGATATGATCTCATTATCAATTGACAACTCATGTCTATGGTTAGGAAACCTTAACCATCATTGATCAATGAGCTAGTCCATAGAGGCGTACTAGGGATACGGTGTTGTTCACAAACCACACAAGTATTAAAGTTTCCGCTTAATACAATTCTAGCATGGAATATAAACTTTATCATGAACAAGAATTATAATAATAACATCTTTATTATTGCCTCTAGGGCATAATTCCAACACAATACAATCAACATAACATGGATTAATGCAGACACCTAACCAGAAATAATCATCAACTCTTGACATCAACATAATTAATCCTAGCAGAACCCTAAACAAAATATAATCTAAGAACAGAAGAAATCTAAGAACAGAACTAAGAACATAGATCTAGACAAAGAACATAAATCAAAGAACAAATCTAAGCACCCAAAGATTAGATAGCAGGTTAGATCAAACAAGATCAAACATTTTAGACCAAGAACACCAGATTAGATCTCGAACAAATCTAAGAACAGAACAAATCTAATGACAGCACACATTTTCACACTAAACTAAGAACACTAATCTAATAACAACACCAGATTAGATCTAAGAACAACACCAGATCTAGTACAATAATCTAAGAACACGAGAAAAGATCTATACACTATTCTAAGAGAACCAGAGTACACTAATCTAAGAACACTAGATCAGATCTAAACAACAGTTCCTAATCAAGAACATAAAAGATCTAACGAATAGAATATGAACAACAGTTCCTAATCAAGAAGAACAGAAGAAGAAAGAAGAATAGAAGAAGAACACGAGAAAAAACAGACAAGCTCCTCAGGAGGCGGCGGCGATGGGATTCGCTGGAGGGGTTTCATGTTGGGCGGCGGCGGCGGTGGAACCCTAACACGAGGAAAGGGAGAGAGTGAGGGAGTGGAAAGTGAGGGAGTGAGGGAGTGGAGAAAGTGACGGCCACGGTGGGTGGGTGTGTGCGTATATAGTATGGTCATTTTGCACATTAGTACCTTAGGTTGTTATTAACTTTTCTGTGTCCTTCCACCTCGGCTCCGTAGTTATAGCGATTAGCTGGGACGCCCCTCAGTTAATATTTTAGTTTCCTATTCGTCCCTCCACCCGCGCCACCTTGCATAAACCCCCCTCCCCTCTATTGTCCAATGTATAAGAGAGGCACCCCGCCGCCAGCGCTAGGGTTTGGCCTCCATTTCTCGCGCGTGTCCTCCGCCGCCTTGCGCCACCCGCCGAGAGCCTCATCTCACGCGCCGCCGCACCACCACTCACGGCCACCAACCGGAGTTGCAGATCATCTCCGTCAGCGGCCGCCGCACCACCCGCCGCCAGACAACCACCGCCCGAGCCCGAGCTGCAGATCATCTCCGTCAGCGGCCGCCGCACCACCCGCCGCCAGACAACCACCGCCCGAGCCCGAGCTGCAGATCATCTCCGTCAGCGGCGCCGCACCACCCGCCGCCGGAGAGCTGCAGATCCTCTCGGTCCTCTCCGTCCGCGCCGCCGCACCACCCGCCGCCGGAGAGCTGCAGATCCTAGCGGCACATCCATAGCAGCTTCTGCAATGGATCCGCGCGGCCGCACCAACTGGACTGCAGCAGCCACATCCCCTTCTCCCCCGCGTCACCTAGCGATTTCTCAAGAGCAATCAGATAATTGCAGGTGTGTGCTTTGTATATCTAGTGTGTGCTTTGTATATATAGTATGGTCTTTTCATCCATCTAGTGTGTGCTTTGTATATCTGAAATGGTACATCTAGTCTTCTTTGTATATCTGAAATGGTTCATCTAATTCATCTGTAATTCTAAACAAAAAATCTGATTTTTACTAATGCTAGAAATAGATCTGAAAATAGTTCTATAATTGGTTCACTGATGAATATGATTACTACAGAGTCCAAGATGATGAGAGGGATGATAGGCTAATGATCACAATTAGAGGTTTGTTTAGCACCATTTACTTTGTAATCTATGCTCTTGTCATTGATCTATATTTTCTGGTACTGATGATACATTGTTTGGCATTTGTTAGGACCTGGACATTCAGGATTTGATTCAATTGATACAAACTGCATTTTTGGAAATTTGGTTCAAATGAATTACCACCAATTAATGCAGCTAAGAAGCAATGTGGAAGTGCTACCAAGGCCTGCAATTAAGAATTATGTTAGCACAATTACATCAACAAATGTCATTCCTTTGGAGGGTTTAATGGTATGTATATATGTTCTGCACATTATTCATATTTTTATCTGTAAGTTCTGCACATTACTCACATTTTTATCTAACAAATTCCAGGAATTCAGTCAAGAGTTTACAAGAAAGTTCCTGATGCAGTTCCTCATGGATGAACACCTCATGAGACATTGTATTCAAGCCAGATCTCAATTGGTTAGTGTAGGTGTGATGCTCAAGTTAGGATCTCCAATAAAGTACTGTAGTATGAATCTTCAGGCTGATGGAAAAGCCCAGATCATCCCTCCTGGATGGGCAAAGGTGGTAGAGGCATTTAATCTGAAGGAAGGGGATGTTTGCATGTTCAGTTTTACAGATGAAAGAAAACTACCACCAAGACTCAGACATTAGTGGTTCTACCTTAAGCTTGAGATACTTAAAATTGAAGAGTACTACCCTGTCTTATTAAACCCATTCTTACCATTTATCTGAGTATCTCTTATAACATATTTATGCACATCTCTGTAGGTACAGCCCCACCGAGATTTATGAAAGGAGTCTGATTACTACTAGAGGTGTGATTTTCACCTGCAGATGCTTACTATTATACTTGTTGTACTAGAGTGTTTTTGGGTGATGAATAATGCTTTATTTTTCATGTAGGACCTGGTTTTGCTGGTGAAGAATCCTTTGATAATGAATGCATTTTTTTAAACAAGGTTGATTTGACATTCAATCAAGTTATCCAACTGAGAAGCTATGTTGAGGAGTTACCAAGACCTGATATTAAGGAGTATGTGTGGAAATTGACAGAAGAAAACATCATAGCTTCCTTTGATCATGTTCACTGGAGACCTGGAGAAGGAGAAATGGTTAGTAATGTTTGATCATGTTCACTACTAATGGTTACTGTATAGTATGATTTGATCATAATTGAAATTTCTGTTTTCCAGGTTTTTTCAAAAGAATTCACAAATACTTATCTTTTGAAGTTTCTAAAGCCTGTCTTATGCTCAAGAGCTCCCAGGCTTGGGGTTCCTAAAGGATCTGAAGTTATTCTTCTTGCTGTGAACAAGCCAACAGTTTCCAAGACTCAGTATTGTAGAATGATGCTAACTGAATCTGGACAAGCAGTTATCTGTTTTGGATGGAAAGATGTTGTCAAAACATTGATGCGAAAAGAGGGAGATGTCTGCTTGTTCAGTTTCAGGGACACTAGGATTATTCCAGTCAAAATTAGGGATCCAGCTGCGTGGCTCCAGTTGGTGATAATAAAGCTAGATTAGTACTGAATGGGCCTGGATAGTGTCTGATTAAATGGGCCACATCGTGGGGGAAAACAGTGGACAGTGTCTGTTTAAATGGGCCACATCGTGGGGGAAGTGGTGGACGTGGGGCAGTGGTGGACGTGGGGGAGCAGTTTTACATCCCTTTACCTTTAAATAGGAGGAGAAACCTGGCCGGTTTACAATTCTTCTGCGCAGAGCTTTTCTTCTATCCCTTCGACTTTCTGGGTGAGTTCAATTCTATACACAGATCTTATTATTCTATTTCATTTAATCTGATGCAATCTAATCCTTCTACTACATTTTCAGGTCGCATGTTCTGAATTTCCTCCTTCGACTTTTCAGCTCTCAGGTTCTGAATTTGAACCTGCTATCTGTGATCAACCTGGGTGAATTTTTGTAGGTGAATTAACCTGGATGTTATTTTGTAGGTGATGGATGGCATGACGTGTGCTATCTGTGATCAGCCTGGTGACAATTGTGGCAGATCTAACAGGGGAGCTAATGGATTTGACATTGTCATTGGCCATGGTTTTAGACGTGGTGTAGTAAGTTTTTCTGATAGTTCTTCTTTGCTCTATTCTTTTTTGGCAATGGGAGTAGTGATCTTTTTTGGCAGCACATTCCCTGCTCATTCAAATAGTTTTTGGCAATGGGAACTAAATTATGTTGTTAAACTGCAGTACATTCCCTGCTCATTCAAACAGAGGTTGAACAATTTAGTTCCTGGGAAATGGTTAGTTGCCAAGAGCCCATGATTCAGAAGATTTGATTTATTCTTACAAAAGGATGAGTCAGCTACACTAATCTGTGGCCCTTACTGGAGATCATTAGTTAGAGTTTATGACATTGCTGTGGGTGATGTTGTACATTTCCAATGTACTGATGATCCCTTTGAACCTTTACAGAACTCATTTGACATAACTGTTCATTCCAACAATGTTGAGAAGGATGCAGTTGAAGAAACTGGTATCACAACAGTAACTCATCTTTTTTTCACAATGCATTTTCGAAATAATTAAGGCTAACACATCCTCTCTGATTAGTTGTGGGAGATTTGCCTAGCCCAATAATAAGTATCCTCTATAGGACAATCTTCTCAGACATCCACTCCATTAGTGAACAGGACATGGCTGCAATCCTGTTTGGCATTTACAAAGATGTTTTTGTGGAGAAGGAATTTTATGAACCAAAGGATCAGAAACATTTTTGGGTGCACAAGATGGATGATGATAATGTTCACTTCAATGCACTGGTAATTTCCCACAGTTCATATGTTTAACATCTGAAATTATTTTATTTGCATGCAACTAAATCAATTGTGGATATTTATTTGTTTTGCAGTACATGCCTACTGAGGCTATAGATGGGTGCAGGTACCTAGGTTTTAGCACTGCTCATCTTTCCAAGGATGTACAACTGCTAGGAGAAGAACAAGAAGAGTTCATTGACTGCACCTACTCCATTGCCTGGGACATGGGGCATGTGTGTTTTCAGAATGGATGGACTGATTTCACCAATGCTGCTAACATTGGCAATGAAGCACTTCTTTTGATGAAAGTAGAGCCCATGCAAGAGTTTATTGGTCTTAACTTTGTTGAGATCATCAACTAGGGATCATCTACTAGAGATCATCTAAGTAGTGCCCATGAATTAACTTTGTATCCAGTGTGTTTGTATCTAGTTGTGGTTGTGTACCCAGTTGTGTTTGTATCCAGCTATTATTGAACTTATATTATATATCAAGTTTGTGTTTTCTGATCTAGTTGTGTTTGCTTTTCTGAAAATATAGATGCAACAAATCCATACTGCTATTGTGTTAATTTTTCACAATAGCAAGGATAAGTTGTTGCAAAAAATTGAATTTTTTTCTACTTGCCACTGCTGTTTTTTAAAATGGATTCAAAAAAGAAACTTCTCTGTATACTTCTTACAGTTGTATGCAAAAAATCCATACTAAGGATAAGTTGCTGCAACAAAATAATTTTTTTCAAAAACACAAAGGCCCAACTGTAGGACAAAGTACTCCAACTGTAGGAGAAAGTACTAGGCAAAGGCCCACTCGGCCAAAATATGGGCCAAAATATCTGAAACCGAAGAGACAGAGAGCGCGTGGAGCGTTGGAATATTATAAGGAGGGAACCGAAGGGACAACCTCCCCTCTCTCTCCCATTCGGCAGTTCCCTCTCTCCCACTCGGCAGTTCTACGGTGAGTTCCTCTGCAGTTCTTCAGAATTGTTTTCTTATCTTTTCTTCAGAGTTCTCTCTCTAATCTCTTCTTTTTCTTTCCATCCATCTGCAGACTTCGGATTATGCAGTGAGTTCTTCAGTTCCTTTGCAGTTCTTCAGATTTCTTCAGAGTTCTCTCTCTAATCTTTTCTTTTTCTTTCCATCCATCTGCAGACTCGGCAGATTGTACGGTGAGTTCTTCAGTTCCTTTGCAGTTCTTTAGAGTTCTCTCTCTAATCTTTTCTTCTGTTGCTTGATTCTTCCAACCTTCTTCACTTCTGTTCCTTGATTCTTCCAACCATCTTCACTTCTGTTGCTTTAATCTTTATTTTGCGGTTCTGTCCTAATCCCTCTTTCTTCTTGTAATATTACAGTGACCGCAAGATACCCAAAGAAGAAGAACCACTCCTTCATTAGGGTTTCTTGTCCGGTAAATCCCTCTTTCTTCTAACTGTTCATCCTCTGCTTGATTAGGCTTTCAAATTAGGGTTTTCATGGAATGTGCGTTTTCCTGATTATGTTCCTGATTAGGGTTGCGTTTTCCTGATTTGGTTTTGTCCTTATTATGTTCCTGAATATGTTCCTGATTATGTTCATCAGATTATAAGTGACTGAAATGTGTAGAATGTTCTTCAGTACTGAAATGTGTAGATTGTTCTTCAGTACTATAATATGGCTGCAATGTTTAGGTTCTGTTACTAATTACTTGCTTAATTTTTAGCAATGGACTGTGCTGTGTGTGGACAACCTGCTCACAACTGTGGTAGGACACAGAGGAGGGCAACCAGCTTCCAGATTGTCATTGTTGATGAGTTTCCATTTGATGGTGTGGTGAGTTTTCACATCCAGACAACAATAGTTTACTTTATGTTATATTCATCCTGTAGGTTGGTAAGTTAACTACATTATGTTATATTCATCCTGTAGGTTGGTAAGTTAACTACATTATGTTATATTCATCCTGTAGGTTGTTCCATGTTCATTTAGGGAGAGACTGAATGATTTCACTCCTAAGAATTGGCTGGTTGCCAACAACAGTGCAATTAGAAACTATGATCTGTACTTGAAGAAGACTGATGAAAAGACATTGATTTGTGGTCCTTATTAGACGTCATTGTGGAGAGTCTACGACATTGGTCTTGGTGATGTACTAGAATTTGAATATGATCCAGATCCGATTGAGGGTTTGGACAATTTATTCCATGTCACCAGTTCCTCAAATGGTGTTGAAAAGTACATCCATGAAGCTCCATGTAAGTTCTTGCTAACAACTACTACTAACTATTTCCTCAACTACTACTAATTTCTTTACATGTACTAGTACTAATTATTTTATTTCTTCTATTTGCTTAGTGATTGGAGATGTCCCTTCTGGAATAAGAAGCATCAGCAGGACAATCTTCTCAAACATTCAATCAATCAATGTAACATGGCCACCATCTTATTTGCCATCTACAAAGATGTTCATGTGACAGACCATGAGATCATTGAAAGTAATGATGAGAAGAATTTCTGGGTACACAAGATGAATGAAGAAAACCAAGCATGGGATGCACTGGTAAGGCTTAGAGCTAAATCACTATTCTGTTGTTTCATTCTATGCATGCCTAATGTGTAAAAAAATACTAACTGTGAAATACATGATTATTGCAGTTCATGCCTTTTGAGGCTGTACAAGGCTACAGGTACCCAAGACATGGCATAGCACATCTTTCCAGGGAAGGGCAAGACCTAGAAGGAGACGAAGAGAACTTCATTGCATGTGCCTACTCCATTTACAAGGAACATGGAGAAGTCATTTTCACCGCAGGGTGGAATGACTTCACATTTGCTGCTGATGTTGGATGGGCTTCAATGCTTGTGATCAAGATAGAACATTTGAGTGATCACCTTGGGCTGAACTTTGTTGACATTGTCAACTAAGGAATCAGTTAGTGACAAGGCTAATGAGGAATCAGTTAGTTAATAGATGCTTGTTTAGGTTGTGCTGCAGTTGTTTAAGGAACAATGTCATCAATGTTGTTTTAAGTTTTAGTTATTATGTCCTTATTCTGTAAGTTAACTACTAGTGTTTGTATCACTTGTATTGTGCCTGAAATTATATGGTTGTGCTTGTTTTAATGTTGTCAACTATGGATGTGCTTGTTTTATTACTTGTTTCATATTCCTGTTTTGTTGATGTCTAGAAGGCCTTCATTGTTCTGAATTCATAAATATTCAGAGACCATGGGCTACTAGACTACATTAGTTCCATAATAGACTACATTAGTTCTACTACTAGTCAACTACTTGTGTAAATTACTACTAGTGTAAATTACCAGAGCATTTTGTGCCTGAATTTAACTACTAGTGTAAATTACCAGAGCATTTTGTGCCTGAATTTTGTGCCTAAATTACCAGAGCATTCAGACCATTTTGTACATTTATTCAGAGCATTTTTTCATTTATTACATTTATGCACTGCACACACGTCCTTGGAAGTGGGGAAAGTGGGGGAAGTGCTGCGCCAGGTGCTTGCCCCCACGTCCAGGTGCTTTCCTATTTAACATGGTGGTAGTATGGAGTTATTTCTTCTGCCTATGTCGAGTTCTTCTGCCTCTTGGTGAGTTCATCTCTTGTTCTTACCTGAATATTGTTGTTCTGTTTGTGTACTTACATCTGAATGTTTCATGTGTGATGCAGATCTCTGATTGTACCTTGCAAATTCAAGGAACAACTTGAAAAATTTGCAATGTCAAAGAACTGGATGGTGGCTACATGCAGGAACAAGCATGTGTATGACTTCTACCTGGAGAAAGAAGTGTCAAGAACTACCATCTGTGGACCATACTGGAGTTCCCTTGTTAGGAAATATGATATCCAGCAAGGTGAGGTTGTCTCTTTCAGGTATGCGGAACAGGCCAACAATTTTGATATCACAGTGTCTGAATTTGTGGACAATATGAAGGTTGAGAAGCCTATTGTTGCAGATGGAGGTAAACTGTTTCACAATTTTAACTGTTTTATGTCATGTTAGCTAAAAGACTTGCTATGTTAACTAGTTTGCCATTGTTTACTACTTTGAGCAGGTCTTTACTGTGTGATGCCTGAAATTAGAGCTATACTTCAGAAGACTATTTTCTCAAACATCAGATAAATTAGTGAGGAGAACATGGCAACCATCAATTATGGTATCTACAAGGTTTTGGCTCTAAAACCAGGGCAAGAACTAGCTGAGGAAGAATTCTATGAAAGTGTCAATGAGATGCAGTTTATGGTGCACAAGTATAATCAGGAAAATGTTGAACTAGATGCTTTGGTAACTATCTACTACTTAATTTCTCACTTTTTTATGCAATGTTTCAGACTTAGTTCTTACACAAGTTGTTACTATGCGACCTTTTACGCAAAAACATTCAGAGAAGTTGGATGCCCATGGCAAGGACATTCAAATCTGTTGGCTAGGGAATTTGATGTGCCCTTTGAAGGATGGTACCACATGGAAGATGAAGATGATAGAATTGCATTCACAATAGGATGGCAGCAATTTAGGGAGGAGGCAAATATAGTAGAGGGATCACTGTTGCTGATTGTTGCAGACCCAAGGCATGGTCACATCTGCCTTGATTTTGTGGAGATTGAAGACCCTTGAAGAAAATGATTGAAGACCCTTGATTTTATGTTGCTTATTAGAAATTGTGTTTCATTTTAAGTTGTAATGTGTTCTAGTGGACCAGTGTTCTGAACAATGCATCTACTGTAATGTTGGTTTGTAAGTTGAACAATGGTTTGTAATGTTGGTTATCAAGTGTTGATCATTTTATGTTATTCAAGTGTTGATGATTCTCAGTTTTTCAAGTGTTGATCAGTTTCTTGATTTTCTGTTTATCTAGTGTTGATCATTTAATTTTATGTCTAGAAGGCCTTCGTTGTTCTGAATTCATAAATATTCAGACCATGGGCAACTAGACTACAATGTACAATGTTTAGTTTAGCATCTCAATGTTTAGTTTAGCATCTCAATGTTTAGTTTTGCATCTAAATGTTCAATATTTAGCATCTTAATGTTTAGTTTTGCATCTCAATGTTCAATATTTAGTTTTGCATCTCAATGTCTAGTTTTACAATATTCAACTATGATTATGATTATGTATAAACTATGTAGTTTATACTAGACTAGAATGTAAACTAGCTAGACAATTACTGTTAAAATAAAATATCACTAGCTAGACAACAATGTAAACTAGAAGGGAACAGAGCACAATAATAACACAAGTATAGTATATCTCCAGTATAGTATTTTTTTCATTTTAGTCCTTTAATTTTTTCATGTCATATTACTGACCCTTGTCTTTCTCTTTTTGACATTGGCTCTTTTTTTTCCAGATACAACGCGCCTCTCCTCCTCTTCCTCGATCGAGCTCCTCTCCTCCGACGAGATCCATTCCTCTCCGTCGAGATCCACCACCGCCTCCTCCTCGAGCTCGTCCACCACCACCTCTCCGTCGAGATCCACCACCGCCTCCTCCTCGAGCTCGTCCACCACCACCTCTCCGTCGAGATCCACCACCGCCTCCTCCTCGAGCTCGTCCACCACCACCTCTCCGTCGAGATCCTCCACCACCTCTCTGTCGATCTCGTCCACCACCATCTCTCCGCCGAGATCCGCCGCCGCCTGGAGCTCGTCCACCACCTCTCTGTCGAGATCCACGTCGTGCAATGGGCACTCGTAATGATGATCCATGTCGATCTATTCTTCATTGACAAATAACTCGCAATGATGCCGATGCTGGTTCTTCAGGTTAGGAATTCACCACCTGTTCCTGTGATGCTCTGATCTGCTCCTATTTCTGTTCTGCTCCTGTTCCTGTTCCTGTTATTACTTGTGCTCTGCTCTGATATGCTATACTTGTGCTCTGCTCTGATATGCTCTGTTCCTCTTCTGTTCCTGTTATTACTTGTGCTCTGATATGCTATGTTGTACTTTAGGTATTCTGATGTGCTCGATATGCTATCTCAGTACTAACTGCTCTCGATGTGCTCGATATGTTGTACCGAATCGCTCTGTTATTACCTAGTTTGTTTGTTTGAATGTTGGTATAGTAACTAGTATCTTTCTATTGGTTACACAGGAACAAGTTGCTAAGTTTATTCATCTATTTGTACAATGGATAAAACTTGGATGAGTGCTGCTAGATCCAGTACACAGTTTGCAGATGGGGTTAGGGGTTTCATTCAGTTTGCAGCTACAAATTCTGGTTTTAGCCAAAAGATTGTCTGCCCATGCAAACTTTGTTGTAACATATCTAGGCAAAGTTTAGAAGATGTTGAAGACCATATAATATCTGTAGGATTCATGCCTGGGTATACAACATGGGTATACCATGGGGAATCGAGATTGTGCTATTCCTCTTGTACAAACCCAATGAATCAAGAGAATTGCCTTTAGGAAGTGATGAGATGGATGAGATGATGTTGGGTTCTCATGATATGTACAACAATAGCTCTTTAGGATCAGATACACAAGTTGACAAAGGATGATACCGATGATGACTCAAGAAATGTGATGAAGCTGATGAAGAAGCTGATGAAGAAGCTGAGGCATTCAAAAAGTTAGTTAATGATGGCAGACAAGAATTATATGCAGGATGTAAAAAATTTACAAAACTGCAATTTCTTGTGAAGCTGATGAACATAAAGAACACCAGGGGATTAACCAGAGCTACATTTGAAGATGTGCTGCAGCTATTTAGGGATGTCCTACCAGAGGATACAACTCTCCCTATGAATTTTCATGAATCCAAACAGTACATCAAATCTGTAGGGCTGGGGTATGACACATATGATGCATGCATTAATGACTGCATCATATATAGAGGAGACAATATCAATGCGTCTGTCTGTCTAGTATGTAATGCATCCAGATGGAAGATTGTGAAGGAAATTGGTGGTGGCAAAAGATTTAGCAAGGTTGCTCAAAAGGTGGTCAGGCATTTCCCATCGAAGAAGAGAATTAGAAGATTATTCATGTCAAGCAACACAGCCCCACTTATGAGTTGGCATGTTGATGGTAGGATCAAGGATGGTCTTATGAGGCATCCTGCTGATGCACCAGCTTGGAAGCATTTTGATGCAAAATATGAGTGGTTCAGTAAAAAAGCTAGAAATATTAGGTTTGGACTGGCAACTGATGGTTTCAATCCATTCAGAACTATGAACCTGTCTTACAGCATCTGGCCAATTGTACATATTCCATACAATCTTCCAGCAGAGAGTTGCATGAAAGAAAACAACTTCATTTTGTCAGTTATTATTCCTGGTAGGAAGGCACCAGGGAAAGACATAGACATTTACCTGCAGCTAGTTGTTGATGAACTGAAAGTGTTATGGAAGGATGGTCTTTGGACTTTTGATTCTCATGTAGGAAGGAAATTCAGGGTGTATGCTGCACTGCTATGGACAATTAGTGGTAGCTAGGCTGGGAATTCTTAGTGGAGAGTATTGTTGTTTGCTCCCACTGCCTGCTGGGTACATGTTCCAAACGTTTAAAACATGGACACAAAGCACGCTACCTGGGTACTAGGATGTTTCTACCTGCAGACCACCCATTTAGGAAGGATAAAGACTCATTTGATGGGACAACTGAAGACAGGGAACCTCCAATTCAGCCATCAGGTCATGAGATTTCAGAAATGACAAAAGGCATTCACACCATCTATGGGAAAACACAGAAACAACAAAAGTCTAAGAAGAAAAGGAGACAAAGAGATGAAGGGGAGGAAGATACTGTACTGGAGGATGTGCACACTATAGAGTCAACATTCAAGAAGAGAAGCATCTTTTTCCAGCTTGAATATTGGGAACATTTGCTGGTTCGACATAATTTGGACTCAATGCATATAGAGAAGAATGTGTTTGATAATATTGTTCACACAATTTTACAAGTGGACAACAGGTCCAAAGATAATGTGAAAGCAAGACTGGATATGAAAAGATTTAAAATCAGAACACATCTCCATGTTGATAAAACTCAAGAGAAACCAGACTTGCTTGAAGCAATGCACTACATGAATTCAGATAATAAGAAGGTATTCTGCTCAGTTGTGAAAAATGCAAGGTTTCCAGTAGACTATGCTTCAAACATGGATGGGAAGGTCAGGTTAGATGAGAAAAAATTAGTTGGGCTAAAAACTCATGACTGCCACATAATTTTTGAAGATGTATTTCCTTTAGCTCTAAGTAGAACCATGCCTGCCCCTGTTGCTCTTCCACTAATTAATCTTAGCAAGTACTTCAAGAAAGTTTGCTCCAAAGTCATAGATCCTACTGAGATGCAAAAGTTGGAAGAAGAAATTGCTGAAACAATGTGTCAGCTAGAGCAGATTTTTCCACCATCATTCTTTGATATAATGGAACATCTTGTCATCCATCTTGCAAGTGAAGTGTTGATAGGTGGACCAGTGCAATTCAGAAACATGTGGTCTACAGAGATGTTTGTTGGGAAGTGTAAAGGGATGGTACATACTAGAAGACATCCTGAAGCATCAATAGCTGAGGGATATATATTTGATGAGAGCTTGGATTTTTGTGCAAGATATCTGGAAAATTCCAACAAAGAGACAATGCATACTGATGATAGCACAACTAGCAGTCCAGACACTAATATATATTTAAGAACAATTGGAAGACAGCTCTCTGCATTTCAAGTAGATGAGCTAGATCACATTTCATGGACACAAGCTCAAAGGCATGTGTTGCTTAGTTATCCAGAAATTACTAGGTTTGCAAATGAGCATATCACAATGCTACAAGCAGACAGAAGGAAAAGTAGAAGAGAAGTTGAAGTTGCTCACCACCAACAATTCCTGAAATGGTTTATTGAACATGTGCATTCTTTAATGCATAAAGGAGTTGAACTACCACAAGAAGTTGTTCTACTAGCACAAAAGCCTTTCATGATGGTGAAGAAATACAATGCTACAAGATTAATGGCTATACATTCCACACAAGAAGCCATTCTGGAAAATCTTCCCGTGATGGAGTTTCAACTCTGCAAAGACATTAAGTTATTCAAGAGATCACACATTAGGAGATGGTCAAATTTGTGGCAGGATCCATGAAATAGTTGAATTGAATTATTCAAACACAGCTAGTGTAGTATTATTCAAGTGTGAATGGGTTAAAGATACTGGAATTAGAGTAGATGAATTTGGAATAACTGAAGTCAACTTCAATCATGTAGACAAAGGGGAAATTCTTTCATCTATGCCATTTATACTAGCTAGTCAAGCAAAACAGGTCTACTATTTGCAAGATCCAATTGATAATGAATGGTTTGCTGTTGTGTCTAGGTAATTTGATATAGTTCTATTGTTTCTTTTGTTTGCTGGTTTGATTCTGTTGAACATGATAATAAAGTTCTATTGTTTCTTCTGCAGGGACTGCTAACATGGACAGTCAGAGAAGTAGGCTAAATGAGGTTAACATGCAACTGATGAAACTTGGTGTGGCACCAACACAGATAGAAATTAAGAGTGGAGAAATTTTTACAAGATTTCTTGAGGAAGCAAGGATAAAAGGAATATACAAAGAACCAGCAGAAGTAAGAATCTAATTTATGCCATTCTAATATGTGATTTATGTGAAAGCATATGAAGCACATAATTTATGCCATTCTAATATGTGATTTATGTTCCTGTCTTAATTTAGAACAACATGATATATGAAGAAATAGATGTGGTAGAAAATGAGGATGAGGATGATGATGGTAGTGAACAGTATGATAGTGATGCTACTACTCATGATGAAAATGAAGAAGGTGATATCAATCAACAGTTACAAGAAGGTTAGTTTTAGGTTGCCTTCTCCTCTTGTTAATTTAGGCAGTTTATTTCAATATTGTGAAATTGATGACACATTGGTTAATTTAAATACTTGTTACATGACAACAACAGAGAAGTCTGTGAGAGGGCCCACTAAGTTGAAAAGATTCTGGAAAGAGTATGATCCAAGAAACAAGATCAGTTTGGAATTTAACAGCAAAGGCCAACCTTGTGGTTTCAAAACTTGCAGGCTCACAAATTTCATTGCTTCTTTAGTTAAGGGAAAAGAAATTTCTTTGGCAGCTCCCAATTGAAGCAAAGTTCCTGAATATGAAAAAGATAAGCTATGGAAGACAGTTAAGGTAAAATCTCTTAAATAAACTGGATTGTAGTTCCGAACTATGTTTTTTGCCTGCAAATTACTAATGTTGCTTAACTGTAAACACTTTTGCAGTATTTCTTTGAAATACCAGATTGTTACAAGTGCTGGGTGTTGATATCTGCTAGAAAGAAGTGGAAAGATTACAAGTGCTATTTGAAGAGAAAATTTTACAAGGATGAGTTGTCACTCAAAAGCAACATTGCCAATGGATGCAAATCCAGGATACCTCCTGCTCAGTGGGTTTGGCTATGTAAATTTTGGAAAACACCAAAGTCTAAGGTATACCAAAGTAGCAATACTGGATATACTATTTTTTTCAACCTGCTTGTGCTAATTCATACTATAGGCATTAATGTATAATTTATTGCTGTAATGTAGGCATTAAGTATGAAGAACAAAGAGACGAGAAATTGTCAAGCAAATGCAGTTCATACAACTGGTAGTAGAAGTTTTACAGTAGTACAGGAACAAGAAGTAAGTTAATTGTGGATTTGTTGCATACTTGAATATCTAAAATTTTCAAAGATCACAGTATGATAGTTTTCCATGAATTTCAGGAAATAAAAGAAGGGAGCAAAATATCCAGAGCTCAGCTTTACAGAATTACCCATACAAATAAGGATGGGAAACCAGTTGATGAATTTTGCAAGAAAAAGATTGTAAGTAATAATATAGTATAATTGTCATGTCCACATACAAAATATATATTGAAAACTCAATAAACTGTTCTGAGCTACAATTCTGAGCTATCAATACTTCAATTATATAGTGTAAAAAAAATAAACTATGTTGTAGTTTTCCTTTTGTTTTGAACTTATTGTTGGTTGTCCTGATCATGTACTGAACTTGTTGCCTGGCATGATCTACAAAGAACAAGCAGATTCTTTGTAATGTTGCAAACATGGATTCAATGTTGCAACTTCTTTTGTTTATCTTCAGTTTGAGTCAATCTTGCAAATATCCATACATATTCCTCATTCTTTGTAATGTTGCAAACAGGAAGAGATAAATGTGAAGTTTGTGGACAACCCAAACTTGATACATGAGGAAGCAAATGAGGAAGATTTGTATTCAACATTGTTCCCAAAGGCTAAGAAGTCAAGTAATCATGGATTAGGGCTCACTGTTGGTGGAAAGAACAGTGAGAAGCTGGCGCTGGCTCTATCTGCTCTACATGATGTTACACAGGAAAACAAAAATCTCCGGGGTGTTGTAGAGAAGCTTGTAGAAACTCTGTCAAGTTTGGTAGCCAGAAGTGATAAGCTAGAAGAGAAGTATTGTCAGATGATGGAGCTATTTCAAACATCACAGAAGAGAATGAAAGAACATATTGAAGAACCTCTTGTTCAAGAATCAGAAGGATTTGACAAGATGAAGAACAGTGGTCAGGAGGAGAAGAAAGCAGTAGATGACAAGAAAAGGAAAAGGCAAAGGGTAGAAGAAAAGATTGGAAATGAAGTTAATCTTGCGAAGAATGAAACTGCTGAGGTAAAATAACTACTGCTTGTACATGTGTTAATAAGAAATCCTTGTACGTGTGTTTTTTCTTGTACGTTGTACCTCTTGCTGACTAGGAATTTAACTAAATGCAGGTTGCTATGATAAAGAAAATTAAACTAGAGAAAGCTCAAGAGATGAAGAAGTCAAACATTTGCGACCATCCCAAAGCCCGAATAAGTAGAGGAATGGAAGTTGTCTTGACTTCACCAAATTCTTCTAACCTTGCGCTCTTGAACAATTCAAACTGCAGATATAAATGCAGTTGGTTTAGATGGAGATCCACTAAGTGATTATGTGGAGGTCATGGTCAACATTGTCTACCGTGATACAACCGTACTGCCTAGACCACTTGGGAGAATGACAAAGATGGAAAATGCGCAAGCTAAGTGCATTCCATGGCCAAGGAATCATGTTAGTATTTCTTAAACTTTGTATGAAAAAAATCTGCTCCTACTCAGTCAAGGTGCTCCTACTCAGTATTTCTTAAATATGTGCAGGTTACATTAAGAGATTTATATGAAAAAAATCTGCAAAACAAAATTAATAGACAAAACTCAGTCAAGGTGCCAGGGAAGCCAGGAGCTAATAAGAAATCTGCTCCTACTGAACAGGCATGTGCAGTATGATTATAGAACTCAGCAGTTATCACTCAGCAGTATTGTTTATGCTTCTGCTCCTACTAACATATTGACTCAGCAGGGTACTGGTGCACAAGGAACAACTCTTGAAGCAAATGCTGCTGCTGTTTATGCTTCTGCTACTGCTACTGCTTCTGCTAACACAGAGTCTCAAATGAATGAAAAGGTATGTTACATATACTGCTTCTGCTCCAGCAATATCTGAACTGTTTCATGTACTAATACATGAAAAAATGTGCAGCTTCTGGATGAACCAGTCAGCAAAGTAATTGTGGAGGAACCAGTCATGATCCAGGCAAAAGGTAGAGTGAAGAAACCAAATTCCAGAAACCAGAAACAAACTGCTGCTTCTGCTACTGCTTCTGCTAACACAGAGTCTCAAATGCATGAAAAGGTATGTTACATGTACTGCTTCTGCTCCAGCAATATCTGAACTGTTTCATGTACTAACACATGAAAAAATGTGCAGCTTGTGGATGAACAAGTCATGAGCCAGGAAACAAAGATCAAGAAACCAAGATCAAGAGTACCGAAGCAAACTGCTGCTCCTGCTGCTATAGCTACAACAGATTCGCAATTACCAGACAAGGCAAGTTACAGTTGTAAACTATTACAGTTGATCAGAATATTACACTGACAACAGTATAAACTAAAAAATGTGCAGATTCTGGATGAACCAGACATGAGCCAGGCAAAAGTTAGAGAAAAGAAACCAAGATCAAGAGCTGTATAAGATCGCTGCTCCTTGCTACTCTGATTCAGTACCACACAAGGTAAGTAAACTCCTAAACTAGTCTGAACAATGCAGACTACTGTTGAACTAGCTGCTCCTTCTGTTGAACTAGCTGCTTCTTTTGTAGAAAATGTTGAACTGTTGAACTAGCTTCTCCTTCTGTTTGATCCTTCTGTTGAACTAGCTGCTCCTTCTGTTTGATCCTTCTGTTGAACTAGCTGCTCCTTTTGTTGAACTGTTGAACTAGCTTCTCCTTTTGTTGAACTGTTGAACTCAGACAAATCTTAACAATGCAGACTAATGATATTGCATGGTCTCAAACTCAGATAGCTCAGACAAAGGATTGCCAAGCAGCTGATGATATTGCATGGTCTCAGCTGTAAGATATGACTGTGAACAATGGTTGTGGACGAATGGTTGTGGGATATGACTGTAAGATATGGCTGTGGACAAATGTAAGATATGACTGTAAGATATGTCACTATAAAATATGACTGTAAGATATGACTATAATGTGGTTTGTAATATATGTGGTTTGTAATGTGACTGTAAGATATGACTATAATGTGGTTTGTAATATATGTTAGCCATCACATGCGGGCCACTGTAATATGACTGTAAGATATGACTATGATTCAATTAATGTGAGCCATTTTATAATATATGTCACTGTAGTACACATTTGCTTTTGGCTAGGATTTAGAGGCACTATTGATAGTGCCTCAAAAAGTTGGGTTTTAGAGGCACTATCCATAGTGCCTCAAAAAGTTTTGAGGCACTATTGATAGTGCCTCAATTGACTAGGATTTAGAGGCACTCTAATTTGTGCCTTAAGTTGGTTTTTGAGGCACTAGTCATAGTGCCTCAATTGGCTAGGATTTAGAGGCATTAGTTATAGTGCCTCAATTAACTATGATTTAGAGGCACTTTTTAAAACTGCCTCAATTTTTTTTTACCTACACGATCGTCCCCGGCGCTTTTTTTAGTGCCTCAAAAATTCAATTGTGGCACTAATTTAACTATTGAAGGCACTTTAGAGTGCCTCTGAATACTGTACCTGCCATAGTGTGTGGCCTGACGCACACGCGACGATCGGTTGCTGGTGGTGGTGGCCATGACCCTGACGCCGTACCCCGATTATTCCCACGGAGGCACGGACCGACGTGTCAGCGACGCACGAAGGCATATATAGATTCTATGATGTGTCGAGTCGAGTGACGGCCTAACTCGGAACCCACCAAAGGACAGGGTGACCAGGGCAGGGTTCCGTCCGTAGCATAGTACGTAGGACGTACGTACATGGGCACACGAGAGTGCGACGCACCGGCGGCTCCCAACTTCCAAAGTCGTATAAAAACCACCAGTAGTGTGCCACGAGCCACATCGCACAACACACCTCTCTGTTTACCAGTAGCTTCGCACCCGCAGCAGCGACGACGAGTGCGCAGCTGCAGCTGGACCGGCGGCGAGAGATCGAGAGGACCATCCACGACGTCGTTGGCTGGCGGCCCGCCAGCATGCAGTGGGTTCATCGGCACCAGGAGAAGGAGAAGAAGAGGAAAGTGAAGAAAGGGTGGCTGGCGGTGCGGATCGGCGACGAGCAGCGGCAGGGCGGGCGGTTCGTCATCCCCATCGCCTACCTCTACCACCCGCTCTTCCGGCAGCTCCTGGAGGCGGCGCGGGACACGTACGGCTACGACTCAGCCGGACCTCTGCGTCTTCCCTGCTCCGTCGACGAGTTCCTCCGCCTTCGCGCGCTCGTCGAGCGGGACACGTCGGCGGCGCACTCGTCCTCTTCATCGCACCGCGTGCACGCCGGCCACCACCACCAGCACTATTCCCTCGCCCCGGCGTGCGCCCGAGCTAAAATCACATCGTGATGATCGGTCGACCCGCCCGGCCGGCCTGAGCGGTGAGCGCTCACGCATGGCGACTGTGAGCACCGGAGCGCGCGGAGGATGGGGTCCATGCATGTCCATCGACACTAGCTCTGGTGCATTCAATTTTCCCTGGAACTGCGGCGCTCTAGTCCATGCATGTCCATCGACACTAGTAATATCTAGTTTAGACGGCACTTTGTAAATACCGTCTTATTGGTGGAACTATTGAAAATTTAATTCACTGAAATTTTGATTAGTCGAAGAATTAGCTCACTTCTCAATCGATTATTGCTTCACTGACATCATAATTCGTGCTAACGTGTGAGTTGTACGTGGGTTGTAACTAAAATTTTCCTAGGTTGCAATCCAGATTTTCTAGTTAACATGGGTTAAAACTGAGAAAAGCGCATTGGACCGCTGAATTGCGGCATGATTCATAGTAGACCAAATAGTTGCACATGTGTAGCAACTGAGATTAGATGATGCCACGTAACTGTGAATAAAGTTATTTCTCAGTCCATTGAGAATTAAGCACCCCTTTTATTCATTTTCCAAAAAGTGGGAGGATTTAAGTTTCACATATCGGTCCCTCCACCTCTACCCACCTTGTCCTTGATTTACGTGTACCACCAACAACGCTTTCTCCTCGCTCACACACATTACACACTCCTCGCATAGTGCACGATTCTTGCCTCTTACTGCGCATCTCCACAACGCACGTCGCTTCCTTGCTTCCGGTCCTGCCTATGGCTCGTTTTTCACCCTGCCTTTCATCCTCACTGTGCCCCTCCCCCCTCCCCACACACACACACCATGATGGTTTTCAGCCCAAGGACACATGGGTCTTGGTCAGGGCCTACTCGTTGACAATCTTGAAATCACACGAGGATCAAGCCAAAGATCACACCGAGCATTTTTTAACCGACTCTAGATCCAATCTTATATATCTCATTAGCACCTCTACATCACCGAAAGAAAAGTATCGACACTTGATATATAAGAGGCCTAGATGACCGTCGAGCAAATAGATGTGATCTCTCTATATGGAACAACTCATCACATATCGACCATAGACGAGCTCGAGCATTCTTCGAGTTCTTTCTCGACCACACAAATATAATCCATTCACCTCAAACACGAATAATTTCTTTACCACATACGGTGTTTTCATGACCCAAACTTGTATATACCTTTGTCTCATGTGTGCTACATATAATTCTTCCGAGCGTGCGCCTCGCCGAACAACAAATCTACTGATGGAAAAGTACCACGACAATCACGGTTAGTAGAAAGTGTGCAAAGATAAACGAGTAATAATATCTAGTGGCGGAGCTTGGGCCATACCCCCCCTCTCCGCCCCACCCGTGAACTATCCAAAGAATGTGCAAGATAAAAGGAATATAAATGCCAAATGTGGGTTTGTACCCATGACCTACACCTACCAAGTACCAACATTGGTAAAAAACAGAAAGACTAACACACCCTGTTCTACAATATAAGACGTTTTGGCTGCCAAAATTATATTGCGGGATGACAGGAATACTTCTTTATGAATAGTTTTATATGCCTAGCTACAAATACATATTACAAAATAGTTTAATTTTTTACATAATTATAATTTGCACGATCTCTTGCGGCCCTTTTACCTTCTAGTAGCACTTATTTTCTTATTCTAGTGGCAAGGGCTCTGTTTAGAACCTCAGTTTTTGCTGAACCAAAGTATTATCAATACCGTACTATTTTAGTGTGTCTGGCTAACCAGTACTTCACGTTTTCTCCTTTCTTAGTTTTAGAAAGAAAAAGGTGAGACCTCTTTCTCCTACACTTCACAAAAAAAGCCATAGTTTCTTTAGAATACATCAATTTTAAAACCACAATTTTTATTGCGACCAAACACCTCAAAGTATTTAATATTTCATTATTTTCTTAAACCGAAGTGAATACTTCAATTTTATTTGATGTCAAAAGGGGCCTAAATGTTGCTTACTTGTCTCCAAATGAAGTGGAGATATTGCGAAGATTATGGTTGCGCTCGCATTTGTTGGGTGGTATCTTAAACGGGGTATCCACAAAAGGGAAAGGAAAATGCTAGGCGTCCACCGGACGATGGGAGAGCTCCCATCGTCCTGCTTCCCATGCTGACACGTGTCCATTTGCTGCAAAACATCCTGCGTTTACTGCATATGTCCCCGCTTTTGCTTCCGAAGCAAAAAAAAACGGTTCGTTTTAGAAATAGAACGTCTCGTCGGAGACCATGCAGCAAAAAAATTGTGCTAATGCAGCAAAACCGTCTTTGCCGGAGACATCGTCGGAAACAACTCGTTGATGACCCTCGCCGGAGACCATGCAGCAAAAAAAGTTTCCGGCGAAGTCGGTTTTGCTGCATTAGCACAATTTTTTGCTGCATGATCTCTGGCGAGGTCTCCGGCGAGACGTTCTATTTTTAAAATGAACCTTTTTTTGCTTCGTAAGCAAAAACGAGAACATATGTAGCAAAAACGAGCCGTTTTACAGCAAAAATGAAAATTTGAGCGATTTTGGGGGAGGAGGACGACGGGAACACCCCATCGTCCGAGGGATCCATATCATTTTCCAAAGGGAAAATAGAGTCACACTGTCACGAATCACAATCTTCTTTCTGGTGGAAAAATCACCGTTTCTTGCGGCCATATCTCTGACTGCGTGCACAGAGGGCCTGACAGACGCTCGTTCGGCCCTAGCCAGCCACGTACCTACCCATCATCAGCCCGGGAACGGAACCTTTTTGCGTACGATCCAAACGTGTCCGATGTCTGTCCGACGTGCATCCAGTGGACTGTTTTGCTTCTGCTAGACATATGTGTGGCCCGATCTGCGCATCGTACAAAAATCGTACGAGTTTTGTCGTACGTATAGCAGTATTCGCCCGGGAAAGAAGGAAGCGCACCAGGCGTAGAAGCTTCCATGCATGACAGGTCGGCGAGGCCGGCGGCCGTGCGAAGCAAAGCGTGCCCAGCTCGACCGAAAGCCACTGTCCTCCGTACGACGACGGGGGAAATGGCAGCTCGACAGAAGCGCTGCCAGTACTGTCCGTACGTCGCGGTCACGCCGCGAGAGCATTTTCCGGACGCGTCCGGCTAGTATCTTTTTCCGGCGGATTTGGCAGACGATTCGCCGATCTTGGGCACTTGCCGCCCACCCTACGGGAGCCTCTCCCTTCGGCTTTGGGTTGGCGGCACGTACGACCTGTCCGACCGGCCCCTCAACTTGCACTGTGCGTCAGTGTTCGGCGTATCATCTCGGCCACTGGACGCGTCCGGTCAACCGGCCGGCGAGCATGCTGCAGAGTCGTGTTGTATGTATCTCTGCATCGATCTTCTTTAGCTCGATGGGCATCTCATCTCATCTCTGGGACCAGTGAACAGTGACGGCCACAAACGGCGAGCGCCGAAGCTTTCGGAAGGAATATTTGCTCCTTATGATGAATGAATGGTGGCTTGTTCTCGAACAGTATATGTATGCATGGATCGTGGCTCCGTCGCTCTCGCCCCGAAAGCAGCCGGCGGGATTGCCTCGTCACGCGCCGATCAGTTCATTCGGCCCTGCCTACCTCACACATCACCAACACTCATCATTCGCGGCCACGCAGCGCCCATCTTCGAGAGCAACCACTCACGAGTTTTCTTCGGAAAACGGTTCTAATTATTCTTCGCTGCAAGAATTCGACTGCTTGCTTCGTGCTCCAAAAATAGGCAGATCTTGTCATGCCTTGCATCTGATGATCGAGGCCATGAGTGGTCTAGCCAGCTAGATGGATATAGTCTAGTGTGAACGTACGTCTGTTCCTGTGATTCCGAGGATGTACCCGACCCTAGGGTGTCAAGTGGGATTCTACCAAAATTCCACTTCCAGTTTATTTGTCAAAATTTAGTATAATTTTTTTCTCAAAATTTAAACTAGATTTGGCAAATGAATTAAAGGTGGGACTTTGATTGGATCCCACTTGACACCCTACCCGACCCAGTCCTTGGCTGTAGATCCACGACACTGTGACATGATGGAAAGACCGAGACATGTCGTCGGTCGCTTGTCGCAGGTTGAGTACATGGCCTGGATCCACACGGTTTGTTCAATGTCAGGTAATCGAGAAAGATGGGACGGGAGCCGTGCTCCGCAGGGCAGCACAAACCTGTGGGTGGCATTCTTTAGCTTGCAAGCTAGTAGCAGCGAGTACTCGCTCGTCTTCTCTCCAAAAAAAAAAAGTACTCGCTCGTCGTGACGCGACCGACGCGACGCCGCACCAGCGACGGATCCAGAATTTCAGCTTTGGATAGTACGAATTTTAACTAACACAAAACATAAAGGTCAAGTGATAACATAGATAAAAGTATAATTTATGAATTGTAGGACAATATATTATAAGTTTTTTATTGAAAAAAATATCTTAAAAGGTGACAAAGGGATTAAAAAAGTAAGAAAAAAATAGAGTGCTATCAATTCCATCACTTCGATGCAACCCCGACCCGTGTGATTTTGTCAATCCCATGCATGAATCATCTTTTCCTCGGATGAAACAATAGGATGATTCAGCCTATAATTTTCCTTCGCCGTCGTACTTGAAGACGATGATGTTGCCCGCTTCGATCTGGTGCGAGCGGGCGAAGCGCTCCCAGCCGTTGCCGATGTACATATGACCGAGGTGGTCGGACTACAGGTCGACTGGGTACCTGCCTGTCCTAAAGCCGTTTGCCTGCAGCATGGAGAGCGGGGGCGGGTCGTCGCCGATCAGCTTCACGAACCCGCGAGACAGAAGCAACCTGTCACGCGGCAATGCCGTGATGGATGGCCACGACAAACTGGGTGCATGGGTCGAATTCTTCGGGCGACGACGGTGTTGAGGGAGAGCGTGGTGGCGCGGTGTGTTGGCCGCGTCCTTCACGTCTCCCTCGGCGTCCACGGCCGCCACGGCCTCCCCTCGACCTAGCGTCGCCGGCCATGGCTAGCTACAAGCAGTGAAGAAGGGAAAAAAAAGGAGGAAAGAAATAGTGTTTTGTGTGGAAGAACATGGCTGCGGGTGGCCGGCGAAAAGTTTGGGGCCGCCCGGTTGGCCGGATCGTACTCGTGCGTGCGTGCCGCCAACCAAAAGCAAAAACCCAAGGGAGGGAGAGGCTTCCATGGGCTTAGCGGCAGCGCCCTCGATCTTCTCATTCAGAGTACCTCAGCGGGTGCTGCAGAAACATCTGGAAGCGTCCCCGCAAAATAAAAAGAAAAACAGTCCACAAATCCTTGCAGGCACTAGAGCTACATGCATAAAAGATGACTCCGACCAACAGCAACAATACAAGAATGAATAATCCGATGCTGAGCAGTCTAGAGCCCGACCAATTAAATTGCCCATGTCAACATCTCTAGTGGGGGCAGCGGTCACTTACGTACGTACAGGCAGCAACACTGCTGATCCTCCCACACTCACCCTGCAACCGGAGGATCAGCTCAAAAAACAATGGGCGTCCCTACTTAAGCTAAGTCACAGTCAAGTGACGTTAGCATGTTTATTTTCGCATTTTTCATTGGTTTGTTGGCCTCGTTGATCCGCTCGCTATGCTCATTTGGTTTTGTAACTCTGTGGCCCTGCAGAACTACTCCTTCGCGCCGGTCATGTCATGAAGGTCGAGCCCGACCGGCCTGCGCGCGCATGCATGGCGACTATGAGCACCGGAGCGCCCGGAGGATCGAATCCATGCATGTGCATCGACACTAGCTGGACTCCCCGAAACCGCGGCGCTCTAGTGCATTCATTTTTCCAAATCGCCTCTAATATTTCCGTAGTTTAGACGGCACTTTGTAAATACCGTCTTATTGGTGCCACTATTTATATTTAAATCCACTGCAGTTTTGAAAAGTCAGAAGAATTTGCTCAGTTCTCCGATTACTCGACTGACATCATAATTCCTTTTACCATGCGAGTTGGAGTAAATGGCGTTGGGAGTCATACAACTTATCTGGTATGTGCACTTAAGTCATAGTACATCTTATAAAATAGACTAACCAATCATGTAACTTGTTAAACATGTGCACCCGTAGTCACAAACCAGTTCGATGGTCGGTTTTCGACAAAAACCACCACCACGTGCGGGGCACGTGAGGTGGATGGGAACTGGATTTCTTGCAGTTAACCCCTTGCACCAGAATTTGTAAAAGCGATTCCTACTGTAACTATTCGTGTTTGTAAGTACCTAGTTTTACAGTTCAAAGAACAGAGAGTACCTATTTTTACAACTGCCCCCAAGGACCAAAGCGATGGTATTAATTAATAACGAAGAAAAAAAGAATTAGCTCGGAAAAGAATCCGTGGGATGAAGAAAGAAAGAATTCTTTAGACCAGAAATTTGGTGGGAATCAGACTCAAAACCATCGTACGTAACACATCCTGTAATAAAGGGAAAATAACCATGTATTTTGCGATCTCTAGCAGGACAAAAATCAAGTATGGTCTAATGCCATGAACAGAGCATGCAGTTCATTACTATACAAATTTTATCGATCTGTCTTATATATACAATTTATGTATACAATACCATCTTATTGGTGCCACTATTGATATTTAATTCACTACAATTTTGAAAGGTCGAAGAATAAGCATAATTCTCAATCGATGGCTTGATTGACATCATAATTCCTCCCAACATGTGAGCTGCACGCGGGTTCTAACTAAACTTTTCCTAGGTTAAACTGAGAAGAACGCATTGGACCATTGAATTGCGTCAAGAGTTCGTACTAGACTAAATAGTTGCACATGAGTAGAAACGGAGATTGGATGATCTAACGTAGCTGTGAATAAAGTTATGTCTCGGTCACCCGCCAAAAACAAGTTATTTCTCGGCCCATTGAGAATTAAGCACCCCATTATTCATTCCCTAAAAAAAAAGCACCCCTTTATTCATTTTTACAAAAAGTATGAGGATTTAAGTTTCACGTATTGGTCCCTCCACCGCCTTGTCCTGAATCTACGTATAGTACTAACAATGCTTGCTCCTCGCTCACGCACCTTACACACTCCTCGCACAGCGGACGCCTCTTGCCGCTTACCGCATTTCCACAATGCACGTCGCTTCCTTGCTTCCAGTCCCGCCTATTGCGATAGTGTGGGATCATTCTCTTCTCTCTAATCGCCGTTGGATGGGCGTCCATCACTTTCGCGAACCCCGCCGACATAGGTACACTACATCCACCCCATGGATCCACAAAGTTCATTCCTCCAATGCCCCCAATCCCTGATTGCTCCAATCAACAACAAGCAACATAAGTCTAGTTAGGTCTCAAATTCTATCCACTCGTCAACATTTCGACACGCAATGCTTTAAAACTTGAAATGACAGTAAAATAAAGTTTGTAAAGTATTAGTACATGTCAACGTGCTTGACAAAGTGTAGAATCTTAAGAAGTGTTTGTTCCATAGTTGATGATATTATGATGCTAAGGCTAAGTTTTCTATTAATCATCACTAACTAGGCCATGGGCTCCAGGCAGGCCCACTAGGAAGGAAGGAGGACTACTCAACAGGGGGCTCTTCAGCCCAAGAACGTGGGGCTCTTGGTCAGGGCCTACTCTTTGATCTTCTTGAAGTCACACAAGGATCAGGCTGAAGATCACATAGATGATTCCTCAGATGTATTTTTAACCGACTCTAGATCAAATCTTATATATCTCATTAAGCCGCCAAAGGAAAAGTCTCGGCACTTGTAACCCTAGGCCACCAGGTATATAAGGGGCCCAGGACCGCCGAGCAAATAGGTGTGATCTCTTTATAGGGAACACCTCATCACATATCCACCATAGGCGAGCTCGAGCATTCTTCGAGTTCTTTCTCGACCATACAAATATAATCCACTCACCTAAAACACGAACAATTTCTTTACCACATACAGTGTTTAACTTGTATATACCTTTGTCTCATGTGTGCTACATATAATTCTGCCGAGCGTGCACCTCGCCGAACAACAAATCTACTGACGAAAAAATACCACAACAATCACGGTTAGTAGAGAGTGTGCAAAGATAAACGAGTAATAATATCTAGTGGAGAAGCTTGGGCCATAACACCCCCCCCGCGCGCGTGAACTACCAAGAGAGTGCGCAAGATAAAAGGAGTGTAAATGCCAAATGTGGGTTTGTATCAATGACCTACACCTACCAACATTGGTAAAAAACACAACCTGTTCTAGTACAATATTAGACGTTTTGGCTGCAAAATTATATTGTGGGATGATGGGAATACTTTTTTATAAATAGTTTTATATGCCTAGCTATAAATACATATTATATAAAATAGTTTAATGTTTTACATAATTATAATTTGCACAATCTCTCGCGGCGCTTTTACCTTCTAGTAGCACTTATTTCTTATTCTAGTGGCTAGGGCTCTATTTAGAACCTCGTTTTTTGCTGAACCAAAGTATCAATACTATTAGAGTATAGGTCGGTGCGGCTAGGGCATCAGCCGTCTCTCCCCTCCCTATTTGAATTGTAACTCTATCTCTATTAGTCTTGGAGTCTAAGTCAGTTGTAATCTATATAAACAGCTCACCGTGGCTAAAGTCAACACAAGTTATTATTCTCTCAAATTATTATGGTATCAGACGTCTAGGCTTTCCGCACCTGGGATGACGCCTCCACCTGCTCTGCCAAAGCCGCCGCCGCTCCCAGCTCGGCCCCTCTTCTCCATGGCCGAGTTCCGTGCTGCCGGTGACCCTCCCTCCCCCTTTTCCCCCTCTACACCTACAACCACACATCCACCACCTCCCCAAATTCCGATGAGCTCTCTAGCCGACACCATCGCCGATGTCTCCTCCTTCATACCGATCTCGCTCAACCTCGGCGCCCACAACTACTACCACTGGCGCCACCTCTTCACCATCCACCTTGGCCGATGCGGCCTCCGTCACCATATAGATCCCTCCTACCCTCCGCCGCCCGCCGATCCCCGCTGGGTCAAAGATGATCTCGCCATCATCCAATGGATCTACACCCGCATCTCCACGGAGCTCTTCAACCTGGTCTCCTTCGACGATGCCACCGCCGCCGATCTATGGGCCTCTCTCCAGCAGCTGTTCTAGGACAACTCCGACGCGCGCATCAACACGCTCAACACGGAGCTTCGCACGACCACCCAGGGAGACGCCCCGATCACCGTCTTCTGCTAGCGGATCAAGGCCATCGACGACGAACTTCGTGAGCTTGGTGATCACGCCGACGATCGTACCCTCATCAACGCCCTCCTCGTCGGTCTCGGAGATCAGTTCGAGAAGCAGCAGTTCTTCATCCCCATGTTGAAGCCCTACCCCACCTTCAAGGAGGTGCGTTCCCTCCTCTAGCAAGAAGAGAAGAATCAAGCTCGCAAGGCACAACGGGCGCCGCACGTCTTCCATGCCACCGCTCCTGCCGCGGCAGGGAATCCACCCTCTGGTCTGTCGCGGCAGCCGCCCGCGCACCCACCTCCTGCCGCACCAGCTGCGACCCCGACCCCGCCTCCTGGATGGCGCCCGAGCCCTAGTTACAGGGGCAAGACCCCGATCTACAGGCCTCCCATGATGCGCCCCTCCGGCCCTGCATCGACTGCTTCTTCGCCGCACGCGCTACCACCCTGGCCTCCTCAGCACAACCCTTGGACTGGCCTTGTGCAGGCTTGGTCGATGCCATGGTCGGCCCCATCTCTGTACGACGCCCCTCATGCATACACAGGCGCATGGAGTCCCGGTCTTCGCCCAGCCACGGGCTCTCCCGGCCTTCTCGGGCCTTGGCCGTCGGCTCACGTCTACACCGCGACTGCTACACCACCATCTGGCGTGCCCTGCTACCACATGTCGGCCTCCTACGACACCATGCAAGCTCCGTACATGTACAACCAGCTACCACCTCTCCCCTACGTCAACATGCCAGCTCCCGGCTCCTTTGCTCCTCCCTAGCAGCCGACCTGAGACCAAGCCGCCTTCATCAACGCCATCAACAACTTTACACTAAATAACGAAGGTACGGATTAGAGGTGAGACCTCTTTCTCCTATACTTAAAAAAAACATAATTTCTTTAGAATACATCAATGTTAAAACCATAATTTTTATTGTAATGAAACACCTCGAAGTATTTAATATTTCATTATTTTTGTAAACCGAAGAAGTGAATACTTCAATTTTATTTGATGTCAAAAGGGGTCTATATGTTGCTTATTTGTCTGTCTCCAAATGAAGTGGAGATATTGTGAAGATTATGGTTGCGCTAGCTCGCAGTTTATTGCGTGGTATCTTAAACGGGGTATCCACGAAAGGGAAAACAGAGTCACACTACACTATCGCGAATCACAATCTCCTTTCTGGTGGAAAAATCACCGTTTCTTGCGCCCATATCTCTGACTGCATGCACAGAGGCTTGACAGACGCTCGTTCGGCCCTAGCCAGCCACGTACATACTCATCATCAGCCCGGAAAAGAAAGAAGCGCACCAAGCGTAGAAGCTTCCATGCACGACAGGTCGGCGAGGCCGGCGGGCGAGCGTGCAAAGCAAAGCGTGCCCAGCCCGACCGAAAGCCACTGCTACACGCTAGAGCACGAACACTAGACCATCCATCCATATATATCCAATGTCGTCCTCCGTACGACGACGGGGAAAAGGCACGCGCGGAACGGAACGGTCATCGCGCTGTCACTGTCCGTACGTCGCGGTCACGCCGCGAGAGAGGCTTTTCCAGCAGTCATGTTTTCGAGACGCGTCCGATCGACTATCTTTTTCCGGCGGATTTGGCAGGCGATTCGCCGATCTTGGGCACTTGCCGCCCGGCCCACGGGAGCCTCTCCCTTCGGCTTTGGGTTGGCGGCACGTACGACCCGGCCGGCCCCTCGCTCAACTTGCACTACCGTGTTCGGCGTATCATCTCGGCCACGGGCCACGTCCGCTCGTCCGGTCAACCGGCCGGCGAGCATGCTGCAGAGTCGTGTTGTATCACTAGTGCAGACATCCCCTTCTAACACTGGTTTGGAGGGCCCTCTAACAGCGGTTGTAGAATCGTTGTTGAGGGTTCGGTGTTAGAGGGGGCCCTTTAAAGGGTGGCGCACGTGGGGCTGTCGGTGTTAAAGGTTCTCTGCCGCGGCAGGAAAAATAGATAAATCTGCGTGGCGAGAAAACGGCTAAATCTGCCGTGACAGAGTTCGCCTCCGCCGTTAAGGCGTATTTCTGCGGAGGAGACGAATCGATCGGGAACGGTATACACGTACATCGTCATCGGTACATACGAGTACATGAATAATTAAGCAACTATTATTATACACAAACATCGTCATTGAGTGGTATTCTCCGTAAACGTTGAAGCATCAAGTACAAGACAAACACGTTCAAGCATATATACAACGTTCATTTTGGTGGATATCTAAAGAGTTCTCCGCCAGGCGTGACGACCTCATCAAGTATGAACCCCGCCAATTCCTCTTGAATGGCTCGTATGCGGTCAAATGGTAGAAGTTGGTCCCGCATCCGTTCGATCTGAATATATATGAAGAATGGGGTCAATATATATATAAGAATAAAACTCAACACAATTGATGGTAATAAAATATTGTTGTGGACTTTGTTTACTTACTCTAAGTTGTTCTAGTGCGGCTTGGCCCGTCGCACATATCGTGTTGCGAATAAACTTGCAAACATAATATCCACATAAGTTATTGCCGGGTCCCTGATGCGCGCACTTTACGAGAATAGAGAGTTCAATCAAAATAATAATCAATAAAGCATGATATAATAGAATTGGAAGCAGAATCAAAGAGATCATGACCTAGCTAGCTAGTATTACTTACATTTTGGTCTACAAATTTTAGTTCTTCTGACCATTCACCCACGGCCCTGCCCGTGAACCTTTTCCAAACCCTGTCCGGCAAAGAAAATGGATAAAGTAGTAATTAATTACTTGTTGTCACGAAAGTTGCCGATCTAGTACGATAATATGATTGAAATTACCTCTTAAGCATCTCTCTAAAGTCTGCCCATAGCTCTTTTTCTTTTCGTAACGAGTCCATGACAAGGACTTTTCCTGAGTCGGGTTGAATGACTAGCAGAATAAAGTGGAACCTACGCACGCATAACTCATCATCAGTTACACTTAACATCGAGTAAGCCGAAACAGAATGTGTACAAGAGAGGGTAACAGTACTCACGAGAAGTTGTAAGGCAATAGTATTTCTCTTTTGGTTTGTTGTCTCAGTAAAGACCTTAGCAAGTAATCTTCTGTTTGCCCTGGTTTGGTTCTTACCACTTCTTCATGAACTCTCTTTGGGTCAACGAACCCAATGTCAAAAGGGTCTCCTTTCGTGCATTCCATAACCTTTTTCCTGCATAATAGTATATATATATATAGTGAGCATATATATATACATGCAATTAATGAAGTGAATGAGATGAGATAGAAATTACAGAAATAGTAGTTACACACAATAAAGGCTGATGGCAGCTTTGTCGAGTTCCTTCTGATTGAATAGAAAATGCAAGTCTTGAATGTTGAAGTCAATCTCGTCGTCTCCGCACAAGAAAATCTGATCTCTTATATGCGCCGTGATCCATTCTTCCTTTCTCGTCTTGCAGAAATCAAGGTACCACTTGTGCAATCTTCGCATCTTTGTTGGTAGATTCTTGAGCTCCTCTTTCTTGACGAGATTCTTCCCATACTTCCATGGCTGTATGGGGTTGGCATCGCATTTGGGAAAGTTGTCTCCCATGATGTTCAAGTATGCAATGTAAGTCATCCCCATCTCATTGGCCTTTCTTTGTAGCTCTGCCTCGTAATCATTTACGGGAGGAGCGTCCCATGTGTCGAACACTTGGAGCGGGGCGCATGATTGGTTTTCCTGCTCTCCGAGCATGGGAACTGTTTTCTGGGGTGCCGCACGACTGCTACTTTCAGTCTCCCTACGGCGCCTTGCATCCCTGTCAACACCCGGATTTTTCAATCCTAGATGCCTGTTATGCCATACATCGCAATCCCAGGATTACCATTTTTGCGAGACATAACAGAATTGGATACCATAGTACTTCATCCGTTACAACGATACATAAGTTCTTACACAAATAGGGATCTCATGATCCAGTTCTTAATACAACTTCAAGCAGCGGAATACGTAATAATAACGGTAGCGTAGGCGAAGCTCCATCTTCGGGATCACAGGCAATACTGACGATGGGAGATGATCCTAGTTGTCGTAACCTTCCTGGGGTCCATCTTCCAGGTACTCCTCCTCATAGTCTGGCCATGGGAATAGCCAGGGACAAAGCCATGAGTACTCTTTAAGTACTCGCAAACTAATACTAATAGGTAAGGGGTTTTTGGATAACAGGACACTAGGCTCTAAGGTTGTTTTGCAAAAGCCAGATTTATCTCTACTTAGTTCCAAAGCTAGTCACAATTTTATAACTCCTAAGTGGGATCTTGTAATTCAGGTCACAACTCTGTTGTGGTCAAGTCAAAGTCTCAATTCATTTCACAAGTCATTTTGAAAAGTCTGACGGGGGAACAGTATGGCCACTCCAAATGTCCATAATCGCGGACGCGGCTATTCGAATAGTTTGACACTCTGCAGAGATTGTACACTTTCACCACAACATTCGATACATCCGTCAGGAACAAATCCTGAATTCACCATACTCAGTAAGCGGATAATCAATCCTAACCTTTCAATTACACGCCCTAGTATAAGCACCTCTCCTGTGAGTTTGGTGTCCCAACCATGACCACTGTCATCTTGGGTACTGTACAGGTGGACAATCTTCACAAGGTAGCCTCAACTCAGACCTTGGCCGTGAGGGAACTAATACTAAGGAATATAAGTTTTCGGTCAAGCCCTACCCAATATTCGAGTATTGTGGTTGTACGCTAAGATTGGAATGGTATCGCATCCAGACAACCATCAGTTTTATAAAGGGCTAAGGCTCATGCCTCAACATTTTCATCACCAAAATCATCAAGTGTTTGGAAACACATGTCCAAAACATTTCAATAGAATGATCCATCATTCCAAGGTTTTCATAACCATTTTTCCACCAAGTATTCCCATCTAAAAGTTGATCAAGTTTTATGCTTAGCACTAGCATCTACAGGTGGGGGTAGTACTATTGGAATTATGCCCTAGAGGCAATAATAAAGATGTTATTATTATAATTCTTGTTCATGATAAAGTTTATATTCCATGCTAGAATTGTATTAAGCGGAAACTTTAATACTTGTGTGGTTTGTGAACAACACCGTGTCCCTAGTACGCCTCTATGGACTAGCTCATTGATCAATGATGGTTAAGGTTTCCTAACCATAGACATGAGTTGTCAATTGATAATGAGATCATATCGTTGGAGAATGATATGGTGGATAGACCCAAACTAAGCGAAGCAATTAGATCGTGTCATCGTGTTCGTCTTTGTGAAGTTTTTCTTATGTCAAATATTGTATTTCTTAGACCATGAGATAATACAACTCCCTGGTATCGGAAGAAAGCTTTGAGGTCATCAAACGTCATCCTATGAGAGGGTGATCATAAAGGTGTCTCTCAGGTGATCGGAAAGTATCTGTTGGGTTGTATGTATCGAGATGGGATTTGTCCCTCCCAAGTCGGAGAGATATACTTTGGGCCCACTCGTGTCGATATCAACACGCTTGCAAGCATGTGGTTAAGGAGTTGATCACAAAGTGATATCGGATTCTGAGCGAGTAAAGTACTTGCGTGAACGAGATTGAACTAGGTATGACGATACCGAATCTCGGGCAAGTAAAATATCGCGAGACGAAGGGAATATATATATGGGATTGATTGAATCCTGGCATCGTGGTTCATCCGATATGATCATCGATGAATGTGTGGAGTCAATATGGGTGCCTGCACCCGCTGTTGATTATTGATAGAAGATCATGTGCGCATATTCTCGAACCCGCGAGGTCACACACTTAACGTGTCTCGGCGCTAGGATAGATTGGATAATTGGTTTATGAATTTTGTTCGAGTCTCGGATGGGATCCGGGATATCACGAGAGGTTCGGAATGGTCCGGAGAATAAGATTCATATAAGGCGGTGTAGTTTTGGAGTTGAATAGTTCCGGGTTAATCGGTATTGTACCGGAAGCTTCTAGAACCTTCCGGAAGGGGGCCAACGTGGTCCCACCTTCCGGGAGGGGGCATGGGCCTATGAGGGAGTGTCCTGGCCGCTTTGGGCCAGGGGCACAAGGCCCCATAGGGCCCAGCCGATCCTAGAGAGTTTAAATCGTTTAAACACGAGATAAGATAAGAGAGGATTTCTAGATATGGAGAGTTTAAATTGTTTAAACTAGAGATAGGCTTGGAGGAGAGGTTAGGGCTGGCGCACCCCCTCTATATAGAGGGCTGGTGCGCCCCTCTCACACTTCCTTACACCTTCCTCCAAACCCAGTTGCCTGCTGCCTTCCTCTCTCCTCCCATTGTTTGTAGGCGAAGCCCTGCGGCAGAAATTCTCCACCATATACACCACACCGTCGTGCTGTAGATCCAATCTATCTCTCCACCATACTTGCTGGTCCGAGGAAGGAGGAGACGTCGAGGTGCCGCACGTGTGCATCTCACGGAGGCACCGCCACTTGTGGTGCTAGATCGGATCGGATCGCGAGGAGGAGAAGCGAGTACGACTACATCACCCACGTTCGACGAGCGTTCATTGTCGCGAATCTTCAAGGGTATGAAGATCTAATCCAATCTCTCGTTGTTTGCATCTCCTAGATTAGATCTTGGCTTTCCCTCTGTTTGCTTCCGTAGAAAATTTTGATTTACTATGCTGCGAAACCCTTCAGTGGTATCAGAGCTAGATCTATGCGTAGATGTGATTCACGAGTAGAACGCAACATGGTTGTTGCGGGCGTTGATGTTTTCTGTTGCAAGCCTCTTGTTCGTGTTCTTCTTATGACACGGGATAGTGAGATTGAAGCGGTCCAGGCCAACCTTACGCGACGTCGTTCGCGAGACCGGCTCCGCACTTGACGTGTGGCTTGTACCACACATGCGGTTGGTGGATGTCAGTTTCTCTCACTATAGTTGTCATGGGATTAACACCGGAGTTTGGCAACCATAATATCACCGTTGTGGCTTTCCGTAGGTAAGAATCGTTCTTAGCATCTACTCCCATGAGCCACGTAAAATATGCAACAACAAAGTAGAGGCGTCTAACTTGTTTTTGCAGGGAGTGTTTTCTGTGATATGGTATGGCCCAAGATGTGATGTGTATATTGTATGCGATGATCATGTTTTGTAATGTTTCACGACTTTCATGTCGATGAGTACACAACCGGCAGGAGCCATATGGTTGTCTTTATAATTGTGTATGACCTGCGAGTCAACTTCTTATACGCCATGTAATAGCTTTACTTTGTCGCTAAGTAGTTAGCAATAGTTGTAATTGCTATTCGTGGTGGAGGCAATCATGGTGGAGTGATGGAGATCATGCCGGCACGCACAAGATGGAGATCATTGCGTGAAGATTGGCTATACCATGTCACATAAAGTTATATGCATGTGATGTTTATCCTTTTATGTATCTTATTGTGCTTAGATCGCGACGGTAGCATTATAAGATGATTCCTCACTTAAAGATCAAGATAAAAACTGTGTTCTCCCCAAGTATGCACCGTTGCGAAAGTTCGTCGTGTCCAAGCATCACGTGATGATCGGGTGCTATAGACTCTACGCTCACATACAACGGGTGCAAGCCAGTTTTGCACACGCGGAAATACTTGGGTCTAACTTGACGAGCCTAGCATATACAGACATGGCCTCGGAACACAAGAACCGAAAGGTTAAGCATGAGTCATATGAATGATATGATCGACACTTCGTTGTCCACCATTGAAACCACATCTCTTCTCGTGATGATCGGATTAGGTGTGGTGAATTTGGATCGTGTTCACTAAACAACTTGAGGGATGTTGAATTTAGTGGGAGTTCATCTAGTAATTTGATTAAGTTGAACTATTTATCATGAACATACTCTAAATTGTACTTGCAAATACTGTAGATCCAATGGCCAAGTCCAACTTCAACTTCAACGTTTTTGCTGAGAAAGAAAAGCTTAGAAACAATGGGTCTAACTTCACCAACTGGTTCCGTAATCTAAGAATCATTACTTCAGCGGACAAAGGACTATGTCCTTGAGAAAGCGTTAGGTAACCCCCGCGCAAGCTCGCGGCTGATGAGAAAGCTGTCTATCGATCAGCAAAGATGATTATGGTGTGATTAAGAGCACCATGTTGTTTGCTATGGAACGGAACTTCAAAATCGTTTTGAAAACTATCCGGGCCCTTTGAGATTCTCGAGAGCTGAAAACCATGTTTCGGACTCAGGCCCGCTTCGAGAGATATGAGATCTCCGAGAAGTTCTTTAACTGCAAGATGGAGGAAGGGAGTTCCGTTAGTGAGCACGCCATTAAGATGTCGGGCTACACTCAACGCCTTGAGCAACTGGACTGCAAGATTCCAGAGGAGCTCAAGATTGACAGGGTTCTGCAATCACTCCCTCCCAGCTACAAAAGTTTTGTAGTGACTCATAATCAGATTGGTTCCACTGATACGATCACCGAGCTCTTCGCAAAGCTGAAGGCTGCGGAGGTGGACATCAAAAAGGATAATCATGTGTTGATGGTCAACAAGCCCTTCTTTAAGAAAGGTAAAGGTGCAAAGAAGCCCTTCAAGAAAGGAGGCGGCAAACGCGTTGCCACTGCTTAGAAGAAGCTCAAGTCTGGACCCAAGCCGGAAAGGTGCTTCTATTGCAAGGACAAGGGTCCTTTGGGCAACTGTCCGAAGTACTTAGCGGACAAGAAGGCTGGCACCATCAAAGGTATATTTGATATACATGTTATTGATGTTTTCCTTACTAGCCCTCGTTGTAGTGCCTAGGTATTTGATACCGGTTCAGTTGCTAATATTTGTAACTCGAACAGAGCTACGGAATAGGCTGACTGCGAGGATGAGGTGACGATGCGCGTTGGCAACGGATCAAGAGTTGATGTGATGGCCGTCGGCACGCTCTCCTTAGTTTTACCTTCGGGATTAGTTTTAAACCTTAATAAATGTTATTATGTGCCTGCGTTGAGCATGAACATTGTTTCTGGATCGTGTTTATTGCAAGACGGTTATTCATTTAAATCGGAGAATAATGGTTGTTCTATTTATATGAGTAACATCTTTTATGGTCATGCACCTCTTGTGAATGGTTTATTTCTTCTAAATCTCGGGATGAAACACACATCCATAACATTGAGGCTAAGAGATGCAAAGTAGATAGTGATAATACTACTTATTTGTGGCAATTGTCGTCTAGGTCATATTGGTGTAAAGCGCATGAAGAAACTCCATTCGATGGACTTTTGGAGTCTCTTGATTTTGAATCATTTGACACATGAACCATGCCTCATGGGCAAGATGATCAAAACCCGTTCTCCGGTATGATGGAGCGAACAACGGACTTGTTGGAAATCATACATACCGATGTATGCGGACGATGAGTGTTTCGGCGCGGTGGATATCGCTATTTTCTCACTTTTACCGATGACTTAAGTAGATATGGGTATATCTATTTAATGAAACATAAATCTGAAACGTTTGAAAAGTTCAAAGAATTTCAGAATGAAGTGGAGAACCATCGTAATGTGAAGATTAAGTTTCTACGATCCGATCGTGGGCGAATATTTGAGTTATGACTTTCTCACGCATCTCAAGGCAAGTGGAATCGTTTCACAACTCACGCCACGGAACACCACAGACAATGGTGTGTCTCGAGCATGGAATCGAACCTATTAGATATGGTCCGATCGATGATGTCTCTTACTGATTTGCCGTTATCGTTTTGGGGTTATGCATTAGAAACGCTGCATTCACTTTAAATAGGGCTCCATCTAAATCCGCTGAGACGACACCGTATGAACTGTGGTTTGGTGCTAAACCTAAGTTGTCGTTTCTTAAAGTTTGGGGATGCGAAGCTTACGTCAAGAAGTTGATGCCGGACAAGCTCGAACCCAAAGCGGAGAAATGCGTCTTCATAGGATACCCTAAGGAAACTATTAGGTATACCTTCTATCACAGAACTGAAGGCAAAGTGTTTGTCGCAAAGAACGGTTCCTTTCTTGAGAAGGAGTTTCTCTCGAAAGAAGTGAGTGGGAGGAAAGTAGAGCTAGACGAGGTTATTGAACCTTCTCTTGAATTGGAGAGTAGCGCAGACCTGAAATTGTTCCATTGCGCTGCACCAACAATAGAGGAAGCTAATGACAAAGATCATGAAGCTTGGACGATGTCGCATCTTGAACATCGCAGTCGACAAGGTCGCGTGCCCCTCTGAGTGGTACGGCAACCTGTCTTGACTGTCTTGTTAGTAGAAGACAGCGAACCTCGAACTATGAGGCGATGATGAGCCTGGACTCGAGAAATGGCTAGAAGCCATGAAATCCGAATTGGGATCCATGAGCGAAAACCAAGTATGGACTTTGGTGGACCCTCCTAGCGACCGAAAGGCCGTTGAGTGCAAATGGATCTTCAAGAAGAAAACGGACGCGGATGGTAATGTTACCGTCTATAAAGCACGGCTTGTTCCGAAAGGTTTTCGACAAGTTCAAGGTGTTGACTACGATGAGACTTTCTCTCCCGTAGCGATGTTTAAGTCTATTCGGATTTTATTAGCAATTGCTGCGTTTCATGATTATGAAATATGGCAAATGGATGTCAAGACTGCTTTCCTCAATGGCAACATTGATGAAGAGTTGTATATGATGCAACCCGAAGGTTTTGTCGATCCTAAGGATGCTGATAAAGTATGCAAACTTCAGCGATCCATTTATGGACTGAAGCAAGCATCTCGGAGTTGGAACATTCGTTTTGATCAAGTGATCAAGAGCTTTGGATTTGTTCCAAATTGCTACGAAGCTTGCATCTACAAGAAAGTGAGTGGGAGCTCGGTGACGTTTCTGGTACTATATGTGGATGACATATTGATTATTGGAAATGACATCAACATGCTTAACGATGTGAAGAGTTATTTGAACAAGTGTTTTTCAATGAAAGACCTAGGTGAAGCTGCTTATATATTGGGCATCAAGATCTATAGAGATAGACAAAGACGCCTGATAGCTTTAAGCCAGAGTACATACCTAGACAAAGTTCTGAAAAGGTTTAGGATGGATAAAGCATTGAAAGGTTCAGTGCCTATGTTGTCAGGGAAAATATTGAGCAAGGCTCAGTGTCCATTCTGATGAAATGATAGGGAAGCTATGAGCAAAGTGCCTTATGCCTCGGCCATAGGTTCCATCATGTATGTCATGCTGTGTACTAGACCGGATGTGTCCAATGCTCTTAGTTTGACGAGCAGATATCAAAGTGATCCAGGAGTGGAACACTGGACAGCCGTGAAGAACATCCTAAGGTACCTAAATAGGACTAAAGAAATGTTCTTAGTCTATGGGGGTGATGAACAGCTCGTCGTAAAAGGTTACGTCGATGCTAGTTTCGACACCGACAAGGATGATTGTAAATCTCAGACAGGATACGTGTATATTTTGAATGGAGGAGCTGTGAGCTGGAGAAGCTACAAGCAAAGCGTGATCGCGGGATCTACAGTAGAAGCGGAATACATGGCTGCTGCAGAAGCGTCAAGTGAAGGAGTTTGGATCAGGAACTTCATCACTGAGCTTGGCGTGGTTCCAAGTGCATTGGACCCATTGGAGATATTGTGTGACAACACTGGCGCCATAGCACTCGCTAAGGAACCAAGATATCATCCAAAGACCAAGCATATCAACCGCAAGTTTCATATAATCCGAGATTATATAGCAGATGGAGATCTGAAGATCAGCAAAGTACATACAGATCTGAATATTGCAGATCCATTGACTAAACCTCTTCCACGTGTAAAACATGATCAGCACCTCAGTGCCATGGGTGTGAGATTGTTGCCAAATGTAAACTAGATTATTGACTCTAGTGCAAGTGGGAGACTGTTGGAATTATGCCCTAGAGGCAATAATAAAGATGTTATTATTATAATTCTTGTTCATGATAAAGTTTATATTCCATGCTAGAATTGTATTAAGCGGAAACTTTAATACTTGTGTGGTTTGTGAACAACACCGTGTCCCTAGTACGCCTCTATGGACTAGCTCATTGATCAATGATGGTTAAGGTTTCCTAACCATAGACATGAGTTGTCAATTGATAATGAGATCATATCGTTGGAGAATGATATGGTGGATAGACCCAAACTAAGCGAAGCAATTAGATCGTGTCATCGTGTTCGTCTTTGTGAAGTTTTTCTTATGTCAAATATTGTATTCCTTAGACCATGAGATAATACAACTCCACGGTATCGGAAGAAAGCTTTGAGGTCATCAACGTCATCCTATGAGAGGGTGATCATAAAGGTGTCTCTCGGTGATCGGAAAGTATCTGTTGGGTTTTATGTATCGAGATGGGATTTGTCCTCCCAAGTCGGAGAGATATACTTTGGGCCCACTCGTGTCGATATCAACACCGCTTGCAAGCATGTGGTTAAGGAGTTGATCACAAAGTGATATCGGATTCTGAGCGAGTAAAGTACTTGCGTGAACGAGATTGAACTAGGTATGACGATACCGATCGAATCTCGGGCAAGTAAAATATCGAGACGAAGGAATATATATATGGGATTGATTGAATCCTGGCATCGTGGTTCATCCGATATGATCATCGATGAATGTGTGGGAGTCAATATGGGTGCAGACCCGCTGTTGATTATTGATAGAAGATCATGTCGCATATTCTCGAACCCACGTGGTCACACACTTAACGTGTCTCGACGCTAGGATAGATTGGATAATTGGTTTATGAATTTTTGTTGAGTCTCGGATGGGATCCGGGATATCACGAGAGGTTCGGAATGGTCCGGAGAATAAGATTCATATAAAGCGGTGTAGTTTTGGAGTTGAATAGTTCGGGTTAATCGGTATTGTACCTAAAGCTTTAGAACCTTCGGAAGGGGCCAACGTGGTCCCACCTTCCGGGAGGGGCATGGGCATATGAGGAGTGTCCTAGCCGCTTTGGGCCAGGGCACAAGGCCCCATAGGGCCCAGCCGATCCTAGAGATTTTAAATCGTTTAAACTAGAGATAAGATAAGATAGGATTTCTAGATAAGGGAGAGTTTAAATTGTTTAAACTAGAGATAGGCTTAGAGGAGAGGCTAGGGCTGGCCGCACCCCCCTCTATATATAGAGGGCTGGTGCGCCCCCTCTCACACTTCCCCTTACACCTTCCTCCAAACCCAGTTGCCCTGCTGCCCTTCCTCTCTCCCTCCATTGTTTGTAGGCGAAGCCTGCGGCGAAATTCTCCACCATATACACACGCCGTCGTCTGTAGATCCAATCTATCTCTCCACCATACTTGCTGGTCCGAGGAAGGAGGAGACGCCGAGGTGCCGCGTGTGCATCTCACGGAGGCACCGCCACTTGTGGTGCTAGATCGGATCGGATCGCGAGGAGGAGAAGCGAGTCGACTACATCACCCACGTTAAACGAGCGTTCCATTGTCGAATCTTCAAGGGTATGAAGATCTAATCCAATCTCTCTCGTTGTTTGCATCTCCTAGATTAGATCTTGGCTTTCCCTCTGTTCGCTTCCGTAGAAAATTTTGATTTACTATGCTGCAAAACCCTTCAAGTACTAATGAGGGGTGGTAACTAGTGGAGTTTCACTAAGTCCAACCTTATATCTTAGGCTGATATCAAGGTTTCTAGCTTAGGCCAAATTTTATGCTCTTTATGCAACCTTCAGCACAACTGTCTAGTATCTACCAAACTCTTAGGTAGACTCTAAGTAAGCTTTGATAAAGAAATAAAGTAAGAAGCTTGCACATAAAACTAGGATTGGTTTATCAAGTGAGTATAATCACATATGCTTAAGGCATATAGTAGTCATATCACAGGTATGGGTTTGTGGCATCAGTAGGGTATCTGGCAAGGGTTAGCTTGCACATTTACTAGTAGTATTAGGCTTGCATTAGTGTCAATATAAGCTTGCATGGTTACTAGCTTGCCTTGTGCAGAGCAGTGGTTGAAGTTCTCCTCGGCTTCTTCTTCGTAGTATCCTCCTTCCTCCTCGTATCCTTGGTCGGTACTAGCGTCTATGAATAAATACGAGGTACACAATCACCAAACAATACTTAACTACTTGCAATCAACACACACAAGGGTCCTATAGATGATCTAGCATCATCTCTACATTACAAGGTTAAGGCTTGGTTTAAGTCTTTTTATTTTGAGAAAAGTAATTTCTACTCATTGAAAAACTACTTAAGGTTTAATATTCTCCAAACTAAACATGGGATCATGTTGACACATGTCATCACCACATATTGTAGTCCATGGGAATGTGATTTAAAGTGGTGTCACAATTTAATAAGGTTTTACCCTTTTATTTTAATTAATTAAAGTGGCTAGAAATGCTTATGTAGCATTCATTTATTACTTGAACATTATTTCTGCAAGTAAACCTATATATTTTTATATATTCTGAAAGGTATGGTTAAATGTGATTTTTGAGAGTTGGAAACAACTCAAAAGCTTTTATGGTTTAAATTTGAAAAATGTTTGAATGCAGAAAAGCTTCTGCCTTGTTATTTTTACTATGGGTGATCTACAGATCCAAATGACTTGAATCCAACGGGCTTGGATTAAGCATTCTGAACCTTTCAACAAAATTGGTTTCATTCAAATTGGTGCACTGAATCGATCTGGGTTGATTTTTGAAGTTGGGTACAGAAGTGTGTTTGAATTTAAAAAAAAGGTTTAATTTGAATTGCTGGGCTGCGCGGGAAATTCTAACGGGCCGGCCTGCTAAGCGCAGTACTCCCGCGGACTGCTTAAGTGGGTGTCCCCACTCGTCAGTGACACGGGGCTGGGCGAAGCGGTATGGGGCAACGTGGATCGTTCGATCTAGTTCTAATCCAGCAACGGGGTCATCGTCGGCCTTGAGACAGCTCTGAGAACGAAACCTAGCGCGCCGGTGAGGGTCTTGAGGGCTCACTGCATCTTGGCGAGGGTCGGCGAGGCTGACGACAAAGTCGACGACGGCGAACCTCCCGTACCGGTGGCTTCTCCTAGGCGGCTCAATCGCTGGCTCCCTTCTCCTCCAGAGGCGGGCTCGGTGAAATTCCAGCGAGGTGGTGCTCGCCTTGCTCGGGAATGGTGTGGCAGTCGGTGAGGAGAGGGAGTGAGATGGTGTGAAGAAATCGTATGGGGGTGGCCTCTATTTATAGTCGGCGAGGGACCGTCAGGCGACGGTGAGCCTCGTGGGGACCTACGTGATGAGTTCAAGGACGGTTTGGCAAGGAGGGTTGGGAAGATACACAATCCTTTACGGGTCCAACCTTGCCCGACTCAGAGAACCAAGTCTTTGCACGAGGGTCCCACCCATCCGTCTGGGTGTGATCCTCTAGGCGCAGGCCTTCTCAACTTCCTCCCACTTAGGCCTCGAGATATGTAGCCACCGACCCGTCCTCTGGTGATATTCCTTCTTCGGGCATTTAAGCGTATTGGTTTCGACCTCTTTTTAGGTATAGCACCTTCCTTATATGCCACAAATTGGGCGGTGAGGTCTTATCTTCGCATAATATGCGTCTTGAAATTTGGAGTCTCATGAGCTTTGACAAATTTGTTCAATTTTGTCTTCGATTCTTGAAGCGTCGACCATCTTCTTTAGAGTGCACTCTTTGACCTTTTCCTTTATAACCGGGTTGTTTTCATCCTTCTCTGGCGGAAGGGTGAAATTTACCAACAACGAATTCCAAAGCGTTTCTTTGGATCTTTCATCGACAAAGGTACCATCGCCCTTCTTTGGCTTATTCCAATATTCAATTATGATTGGGATTTGGTCCCTAACAAGAACTCCAGCCTGACGTACAAATTTGTCTGCGGCCTTCTTGGGCTCCATCGGCCTGCCATCAACATGCATCGCTTGATCGTGAACTTTGCACGATCTTTCAACCGATGGCTCGCGCCTCGCTTGCTCTTTTTCGTAGAAGAAGATGGTTGCTGGCTGGTCGATCCAGAGGGCTAAAAGAAGAAAGAAGCGTTAATTAATACATGTAGAAGAAGATTGTTGGTGAAAGTCAGCAAAGGCTTAATCAATGGATATACCTCACCGGACTTTGTAATCACTAAATTGCGTTCACCGGAGTCTTCATCTTCTCCATGACTACTTGAGCTGTCATCATGTCCCTCCAAGTTCAGATATTGTGAGGTGTCCTCATCAATAATGTTCTCCATTATTTCTTCTTCTTCAAGCTTTCTACTAAGTGGATCCATAGTTTCTAAAACAATAATATTATCTAGAGTAAGAGAGTAAACACTCAAGTGGACTTGGATTCATACACAAATATACATATTATTCATACAAAAATACTCAAATAAATACACAAATGAAATTAAAACCCTAAGGATGCTTAATCATTTTAAACGAGTTCCGAGGGGTCCAAACCCTAATTCGGAGAAATCTCGAATGCATATGAGAGGGGCTAGCTACTGATGGTGGAGGTCTGGCGGCGTTGGAGAGCGACCTAGAGGCGGCGAGGTAGCGTGATCTGACCTACCTAAAGCAGGCGTTGTTGAAAGAGGAGGCCGAGGCAAGCATTATAGTGTGGCGCCGCCTCGGTATATGGTCACCGGGCGGCAAGACAGCGGCAAACAACTTGGCAGAACAGATACAATGTGGAGGGGATATCCCTTTTATAAAGCAGATCAAAATAAGCAAGAAAAACCGAGGAGAACCTAAACTTGCCACCAAAGTCAATGAGCCAAGATCAGGATGAGTCAGAGCTCCACAACGACGCCCCCAAGAGGGTAACGACCAACGAGACCTATGGTAAAGTGTTTTCACCTAGAGCCCTGTGACGAAGAAGGTAGCAGCATCGGCGGCCCCAGAGACCTATGGTAAAGGGTTTTCCCCGTCTTCTGCCTCGCCCGTTGTCCCCAAGATAGGCCCCAGACCGAGGGGAGAAGCCACGACGCTCGCCAAAGAGCTGTCCGCGCAGTCCACCTTCTAAGGCCACCACCGACATCCGCGAATCTAGCCACCACTCCGACGACCAACGACACATCGCATCACCGAAGAGAGGGGCCGTCTTGCCGTCGTTGCCGGACACTGCAACCCGAGAAGGACCATGCATACACCCGACATCGCTGGTATACATGAGCTCACCCCATATGGCCACCAGACTCGCACCACCTAGGCCGCCCCAGCCGAGAGGAGGCCGTCCCGTCTGGCCTTTGGGCCATCCCCACAGCTGCTCTGGCGTCGCCGCCGCCTGAACACCAAGGACCGGCGTCGTCATGCCCGAAAACTGCCGGCGCGCCACCGTGAGCTCCACGCCACCATGAGCTCATCGGGACAACAACATAAGGAGAAGCAGAGGGACCATGAGGTCCGCTAGCTCACCGAGCACGATGGTGGGCTTCTTGTAAGCGCCGTGGCCAGTGTGGTGATGGCGATGGCGGTGTTGGCGCCAGGCGGCAGCGGCTCGTCGAGTTGGAGGTGGTGGCCGTAGCGGCGACGGCGAGGATGGACGGCGGCGGACTCTGCTCTCTATTTTTCTCTGCCAAGGGTTCGATCGCTCTAGGGGAAGAAGGAAGGGAAGGCGCATTTAATACCCCTTTAACGGTGTTAAAGGGGGCGTATTCGTTTCGTGCATGCACCTCCCCTTTAACACGGTTCGTATCGGAACCGGTGTTAAAGAGATTAGCCCGCTAACACCGGTTCCGCCACGAACCGGGTGTTAAAGGGGTGCAAAATAATAAAGCCTCTTTAACACCGGTTCGTATGGAACCGGTGTTAAGGGGCATTTATTTCATGCATTAAAGGGGCATTTTTAATTCAAAAAATAGGATATGAATTTAGAAAATTCATATCTTTTTCATTTCAACTCAGAAAAATATGAATAATATATCATAATTTTTAGAAAAATAATATCTATCCATTCATGTAAAAACATTTTATATTTACTTTAGATGAAAATTTTCAAAATGATTAAAACACTTACATATAAATTTTGATTATTCAATTCAAACAAAAATAAATTGTCAAATCCTAAAACTTTGAACATAAGAAATATTAAGCATCTAAAAAGGAATCTAACCCTATTTTATTAGAGCAAATCATATTTTAATGCCGCATCTTTTGTATTACCATTTTTGAATTGATTGGATATTTAAATGCCGCATCTTTTGTATACACTTGAATCTGACCAAGCCTCGCTCAACTTGCATTGGATTTTTGATAAAATAGCATATTGTGAACCTAAAAATTATTTTTGTAAAAAATCACGAGCATCGTATCATGTACCTGTAGTTCATATCTGACCCACTTCCTGGATTCTAGAATTTATCTTTTCACCGAGGTGGGCGGAAGGTTTCAGATCCCCCTGTTGGTACATTGTCCATATAAGGTGGTCTAGTATTTTTGTAAAATGTGTTGGTGGTTTTTTGAATTAGCCATTTGGTGGTTGCTTCACAAAACCGTCCGTTTTTATGCTCGGAAAATGGAAAATGCCTTTTTGGTGCGATAAAAAGGAAAACTTCCTATTGCAACATTGTTTTCCATGCCATGATGCACATGTATGCACAATATGGCCATATTATCACAAACTATTCCTTGATTCTAGCCATAACATTGGTCATTTGACCCGAAAGCCAAGAAACCTCGAATGAGATAGGTCATTTTGTGAAGTTTTTTTTGAGACATAATCAATATACCAAGTTTGAGATTTTTACTTCTAACTATGTCACATAATATAACACCACCTTGAAGGTTTCGCCTTTGTTTGATCTTTTTATTTTTTATCCCCGTTTTAAACTATCGTCAAACTTTGTCGAACAACGGGCATGAAGATTCTTAGCTCGGGGCCAAGCCTCGCTCAACTTGCATTGGATTTTTGATGAAATAGCATATTGTGAACCTAAAAATGATTTTTGTAAAAAATCATGAGCATCGTATCATGTATCTGTAGTTCATATCTGACCCACTTCCTACCGATTCGCAGAATTTGTCTTTTCACCAGAGGTGGACGGAAAGGTTTCAGATCCCCCTGTTGGTACATTGTCCATATAAGGTGGTCTAGTATTTTTGTAAAATGTGTTGGTGGTTTTTTGAATTAGCCATTTGGTGGTTGCTTCACAAAACCGTCCGTTTTTTATGCTCGGAAAATGGAAAATGCCTTTTTGGTGCGATAAAAAGGAAAACTTCCTCTTACAACATTATTTGCCATGCCATTATGCACATGTATGCACAATATGGCCATATTATCAAAAACTATGCCTTTATTCTAGCCATAACATTGGTCATTTGACGCGAAAGCCAAGAAACCTCGAATGAGATAGGTCATTTTGTGAAGGTTTTTTTGAGACATAATCAATATACCAAGTTTGAGATTTTTCCTTCTAACTATGTCACATAATATAACACCACGCGAAGGTTTCGCACTGTTTCGATCTTTTTTTATTTTTTTATCCCTGTTTTAAACTATCGTCAAACTTTGTCGAACAACGGGCATGAAGATTCTTAGCTCGGGGCCAAGCCTCGCTCAACTTGCATTGGATTTTTGATGAAATAGCATATTGTGAACCTAAAAATGATTTTTGTAAAAAATTATGAGCATCGTATCATGTATCTGTAGTTCATATCTGACCCACTTCCTACCGATTCGGCAGGAATTTGTCTTTTTCACCAGAGGTGGACGAAAAGGTTTCAGATCCTCCTGTTGGTACATTGTCCATATAAGGTGGTCTAGTATTTTTGTAAAATGTGTTGGTGGTTTTTTGAATTAGCCATTTGGTGGTTGCTTCACAAAACCGTCCATTTTTTATGGTCGGAAAATGGAAAATGCCTTTTTGGTGCGATAAAAAGGAAAACTTCCTCTTGCAACATTGTTTGCCATGCCATGATGCACATGTATGCACAATATGGCCATATTATCAAAAACTATGCCTTTATTCTAGCCATAACATTGGTCATTTGACGCGAAAGCCAAGAAACCTCGAATGAGATAGGTCATTTTGTGAAGGTTTTTTTGAGACATAATCAATATACCAAGTTTGAGATTTTTCCTTCTAACTATGTCACATAATATAACACCACGCGAAGGTTTCGCACTGTTTCGATCTTTTTTTATTTTTTTATCCCCGTTTTAAACTATCGTCAAACTTTGTCGAACAACGGGCATGAAGATTCTTAGCTCGGGGCCAAGCCTCGCTCAACTTGCATTGGATTTTTTATAAAATAGCATATTATGAACCTAAAAATGATTTTTGTAAAAAATCATGAGCATCGTATCATGTACCTGTAGTTCATATCTGACCCACTTCCTTGATTCGGCGAAATTTGTCTTTTCACCAGAGGTGGGCGGAAGGTTTCAGATCCCCCTGTTGGTACATTGTCCATATAAGGTGGTCTAGTATTTTTGTAAAATGTATTGGTGGTTTTTTGAATTAGCCATTTGGTGGTTGCTTCACAAAACCGTCCGTTTTTTATGCTTGGAAAATGGAAAATGCCTTTTTGGTGCGATAAAAAGGAAAACTTCCTCTTGTAACATTGTTTGCCATGCCATGACGCACATGTATGCACAATATGGCCATATTATCACAAACTATGCCTTTATTCTAGCCATAACATTGGTCATTTGACGCGAAAGCCAAGAAACCTCGAATGAGATAGGTCATTTTGTGAAGGAGATAGAACTGGAATTAAAATACAGAATGCAACTAATAGTAAGTTACATAAAGCACGACTGAAAATTAAGATACATAAAAGAACTGAAAATTAAGATACATGGCCAGATTAAGTAACAATTGGCCGAACTTGTTTCGGAATGTTGGAGTGATTCAGTCATGCTCCTGCCTACACCTGTAATACTCGCCAATGTAGTCGTCGTACTTGCCGTCGCCATCATCGCTGTCGTCGTCGGGGTCGCCGTAATTGAACCTTGAAGGCTGAGTACGCGTGGGATGGACTTGAGGGTAGCGCAGACGGGGGTTAGAGTCGGCGGCAGTGTCATAGGCCATGACGCTCTGGAGAGTCCGACCGCGCCACCATAGCCGACGGCCGGCCTCGTTGAAGTTAGGAGGAGGTGGGCCGTCCTCCTCGTTCCTGGCGAGCACCCTCTCACGCCGATCCACGAAGAAGGCTTCCCAAGTAGGGAAATAGTCGGGATGCCATCTGGATTCCTCCGCTGCTCCGGCGTGAGCTCGAAGTAGTAGTGGTTCGTGATGGCCATCCGGCGCGCCACACCTAGAGGGACAGGAGGAACTGCGCCTCGGCGCTCGGCATCCAGTAAGCGGGACACGATGGCCGGTGAGGGTCGAGGCAAAGCGCCTCCGCCTCCCTGGGGGTTAGTGCTACGGTGGAAGCCATGGGAAAGAGTGATGAGGTTGCAGATATGAGTCTAGAGATGTGCAATGACAATGGAGGCCAACCCTACATATATATATAGTGAACTGGCGGGAAGAACTGGAGGGAAGAACTGGCGGGAAGAACTGGCAGGAAAAAATGGCGGGAAGAAAAATGGCGGGAAGAAAAATGAAGGGAAGAAATAGAAGGAAGAAAAATGGCTCATTTAATACATATACTGTTAACAGAAGAAATATGACATTGTTCTAAAAATGGGACGGTTGGAGGGATTTTAGGCTGGGCCAGGCAGCACTAATGATAGGGGTGAGTGTCGACATTATGTCGTGCGGCGTGTACCTTGTCCTGGATGGTGTCACCAACCGGGACTAAAGATGAACCTTTAGTCCCGGTTGGAGACACCAACCGGGACAAAACACGAGTCAGCACTAATAATAGGGGTGAGTGTCGACATTATTTCGTAAGTGTCGACACTATGCCGAGCTGCTTGTACTATAAATAGGCATCCTTGTGAGTCGAGTCCTCCAGCCAGTTTGAGGCATCTCCAAGATGGTTTTCGAGAGCAGGGACACCACTACGGCCAGTTTTAGGGAGATGACGACGGAGCCCAGTCCTCCGGCATCTCCGAGAAACTGGTCATAGAGGCACTCCCTAATATGTGAAATTATTTAGCTCCCAGGTGTATTGATCTAGTTAGAGAAGTTACAAGCTGCAAGATGGTTTTCGAGAGCAGGGACACCACTACGGCCAGTTTCAGGGAGATGCTTGAGCCCAGATCCTCGGCATCTCAAGAAATAGTCATAGAGGCACTCCCTAATATGTGACCGCGCGTGTTTGGAGATCAGATCTTAATGGTAAGTACGAATTGGGACAACTTCTTCACGCTCATAGTCCCGGTCCATCCACAAAACAAGACTAACACTCAAGACATTTATTAATATTAAAAACTGAGACTACAAAACCGGTCCCCCTATATATAGTCCCGGTCAATCCATAAACCACGAAAGATATCCTTTGGTCAAGCCACAAACCGCAAAAGACATGAACTAGAGTTACATAATATGAGCATGAACTTCTTGGCATATGTCCTTCCTTATGATCGCTTCAGACGTAACCATGGAGCATCTTCTTTACTTAACGGAATGCTTGGGTCAGTTTTCACTGTGAAGGGCGGAATTTCATCAAACTTATTATAATCTTCTGACATGTCTGTCTTGTCCTCGATTCCCACGATGTTTCTTTTCTCTAAAAGAACTATGTGACACTTTGGATCATCATATGATGTATTCGTTTGCATATTTTTTTCTTTTTTTTGGTCTGGAGGACATGTCCTTCACATAGAAAACCTGAGCCACATCATTGGCTAGGACGAATGGTTCGTCTAAGTTCTTGTCTACCTTCATAAGATTGTTGAGATCCACCGTTGTCATTCCGTACTTCTTGTCTACCTCAACCCCTCCTCCTGTTAGCTTGACCCATTTGCATCGAAACAAGGGGACCTTAAAATTAGGTCCATAGTCAAGTTCCCATATCTCCTCTATGAACCCATAATACGTGGTCTTCTGCCCATTGTCTTCTGCTGCATCGAAGCGGACACCACTATTTTGGTTGGTGCTCTTTTTATCTTGGCCTGTCGTGTAAAATGTATTCCCATTTATCTCGTACCCTTGGAAAGTAAATCTGATCGAAGATGGTGTCTGGCCAACAAGTACAACTGATCTAACAGTGGTGTTATTCGTGAGAAGTCTTTACAGCCGCCAAAACTCATCTGTTCACTTATAATCCATTCATCGAATGCCGGGTGTTTGAGGCGTATTAAATTCTTGTGTTCATTGATATACGGGGCAACCAAGATAGATCTTTGTAAAACCGTGTAGTGTGCTTGATTGAGAGAATGTCCGTCCCTACATATCATTGCTTTACATCCTAGGGTGCCTTTTCCACGTAGTCTCCCCTCATGTCGTGATTCTGGAACACCAATCGCCTTAAGGTCAGGAATAAAATCAACATAGAACTCAATGACCTCCTCTGTTACATAGCCCTTGGAGATGCTTCCTTCGGCCTATACGGTTATGAACATATTTCTTTAAGACTCCCATGTACCTCTCAAAGGGGAACATATTGTGTAGAAATACAGGACCGAGAATGACAATCTCTTCTACTAGGTGAACCAGGAGATGCGTCATAATATTAAAGAAGGATGGTGGAAACACCAACTCAAAGCTGACAAGACATTGGGCCACATCTGTTTGTAACCCTGGTAGGCTTTCTGGTTCGATTACCTTCTCAGATATTGCATTGAGGAATGCACATAGCTTCACAATGGGTACTCGAACATTTTCAGGTAGAAGCCCCCTCAATGCAATCGGAAGCAATTGTGTCATAATCACATGGCAGTCATGAGACTTCAGGTTTTGGAATTTTTTCTCTGCCATATTTATTATTCCCTTTATATTCGACGAGAAGCCAGACGGGACCTTGATACTGCTCAGACATTCAAAAAAGATTTCCTTCTCTGCTTTGGTAAGAGCGTAGCTGGCAGGAGTTAAGTGGCATCGTTTACCCTTCTTGTTCTCAGGATGCATAGGCTCTTCAGGGGCTTTCAGACGTTGCTGGTCCTGCCGTGCTTCCGGTATATCTTTTGTCTTCCCATACACTCCTAGAAAGCCTAGCAGGTTCACACAAACATTCTTCGTCACGTGCATCACGTCGATTGAAGAGCGGACCTCTAAGACTTTCCAATAGGGTAGGTCCCAAAATATAGATTGCTTCTTCCACATGGGCGCTTGTCCGGCATCGTCATTCGGAATAGATAGACTGCTAGGACCTTTTCCAAAGATTACTTCTAGGTCCTTGACCATACCAAATACCTCCTCACCAGTACGGAGGACAGGCTTCCTCCGGGGTTCTGCCAGATGTTTGAAATGCTTGCCTTTCTTTCTTACTAGATGCAGGTTCGGAAGAAATCGGCGATACCCTAGGTACACAACCTTCTTACATTTATCCCTTGTTTGTCTACCCTAGGTACACTTTCAGTCTCATCTAAACAGTGTGTGCATGCATTGTATCCCTTGTTTGTCTGCCCTGAAATGTTACTAAGAGCAGGCCAATCATTGATGGTTACGAAAAGCAATGCTCGTAGGTCAAATGGCTCCCCTTTGTGCTCATCCCACATACGTACACCTGGTTTGGCCCACAACTGTAAAAGGTCTTCAACTAATGGCCTTAGGTACATATCAATATCGTTGCCGGGTTGCCTCGGGCCTTGGATGAGCACTGGCATCATAATGAACTTCCTCTTCATACACAACCAAGGAGGAAGGTTATAGATACATAAAGTCACAGGCCAGGTGCTGTGACTGCAGCTCTGCTCACAAAAAGGATTCATGCCGTCTGTACTTAGACTAAACCTTAAGTTCCTTACGTAACGTGCGAAGTCCGGGTACTCTCGCTCGACTTTTCTCCACTGTGACCCATCAACGGGGTGTCTCAACATCGCGTCTTTCTTACGGTCTTCCATGTGCCATCGCAACAACTTGGCATGCTCTTTATTTCTGAAGAGACGTTTTAACCGTGGTATTATAGGAGCATACCACATAACATTGGCAGGAACCTTCTTCCTAGGGGCCTCGTCCTCAACATCGCCAGGATCGTCTCGTCTGATCTTATACCGCAGATGGTGCATAGGGCATGCATCCAAATTCTCGTACTTCTCACATGATGTAGAGGATGCGATCATTAATGCAGCATGTATCTTACGCGTCTAATCCTAGAGGCGGACAACCTTCTTTGCTTGGTATGTCTTGTCGGGCAACTCATTATTTGTTGGAAGAAGATTCTTCATTTTACCAACAACTTTGAAAATCTGTTTGTCGATCACACCGTTCTCGCCTTCCATTGCAGCAAATCCGATGTGGTACCTAGCTTTTGTGGCCATCTTCAAGTTGGATACAACAATGTTTTGTGATCCTTTAACATCTGCTCCAGCTTCTCCTTCTCCTTTTCAGTTTCACATTCTTCCTTTGCATCGGTAATGGCCCGACCAAGATCGTCATCGGGGCCCATCTGCTGCCTCTTGATCTTCATTATCTACCCCGTTGCGTATCATCATATTCAGGATACATATTATGATAGTTGTCATCATCCTCTTCTTCTTCGTTGTCTTCCATCACAACCCCTTTTTCTCCGTGCTTGGTCCAACAATTATAGCTGGGCATGAAACCGGATCGAAGCAGGTGGGCGTGAATGGTTCTGGTATTTGAGTAGTCTTTCTTGTTCTGACAGTGAACACACGGACAACACATAAAACCATTGTGACCACGGTTTGCATTAGCCACAACGATGAAATTTTGGAGGCACGTAATGTACTCGGAAGTGCGGCGGTCACCGTACATCCATTGCCGGTTCATCTGCATTAATATGTAGTATATATCAAAAATTAATAGGGAGATGGCCATTTATATATATTGTACATCAACGACACATGAAAGGATAGTTGCCGACCTCGACCGAGAAGGAAAGAGCAACGAGAAAACTTATTTTGAGCTCTCGGGCATTTCACCGAACACCTCTTGTGCATATGAAAAAAACACAAACTAGCACTCTTCACACCCTCTTGCTAAACTCCAAAATGAGATAGTGAAAAAATGGAAGAGTGGGATGTAGGTTGCGGTGTCTTATATAGCCCCCCCTAACACCGGTTCAAACCACGAACCGGTGTTAAAGGGGGGGAGGGCTGCGCGGGCCATTGTTGCAGGGTCCTTTAACACCGGTTCGTGGCAGGGGGTTTCTTTTTTGCCGCACGGGCCACGTTGGTACGCCCCCACCCCCCCTTTAACACCGGTTGGTGTTAAAGCCCTTTTCCAGGATCAACAAAAAGCCTCGTTTCCACTAGCGTATGTATCTCTGTATCGATCTTCTTTAGCTCGATGGGCATCTCATCTCATCTCATCCCGGGGACCATTGAACAGTGACGGCCACAAATGGCGAGCGCCGAAGCTTTCCGAAGGAATATTTGCTACGGCCGATCGAATGGATGATAATGATGATGATACAGACGATGCATGGTGGCTTGTTCTGGAACATGATATAGTATATCGATGCATTGTTGTGGGCTTGTGGCTTTTGACCGAGCGCCCATATCCGAGAGCAACCACTCATGCATGCGTCCTGGTTTCCTTTGGAACACGGTAATTCAACTGCTTGCTTCGTGCTCCAAAAATAGGCCGATCTTGTCATGCCTGCACCTGATCATCGAGGCCATGGCCCATGGGTGGTCTAGCTAGCTAGCTAGATGGATGGATAGTGTGAACGTACATCTGTTCCTGTGATTCCCAGGATGTACCCGACCGACAGGTCCGCCCCGTCCTTGGCTGTGGATCCACGACACGGTGACATGATCGAAAGACCGGGACATGTCGTCGGTGTCGCTTGTCGCAGGTTCAGTACATGGCCCGGATCCACACGGTTTGCTCAACCAGGCAATCGAGAGAAAGATGGGACGGGAGCCGTGCGGAGCAGGGCAGCAGCCGCAAACCTGTGGGTGACATTCTTTCGCTTGCAAGCTATAGCTAGTGAGGCGACCGACGCGACGCCCCCACCACGCGATCGAGCCAGCTCCAGATTTCGCTGGCGCACTGAACTTAACTACCGCTCCTGTTTTCTACTGGCTTGGCAGATTGCATATACGTATCGCATACCTGCACGCATGTACGTAGTACGTCACTTGCATCTTATTATCTGGTCATCCTCACCTCAGGCTATACACACGCAAGTTCTTCATCGATTTTATTTCCTCCTGCTCATATGAAGCGAAGCGAGCCGATCGTGGTGTTTCTTGGACAGTTGGGATGGGAAAGAGAAGTGACTGGATGCTAATAATACAAGTACGTGCGCGCCCCCGGCCGATTACTTAGTCGTACAATGACGTCGTCGTTTGGCACTTGTTACTTCCAGCTCGATCGGTCCCTTTTCTTTTTCTGTCGAGAGAGCGAAACAAGTATACTACCAAAGCAGCATGCGAGTGGTGCCGGCCGGTCACTTGATAAACAAACTCAAAGTTATCTCATCATCATAGGCACGCGCTAACTAAAGGCTTGAGTAAAATAGAGACAGCTGAGTGGAGAAGTACGTACGTGCCGTACAAACTTGGCATAGCTAGCTAGCTGGTCACGAAGTACCGGTCGGGCCCCCATCGATCATCAGAGGGCCGGGGCTCGATCGATGCGCGATGACGCACCCCACGCACAGAAGATGCATGGGCCTGCCTTTGCAGCAGTCTCTCGTGCCCCTCACCAGCCGTACATGCTTTGGCCGACGCGCACGCGCGGCGCACCATCCACAGGTCATGTCATGTCCATGCCGGCATGCCCCCGGCCCGGCGCACCGCACTGTACCGCGCTCCGAGCGCGCACTACCGGCTAGCGTCTCCAGTCTCCAGTCTCCACCACCCAAACCATCCGATCCGACAAGGACGAAGTAGAGCGCGTGCCTAGGACGCGAAGCTAGCGCACACCGATCCGATCGATGATTGGTAGATGCTCCTGCGAAGTCGAACGCGTCGGGAGATCTCGATGGCAGTCACTCTCTAGCGTTAGCTTGGGCTTGGGTGACCTTGACGGGCGCGCAAGCACGCACGCACCGCGTCCGTCCACGATGCGTGCCATGCCCAATGCCAGCGCCCCAGCTGCCTGCCCGAGGCCCCGCGCGTTGGTTATGCGTCGCGCTGGAGCGCGGAATCAAGTTCGCGCGGCAAAAGCATTCGGGTCGGCAGCTGGTGGTGGGGATTATTATGCCGTCGGATGATCTGACTGATCGGTGCCAATGCGATGCGCCGGTAGTGCGCGCGGCTGGCATGGCCGGCCGCAGCGTTGCCGTGTGGCCGTGCTGGATGTCTGTCTGGTTTGGCTGTTCGGGAACACAACGGCCGTGTATCGAGGCGTCTTCGACCCCTTTGGATGAGAGGAGAGAAAGGTGATGCCACATACAAACAAGGTAAGGTTAACTCTGTGAGCACAATGCGTAGTAACTAATCATTTGCCGACAGAAATGTGCGTAGAACCCTGTTACTTTACTGGAATTGAGATCGGGATGTGTTTGTGGTGGTTTATCCTTATACTATGGTCAAGCGTTTTATCAGGTTAGTTAATTAGAAGTGATCAACTTCAGTCGCTTTCCTCTTGATGAGTGCGCGAGAATATATATTTTCATCTACCAAAAGTAACTGCATCTGTGTTAAAGTAAGTTCTTTGTTCAGGATATCATAAACAATTTTGTTTGCAGCGATGGTAACTTGCCGCGGTACAACACGAAGTATCGCAATCATAGGTAACCGTTGTGGTTTAGTTTACCGTAGGCGAGATCGACAGACTAAATTATTTTTCACTACTCCTCCGTTTAGAAATATAAGATATTTTAGATTTGTGAATGAGATACATGTTCTTTACAGACCTAAAACATCTTATATTTCTAAACGAAGGAAGTACTAGCTTATTTTGCAAGCCAAGAAGTTCATGGAATACATGTAGATAAGCAACTAAGCGAGCCTTTTCAACCTGAAATGACAGCCTACTCATTGATGACACTATGGCCATGAAAAGAGACAACCATGAATACCGCACGGAACATGCATCCTAGGAATGTACTTATCTAAACTAGAAGAGTACTAGATATTCTATAGTTGAATCCTAGATCCATCCCTATGTGTCACATAAAGAACAACTAGATACTTGCTTGTGTTAAGTAGATAAAGCTGGAAGACTAAACAATTTATTGGAGTTATTCATATAGATATTACCTTTTATTCATGCAGCTCCCCCCCCCCCACACACACACCCACCCACTGCCCCGACCAACCTGCCACCGGCGCTACCCCGGATGTCATACATGGAGGCCGTGTCGTGGAAGCGCTCCAGAAGCCCTCCTCCATCCCTCACACGGCGCACATCATCCCCGGCCACTCGCACTCTCCTAGGCTCCTGTCCTCCATGGAGATAGCAGGGGTGTGCCCTATCGGCCACCGGGACGCCGGTCCCTGCAGTGTCCCCTCTTGCAACACACAGGAGGGGCTGCCAGCATTCATTTGTCAGGGACCTTGCGGTTTCTCCCCTTGCCTGTGCCCACCATTTGCAGGAGAAGTGTCATGGGGACACCCGTGGGTGGCCTCCATGCCGTGAGGCTGCCCCTAACATAGCCAGGTGCTGCAATGCAATCGCCCACGGGAGCAAGATGGCTAGGATAGGCAAAGGTCATGGCGCTATGGCCATACCCACTTGAGATCTCGGCGCTCGCAAACAACAAGAAGAAGAAGAATAAGAAGAAAAATAAGAACATCGTCTCTGTGAGCACTAAGGGAGTGTTGAGTCGCGGGGGTGCCCCTCCCGGCCGTTCCTCGAAGTAGCTGGAGTACATCGCACACTCAATTACCAAGGGATTCTACTACATCGACATCGGTGGAGTGAAGATGACGGTCCCCGAGAACCTTGAAGTGGCCATGGTTCTCCCTGGATAGGGTCTCTCACAGATCCACGACGAGGTCTCACAAATGATGTCGGGACACTCCTAGAGTGTTCGGGAGATCTCTGCCACCCAGCTTGCGGTGGCGTTCCCTTCGGCAGAGATCCTTCGTCTTAGCGCCTGCAGCTCCACCTTCACTCTGCCGTTCAGCAAGGTGCGGTTCTCCATCGAGCCTTCGACTGCACACCCCGTGATGACCTCCACCCTCTCCACACTGTGGGTTTGGATCCTCGGCTTTCCTGACAAGACGGGTCTTCGGATGCTACCGATCATGTAGCTCATCTCCTAGGCTTTTGGTAAATTAGTGGAGGTGGACACCATGTCCCTCAATGGGAGTGGTCTGATCTGCCTTAGGGTTATGTGCCTGACCTAGCCCTTTCCATAATTGTCCCATCCTCCCTTAGGCCTTGTTTGGTACTAGTGTCTTAGTAGGGATTAGAGGGGATAATCCCCAAGGGGATTGAGTGAAACCCCCATCTACACCCAAACCTCTCTAATCCCCACAAAATCCCAATCCCCACCAATCCACTAGGTAGGAGTAGTGTATTGGATTTGGAGAAAAATACACTCTAGGGCTTGTTTGATTCATAGGATAGGAAAAACAAAAGAATAGGAAAACCATAGGATTGCAATGTCATGTCCACTTCAATCCTATAGGAACCCACATGCAACAAAGTTTGTTTGATTCCATCAAAGGATTCTAAGAAAGAGCTTTGGGTGGATGTTAGATTTCCTATGCAATCTAGTGCAAAGGATTTCCTAGGAAAGTTTCCTATAGGAATCAATCCTACAAATCAAACAACCATCATAGGAAAATTTCCTATAGAATTTAATCCTACAAATTTCCTATACAAATCCTTTGAATCAAACATGCCCTAGAACTTGAGGATTAGTAGGGATTAGGGGGGATTGAATCAGTCAAATACTTTAGAACCAAACATACTATTTAAAATAAGCGGGGATTTGGGGTTTAGTAGAGATTATCCCCTCTAATCCCCACAAATACTCTAGTACCAAACAAGGTCTTATAAATACGTCCCGTCTTCCAAAGTCTGTGTTGGATTGTCAACCAAGTCGAGAAAAACTTTCGGAGTAGCCCAACCTTCTCGAACCATGTTGTTAATGCTTGTGAGAGCCGTCCCAAAGAAAAGATTTGAGCATTGTAGACTGATTGTAAAGTTGGGTATTCACCCATTGAGGCGAGGCTCCAAATCCACGTCCTCTCTAAGAGCATCTCCACTCGCCTACCTAGGACGCCGATCCGGACGCCGAATTTAGGTCCGGACACCAAAAATCGGCCCAGTCGCGTACCCAGGAACCTGTTTTCGGCCGGATTTGGGCCAATTTTGGTCCGGAATCCCAGGCCGAACCCAGGTTTCCGGGTACGCTCTGGGAACACCGAACGCAGCAATCTCGGCAAAAAAACGAAGCAACGCGTGGACCCGCCGAGTTAGCGACGGAAGCCGAGTCATCGTCATCCTCGGAACCACGCGGCGACCGCCGAACATTAACTGTCCGTCGCGTCGGCCACGCGTCGCCGAATTGCCGAGCCACCGCCGCCGCCTCGGCTCCCGTGACGGACCGGCGGGCACTAACTTCCCGCCGTTTTCCCTTTCCCGCCCTCGCCGCTACACCCCTCCCGCCCTCGCCGCCCACCTCGGCCTATATAAGCCGTACCCCTCGCCGGAGTTCTTCACACTCTCTCACAGCTCCCCCAGCCCATCAGCCTGAACTTCGGCGAACACTCTCTCATAGCTCCCCTCCCCTAGCCATGGCCGAGCGATACCCCGGCGACGGTGCGGCGGCGAACGACTTTGGCCGGCGCACCCTCCAGGCGTGGGAGGCGTGCCTGCTCTATGAGGCCGACTATATGGCGTCGCCGGACATGCAGAACCCTCTGGGGTGGAAGAACATCAACCCTCCAAAGGCCAGCTATATGGCGCCGCCGGACACGCGGAACCTTCCGAAGGCGGTGCTGGAGCACATCAACGTCGGGAACACGTTGCGCCTCGACTTCTCGCGCACACCCACGCCCGGCGTCGGTCGGCGTCCTCCGGCAATCGATGCCGAGAAGATGGCCGCATGAGCTCCTCCTCCGCCTCGGCCTCCCACTCCTCGGGCACGACACCGCTGCGCACGCCGATTGGGCCTTCGCCGGGGCTGCGCCCGATCAAGCGGCGGGCTCGCTTCGCCCTCACCATCACCGCCGACACGCTGGGCGACGCCGCTAATCGCCACATGCGCCGCTGTCAAGACAGCGCTTGAGGATGGCGCTGAGCGATCGCTCGCGACTTCGGCGCCTGCCGCCACCGATGGAGCCTCTCACGGACATCTGGAATGGTCCAGGCGATCGAATAGACGGAGCGGTAGCGCGTCCGCCGTCTGCAGCAGCAGGCCGAGGAGCAGGCGGCCCGGAGACGGGCGTTGTCCGGGCACGAGCTCGCCTACCAGGGTGCCCCACTCTACGTCTTCGACGACGACGAGGATGGCGTCCCTTCCTACCAGCCGTGGAGATGCGGCGACCCGGGATAGGGGAGCTCCCGCCAGCACCAGCCGCGGAGCGGCGGCGAGGATGATGGCAGGGCGTTCTACAACAACTTCGGCATGTAGAACGGCGACGGCATCGGCAAAGGCCACGGCGGCGGTCTTTTTTAATGTTTTTTAGTTTATTATGTACTACTTTAGTTTAAATTCGATGTAATCCGCCTATATTCGCCCATCTTTAATGAAATTCACCCATCTTTAATGAAATTTAGCCGAACGTGGGAACTCGGCCTGGGAACGTGAGTGGAAAACTCGGCGTACCCAGGCCGAAAACTTGTTTCGTTCGGCCGAAAAAAGGTCCGGTTTTCGAGGCCTGGGTTCGGCCAACGAGTGGAGATGCTCTAAGATGAATGACATTAAGCTCACTCTATAGCGGAATGCATTGAACTATTGATGGATATGCGCGATGGTGGAGTTTGCGTCCGTCTTAATCTTTGAGACCCAAGTATTGTTGAGCATGGCTTGTTTCTCTTTCATGACATTGCCCCTCTCATCCCCTTCTTAAACGATTGTCTTCAAAGAGAGAGAGAAAATTGGAACCAAATCCACATGGAGGATTACCCCAACAGGAACTAGACGAAACATCCCAGGAAAAGAAAGTAACAAGTCGAAACAATCTGATGTTGAGCCAAGCTAGAGCAAACCCGACCAATTAATTGAACCATCGGCATCATTTATCTACCCGCTTACTTCTCCCCGCCACCATTGCTCTCGTGGGGTAGCCCGTACGGCAACATTTCAAATTTTCAATCCCCCAAAACCCCGGATGAACTGAAAACAATTCCACCACGGTGCCACGGCCCACCCAGCCGTCGTGGGCCACGCCTCGCACCCTCCTCCATGGCCATCCGCCCGTCCAAATCCCACCGTACCGCCTACCACCCCTCAGCCCTCAGGCCCTCACCGCAACTGAGGCCTGACGCACACGCGACGACCGATCGCTGGTCTGGCGGTACGGCGAGAACACGCTGACACCGTACCCCGATTATTCCCACGGGCCGACGTGTCAGAGACGCATAGGCACAGAGCTTCCAGTATGATTTGTCTCGCGGAAGTTCCTCAGCCCCACACGGAAGACCGAAGGACAGGGCGATGCCGGGTTCCGTAGCATAGGACGTACGTGCAACGCACGAGTGCGCGGCCCCGGAGCTCTCCCGCACGCAGGTCCTATAAAAACGAGCGCAGCTGCCACGAACCACACCACACACCCTACACCTCCCGCTTGGCTCTACCTAGCGACTCTGTGGCACCGGCGCGACCGCAGCATCATCAGCAAGCAGCAGCGAAGCGACGGCGAGGGGTCGGCAGCAGCTGGACCGCCGGCGAGGGAGATGCAGGGCGAGGAGAAGAAGGGGAAGGTGAAGAAGGGGTGGCTGGCGGTGCGGGTCGGCGACGAGCAGGACCAGCCGGGCGGCCGGTTCGTCATCCCCATCGCCTACCTCTACCACCCGCTCTTCCGCCGCCTTCTGGAGGCGGCGAGGGACGCGTACGGCTACCACTCCTCTGGACCCCTGCGCCTGCCCTGCTCCGTCGACGAGTTCATCCGCCTCCGCGCGCTCGTCGAGCGGGACACCTCGTCGGCGCACTCCTCGTCGTCGCACCGCGTGCACTTGGCCCCGTGCACCCGCGCCAAAGTCATGTCGTGATCGGTATCTCTGCTGTACGAGCATGGCGACTACTATGAGCACCGGAGCGCGCGCGGCGGAGGAGTGCGCCCGTCGGTCGGAGGACGATACAGACACATGCGTGTACAGAGACAGCGAGAGAGAGAGAGAGGAGAGACAGTAGCTAGCTAGGTGATTAGTCTGCGATACTGCCTATGATTTTGGTTTCGGTTTTGCCCTTCTTTTCTTCTGATTTTTTGCACATGCATGTATACAAGATTGGTCAGCAGACATACCGATGTATAATTAACAGTTGGATTCAGAGTCGCCATATAGCCGGCCTTACATACAGACAGACTGACAGACTTGATTTGCTTAAATTTCCCTCTCTTCTGCAAACTTAAGGTCGAGTTCAGAATGAATATCACACAGGCCGGCGATGAAACAAGATCAGGGTTTGTAGGCAGGCGTCAAAAGCTTAGGCCTGCGCTACGTACAGAAATATACAGCTTAATTTCCCCTTTCGCTACCCACGTCCATCGAGTTGCAGAACGACAGCATCATATACTCCAAATCATGGGAGGATGGGGTCCTCTCGAGGAATTTCCGATGCCGCGTTTCTTTCTGCTGGCAGATTCATGTCGTGTCGTTCAGCGTGGGTTCAGCAATCAGCACCGGGTCCGAGAGGGGGACAGGCAGCAGCATTGGTCTTTAGCCCTCATCCTCACTCCTCTCCTCAGTGCATCGATCGTCCATATCTTTCCCTCTCTCTTTCTTTGTTTCTTTCTTGATTCTTCGCTTTCTTGAAAAGGCAGGACAGGCTGAAACATGCTATACACGCACATCACACGACGCGCCCCCACCATATTGGATGACTACACAGTTTCAGTGGTAATACATGGCTTTTCAACGTACAGATCATCAACAATTTGCCGAAGTACTCTTCTTTAACTACTATGCGCACACAACGAAATAACCTAGGAGAACATATCTTAATGGACATGATTATAACTCAGTTGACTGACGACATAGAAATACTTCCGGCTCGGTATTTCCACGAAATTGTATAAAATTCAGTTGGTGCCAAAAAATGTTATCATCTCACTTTTTTCTTTTTTTGGATTGGGTGGGGAACAAATTTAGGTTCTATAGAACATGGTACGAATGAAATGAAACTCTATCTAGACAAATTTGTAGGTTCCAAAAGCCAGAAAGTTTGGTGAGGTCAGAAATATTATTTGTACAAAAACCAAATCATACTACTTACAAATAGTTATGTTTTAAAGTAAAATTAACGAGAAATAGTCATTCTCCATAGCATGAGGAGGGGTAAACCCATAGTTTTATCTGTGCAACTTCATGTATAGATCGAAGTACTTGTAAAAAAGATAATAGAAATGGATACAAGTCATCCACCATTTTCTATTGAAATGTCGTTGTGCAATACTGCATCACAATCAGATTCCTAACCATATTGTTTTTTGACACAGGGATTTTCAATGGGATTTTGGTAGGCGATGAACTATTTTGCGTTTAAATTTTGGACTATGTCCGAACTAAGTACACACAATTTCAAATTTGGACCAAAATCGTTTGCCAGTGAAAAGTATTGTCAGTAATTTAAAATTTTAGATACTCTTGTGAGATAACTTATTTTTGTTTTCAAAATTTTATACCCCTAATTGAGACGCGAGAGTATTTCATAAAATTGCTTATAATGCAATTTACTGCCAAGAATGCATATATTTAGCTTAACTAGAAGTAGTTATAAGCCTGTGTTAATTAATTCAGTAGCCTTAGCTATGGTTTTTATATACTAAATTCCACGTAGACGACGCAGGATGCAGTTGCAAACTTTTCCGTAGACAAAGTAGTATAACTATTCTTTATATTAAGTGATCACACTATCAACCATTACAAAAGGGCATACGACGCTGCAAGTTGCAGCTTGTAGTACAGGAACGTCCATTTGTGTACGTAGTTGTGATGTGCTTTCCGGAGTAAACAAACAAACGAGATACTGATTGTATATACGAGATATAACAACAAAGGCAAGAGCTGGCACGTGCGCGCGGGCGGCGGATTTGAATTTTGAATCTTCTGCCTCGACGCCGGCTGCCATGCTCCTCCCCGCGGGCGCCTCCCCTCCTCCCCCCTCCGCTGGCTTGCCTCGTAGTCGACGCGATTCGCCGGCTGTCGGCAGGGCTGGTTTCCCTCCTACGTCGTGCTCCGGCCGGAGGACAGCCGGCTCGTCCTCCTCTCGGCGGCAGGGGTCGTCATCGACACGCGCGACCGACGACACGGGGAGTTCGTTCGTCTCGTGGCGACCTTGGTCTTCCCCGCCCACGTCGTCAAGGTCGGGGCGCGGTGCCTGCTGGCGTCGGCGCCTCTGCCTGCTCCCGCCCCCTCGCAGCCCGCGCCGAGGCCCCCTCGGCCGTTGTCGCCAGAGTGCGTGGCGGCCTTGGCGGACCTCCATGGGCTCGCCTGGGGAGACGTGGAGGAGGAGGAGCCGGCTGGCGAGGTGCCTCCGCCGGTGCCGGAGCCGCCGTCCGGGGCGTGGTCGCTCGTCGAGGAGGGTGGTTCTGCCGGCGAGGAGATGGGGTGCCGACGGCGCGTTGCCCGTCCCGCCTCAGCCGCCTGTCGCTGGCGGACTTCTTGCCTCTCGCGCGGGTGGCCCCTGGCCGCCCTCGCTGGCGGGGAGGAAGCCGGCCTCGGCCGCCGACGGCGGCACCCCAGCAGGGGTGGGGTGGTTTGGGACGCGGGTCCAGGGGGGACGCGGGGGACGGTGGGCTGGTTGGCCGGGCCGCTTGTGGGCCGAGGCCCACCGACAACCTGGCCAACTGGCCCCTAGCTGGCCCAACAGGCGCCCCTAGCTACCGCCTTGGCGGCGTGCTGGGCACACGGCCCGTCCAGCCCACTAGGCCGCGGGGGATTATGAACGCGTGGCCTGCCCTAGCCGCCGCCCCCTCCTGCTCTTCCCCCACCCCGTCGCCGCCTCTGGCCCCTCCCTTTCGTCGCCTCCTCCCCGTGCGGCAGTCCCTCCCTCCACCCCTCCCCGCTCGTATTTGTCTGCCGCCATGGCCTCCCGCCCCCGCAGCCCGCCTCCGCCGCGGGGGGCTCCGCCGCCGCCCGTCGCGCACCTTCGCCTCCGCGTCGATCTCCTCCCCTGCGTCGGTCTCCCCGCGCCGCTCCCCCTGCCCGTGGGGCCCCCTCTCCGCCGCGGGACCGCCGCCGGCACGCGGCCATGCCGACACCTACCGTCACCCCGGGTGGAGGGCTTCCCTGTCGCCACGCGGACAGCAGCACCGCCAACCCTCTCGATCCCCTCCTCGGGCTCGTCGGAGGTTGGAGGAGCCCCCGCCACTCGCCTCCACTGCTGCCAGAATTGGCACGGGAGGAGCACCTGCGGGCCGCGGCACTCCAATCCCGGGATGCGGCTCTCATGCCGAGGCCGGGCGGGAGTCGGGCCGACGCGCCGTTGTGGCGGGATGACCGGGCTCCAGGCCAGCCTCCCGTGGGTTCGGCGGGACGTCGAGACGGGGAGAATGCCGAATCATCAGCTCCCAAGAAGAAGAAGCGAAAATCCAAGAAGAAGAAGAAGAAGGTGGTTTCGGCTCCGACGGCTGGTCCTTCGGCGGTGGCGGCCTCTGCGCCTGGTGTTCTGGGGGCTCACCCTAGGGCTCCACTGGGGCGCCTGACGTCTTGCCAAGGCTATCCCATCGTGAAGAGGCCCTGGAGTACTATGGCCATGGGGTGGATGGCGGGTTCTACGTCATTGACATGGGCGGCGTGCAGATGACTATGCCGGAGACCCTGGCCATGGTGTCGATCCTCCCTAATCAGGCCCTCCCCTGGAGCTGGTAGTCACGGAGGATCTGATCCAGGAGGAGCTCCGCGCGGTCCTGCCTGGCCACGCGTGGCCGGTCCACCGGGTCTCGGCGTCTGAGTTTGCGGTCTACTTCCCTTCGGTGGCAATCCTGCGCATGTGCGCCTGTGGCTCGTCTTTCACTCTGCCGCTCCACCAGCTGCGGGTGTCCATCCAGCCCTCCTAGGCCGCGCAGGAGACTGTGGCTACTCTCTCGAAGGTCTGGGTGCGGCTGTCGGGCTTCGTCACGAGGCCCGGCGCCCTGAGGTGGTGTCCCTGGTGTCCCAGGCTATGGGCAAGCTCACGGAGTTGGACGTGAGCTCCCTACCGGGCCTCGGGCCGATTCGGCTCCGTCTGCTCTGCCCGGCGATCTCCGTGTTCCCGGTATCTCTTCCCCGCGTGTTCTTCGACCGAGTGGGTCGGGACCTCCTGGTGGAGCTGGACGAGGAGGTGTCGGTCCCAGGGGGAGCTCTCTCCCCCCTCCGTCTCTGGCCCCCGCTGACGACGATGCTAGGCTCGGAGGTGGGGGGTGGGGGCTCGGATGGTAGCGACTCTGGGTCCGACCCCGAGTCCCCCTCACTACCGACGCCTCGCCGCCTGCGCCCCCTGCCGCATAAGGGAGACGCTGGGGGCCCCATGGCCCTCCTCCGTGCTGTCTCTCTCCCGGGGGCCCCCCTGTCGCTGAGCGCCCCGGCCAAGCTGGCCCCGGTCGATGTTTCCCGCTGCTTCCGTTCCAATCCGTCGTTCCCCATCGGCCTCCCTATCACCCAGTACGGTTCCAACCTTGGCGCGGACATGGGCCTGACCCCTGTCGTCCCCCTGTTGCGCCGCTGTCTTCTGATGAGGATACTTCGGGGAGTGTGGGGCTGGTGGTCTGCTCTCCCCAGTCCCCTCGTTCCCCGGGGGTGGTCTGCTACTCCCTCGCCCTGGACACTCCGGACCCGCGGTGGTGGCCGCTGGAGAGGTGGGCCCGCTTTCCCTGGAGGTTGTCCTGAAGCTCCGTCAGGCCAAGACTCCCAGGCCCCCCCTCCGCCGTCGTACCGCCACAGTGTCCGCCTCGCAGGTGCGCGGGCAGGTCTCTCTGGCCCGGAGCCGACGGTGGCTGAGCGGTCCGCCCTTCGTGTCGCGGCTCGTGATGAGATCTTGGGTACTCCATCTGCCCCCTCTGTCCGCCCCTCTGATCCTGGTCCTTCTGGTGTTCCTGGTTCTTCGTTCTGTGTCCTGTCTGAGGTGTCGCTTGCCCACCTGGGGGAGGTGGCTGATGATTGTGGTATCGTGTTTCGTCGTGAGAAGGGGCCACGGGTTGAGCAGCTAGCTGCCATTAAGGCTCGGGAGGGGTACGCGTGTGCGATCGCTGCGGCCGAGCTCGCGATGCTTGGGAGCGTCAAGGCGCCTAGATCTTGGCCGAGGCCGAGCCCTCTGGACCTGGCCCCAGCAGGGATCCCCCTCCCGCCCCTGATGAGAAGGAGGTGACCCTGGAGCTTACCCCTAGGGGTAGGCCTCGGGGTAGACCTCCCAAGGCTGCCGCTTCCCGTCCCCGGACCGGTCGTGCTCTTTCAGTCCCCGCCAAGGGGACCCCCGAGGCCTGAGATCCCCTATGGACCTCGTCCGGGCCTTCCGGGCGTTTATCTGGAACATCCGAGGGTTCGGGCACGAGGGTCGTCGCCGGCAGATCAAGGAGTATATTCGCTTGAAAGCGCCGGATATTGTCGGCCTTCAGGAGACGATCAACCAGGACTTCTCTATTGCTGATCTTGAGGGTCTATCTCGTCACAAGTTCTGCTGGACCTGGCTTCCGGCTAGTGGCCACTCGGGAGGCATCCTCCTTGGGGTCAAGGAGGATACCTTTGAGGTGGATGATATGGACCGCGAGGACTTCTTTGTGAGCATGTCCCTCACCCATAGACAATCTCGTTTCAAATGGGAAATGATCATTGTCTATGGCCTCGCGGACCATAGGAGATCCGCTAAGTTCCTGCTCGAGCTTAAGCTGAAAGTGGAGCGGGCTGAGATCCCGGTGGTCGTGGCCGGGGATTTCAACCTCATTCGCGTGGTGGAGGACAAGAGCTCGGCGAACATGGATCTCCCTAGGATGCGTATGTTTAATGACTGCATCGCGGATCTTGCTCTTCTGAGATTGCGTGGGTGGGAGCTAGGTACACGTGGACCAATAAACAGCTTGCCCCGATTCGCAGCGTCCTCGGCCGTGCCTTTGTCTCTGTGGACTAGGAGGTGATGTTCCCACTTTGCTCGCTGAGGGCTGTCACGAGGATTGGCTCCGATCATACCCCCCTCCTCCTATCCTCGGGAGGGGGCAGCCCTCCTAGTCTGAACCGCTTCCACTTTGAGTCCTTCTGGCTCTAGAAGCAGGGATTCGTGGAGGCAGTTTAGGCGAGGTGGCTGGTGGCGGTCACCTCCCCCCGGGCGCACTCCGCGGTTGATATCTGGCATCATTGCACTAAGGTATCCCGCCAGTTCATGCGCGGGTGGGGCGCCAACCTGGGGGCCGAGGTCAGGTCCCAGAAGGAGTCCATCCTACGGGAGATTCAGGCCTTAGACCGGGAGGCTGACCTTCTTGGCCTATCGACTGAGGCCTGGTCCCATAGATATTCCCTGGAAACCTCCATTATGGAGATCTACAGGGCGAGGAGGCGTTCTGGCGTCAGCGGAGTCGCCAGAACTAGACGGTCCGGGGGGGAGTCGAACACGGCTTACTTCCATGCCATTGCTAATGGACGGAGGAGGAAGTGCTCGATCCCTTGCCTCTGGGAGGGGGGGCCCTGTTGGACTCCCCGCAGGCGCTCTCCTCCCATATTTATTGCTTCTACAAAGACCTCTTCTCGGCGTCCGAACCCTCGGGCATCTCGCTTGCGCCTGACTTCTGGACAGGAGGGGTGTTGGTCACCCCGGCTAAGAACGCGGACCTGACACGTCCGTTTCTCGCTGAGGAGGTGTCGGCGTCCCTAAAGTCTATGAAGACAGGGTCGGCGCCAGGCCCCGATGGCTTGCCGGTGAGTTTTCTGCAGGCGTTCTGGGACCAGGCCCAGCCGGTGATCATGCGGATGTTCCAGGAGTTCTACACAGGGACCCTGGTGATGTCGCGTCTGAACTTTGGTGAGATTACTCTGATCCCCAAGGTAGTTGGGGCCACATATATCCGCCAATTCCGCCCCATCACAGTGATCAATGTAATCCAGTGTCTCTTTGCGAAGGTCTGCGCTCTCCGGCTAGCTCCTGTGCTAGAGAGGCTCACCCACCCCCTCCAGTTCGCTTTCTTGAAGGGACGCCTCATTCATGATGACGTCCTTGCCCTTCATGAGATTATTCATGAGGTCAAGTCACGTCATCAGAGAGCGGTGTTCCTCAAGTTGGACTTCCAGAAGGCTATGACCGGTTGGACTGGGCGTTTCTGCGACTTGTCCTGGAAAGGAGGGGGTTTGATGACCGCATGATTTGCTGGATTATGCAGTTTGTGATGAGTGGTAGGACGGCGATCAACATCAATGGGGAGATTGGCCCCTACTTTACCCCATCCTGTGGGGTGAGGCAAGGGGACCCGATCTCCCCCTCCTCTTTAACACCACGGTGGATGCCCTTGCAGAGATTTTGGATAGAGACAAACTCGCTGGCCACATCACGGGTGTGGTAGGGCATCTGATCCTGGGAGGGGGTATTTCTCATCTGCAGTACGCGGATGATACCATGATCATGGTTCAGGGCTCGGACCTCGACATTAGGAATTTGAAGTTCCTGCTGCTTTGTTTCGAGGCCATGTCAGGGCTCACGATCAACTTCGACAAGAGCGAAGTCATGATCCTAGGCTTCGACGACGTAGAACGGCAGCGGATTGCTGACAACCCCAACTGCTGCTTGGCGGAGTTCCCCATTACCTACTTGGGGTTCCCCATGCGAGAGTCCAGGGTGTTGATCAAGGACCTTACTCCCCTGGTTACGCGTGTGCGCTCTAGAGCGGAGCCTTGGCGCGCGCGCCTCACGCCAAAGGGGAGCAAAACGGTCCTAATCAATTCCTGTCTCTCGAGTCTTCCCATGTATCAGATGGGACTATACCTGCTGCCTGAGGGAGTCCATGCCGACTTTGCCAAGGAGTTGTCGAGATTCTTTTGGGCAGCTAGGGACGGTCACCAAAGATACCATATGGTGAAGTGGGCGGATGTTTGCGCCCCCAAATGTTTTGGGGGCATAGGTATCCTGGACTCCCGGCGCTTCAGTGTGGCCTTGATGTTGAAGTGGGTGTGGCGCATCTTGAGGGACGACGTGGCTTCAGCTTATCAAGGCCAAATACCTCCGCGGCCGGCCTCTCTTGGCCTGCGAGCGGCGGGAGGGGTCACAGTTCTGGAGATCCATCCAGGACATTAAACATTACATGGGCGTGGGATCTCATTCATGGCTGGGGATGGCCAGGGGACCCGCTTTTGGCTCGACCCTTGGCTGATCCCGGTGCCACTGGGGATCCGTTTCCCCGCCCTCTTTGAAGGGTTTTGCAGCATAGTAAATCAAAATTTTCTACGGAAGCGAACAGAGGGAAAGCCAAGATCTAATCTAGGAGATGCAAACAACGAGAGAGATTGGATTAGATCTTCATACCCTTGAAGATTCAAGACAGCGAACGCTCGTTTAACGCGTGGGTGATGATGTCGCATCGCTTCTCCTCCTCGCGATCCGATCCGATCTAGCACCACAAGTGGCGGTGCCTCCGTGGGATGCACACGCGCAAGCACCTCGACGCCTCCTCCTTCCTCGGACCAGCAAGTAGGGTGGAGAGATAGATTGGATCTACAACACGGCGTGGTGTATATGGTGGAGAATTTCTGCGCAGGCTTCGCCACAAACAAATGGGAGGGAGAGAGGAAGGGCGGCAGGCAACTAGGGTTTGGAGGAAGGTGTAGGTTGGGAGAGGCACCAGCCCTCTATATATAGAGGGGGTGCGCCAGCCCTTGCCTCTCCTCCAAGCCTATCTCTAGTTTAAACGATTTAAACTTTCCCTTATCCAGAAACCCTATCTCTAGTTTAAACGATTTAAACTTATCACTTATCTAGAAATTCTATCTCTAGTTTAAACGAGTTTAAACTTATCTAGAATCGGCTGGGCCCTATGGGGACTTGTGCCCCTGGCCCAATGCGCCAGGACACTCCCTCATAGGCCCATGCCCCTCCCGAAGGTGGGGCCACGTTGGTCCCTTCCGAAGGTTCTAGAAGCTTAGACAATACCGATTAACCCGGAACAATTCAACTCCAAAACTGCACGCCTTATATGAATCTTATTCTCGGACCATTCCAGAACCTCTCGTGATGTCCCGGATCCCATCCGAGACTCGAACAAAAATTCATAAACCAATTATCCAATCTATCCTAGCCGAGACACGTTATGTGTGACCGCTGGGTTCGAGAATATGCATATGATCTTCTATCAATAATCAACAGCGGGGTCTAGGCACCCATATTGACTCCCACACATTCATAGATGATCATATCGGATGAACCACGATGCCAGGATTCAATCAATCCCATATATATATTCCCTTCGTCTCGCGATATTTTACTTGCCCGAGATTCGATCGTCGGTATCGTCATACCTAGTTCAATCTCGCTCACAGCAAGTACTTTACTGCTCCGTAATCCGATATCACTTTGTGATTAACTCCTTAACCACATGCTTGCAAGCGTGTTGATATCGACACCGAAAGGGCCCAAGTATATCTCTCCGACTTGGGAGGGACAAATCCCATCTCGATACATACAACCCAATGATACTTTCCGATTACCGAGACACCTTTATGATCACCCTCTCATAGGATGACGTTTGATGACCTCAAAGCTTTCTTCCGATACTGTGGAGTTGTATTATCTCATGGTCTAAGGAATACAATATTTGACATAAGAAAAACTTCGCAAAGACGAACACGATGACACGATCTAATTGCTTCGCTTAGTTTGGGTCTATCCACCATATCATTCTCCAATGATATGATCTCATTATCAATTGACAACTCATGTCTATGGTTAGGAAACCTTAACCATCATTGATCAATGAGCTAGTCCATAGAGGCGTACTAGGGACACGGTGTTGTTCACAAACCACACAAGTATTAAAGTTTCCGCTTAATACAATTCTAGCATGGAATATAAACTTTATCATGAACAAGAATTATAATAATAACATCTTTATTATTGCCTCTAGGGCATAATTCCAACAGTCTCCCACTTGCACTAGAGTCAATAATCTAGTTTACATTTGGCAACAATCTCACACCCATGGCAATCGAGGTGCTGATCATGTTTTACACGTGGAAGAGGTTTAGTCAATGGATCTGCGACATTCAGATCTGTATGTACTTTGCTGATCTTCAGATCTCCATCCGCTATATAATCTCGGATTATATGAAACTTATGTTGATATGCTTGGTCTTTGGATGATATCTTGGTTCCTTAGCGAGTGCTTATGGCGCCAGTGTTGTCACACAATATCTCCAAAGGGGTCCAATGCACTTGGAACCACGCTAAGCTCGGATGAAGTTTCGATCCAAACTCCTTCACTTGACGCTTCAAGCAGCCATGTATTCCGCTTTCATCAGAGATCCCGCGATCACGCTTTGCTTGCAGCTTCTCCAGCTCATAGCTCCTCCATTCAAAATATACACGTATCCCGTCTCGAGATTTACAATCATCCTTGTCGGTTTAAACTAGCATCGACGTAACCTTTTACGACGATGTTCTCATCACCTCCATAGACTAAGAACATTTCTTTAGTCCTATTTAGGTACCTTAGGATGTTCTTCACGGCTGTCCAAAGGTTCCACTCGGATCACTTTGATATCTCGTCACAAACTAAGAGCATTGGACACATCCGTCTAGTACACAAGATGGCATACATGATGGAACCTATGGCCGAGGCATAAGGCACTTTGCTCATAGCTTCCCTATCATTTCATCAGCTGGACACCGAGCCTTGCTCAATATCTTCCCGACAACATAGGTAATGAACCTTTCAATGCCTTATCCATTACGAACCTTTTCGAACTTTGTCTAGGTATATACTGCTTAAAGCTATCAGGCGTCTTTGTCTATCTCTATAGATTTTGATGCCCAATATATAAGCAGCTTCACCTAGGTCTTTCATTAAAAAACACTTGTTCAAATAACTCTTCACATCGTTAAGCATGTTGATGTCATTTCCAATAATCAATATGTCATCCACATACAAGCACTGTAAACGCCACCGAGCTCCCACTCACTTTCTTGTAGATGCAAGCTTCGTAGCAATTTGGAACAAATCCAAAGCTCTTGATCACTTGATCAAAACGAAGGTTCCAACTCCGAGATGCTTGCTTCAGTCCATAAATGGAACGCTGAAGTTTGCATTTTATCAAGATCCTTAGGATCGACAAAACCTTCGGGTTGCATCATATACAACTCTTCATCAATGTTGCCATTGAGGAAAGCAGTCTTGACATCCATTTGCCATATTTCATAATCATGAAACACAGCAAATGCTAATAAAATCCGAATGGACTTAAACATCGCCACGGGAGAGAAAGTCTCATCGTAGTCAACACCTTGAACTTGTCGAAAACCTTCGCAACAAGCCGTGCTTTATAGACGGTAACATTACCATCTGCGTCCGCTTTTCTTCTTGAAGATCCATTTGCACTCAACGGCCTTTCGGCCGCTAGGAGGGTCCACCAAAGTCCATACTTGGTTTTCGCCATGGATCCCAATTCGATTTCATGGCTTCTAGCCATTTCTCAGTCTGGGCTCATCATCGCCTCATAGTTCGTGAGGTTCACCGTCTTCTACTAACAAGACAACAAGATAGGTTGCCGTACCACTCAGAGGGGCACGCGACCTTGTCGACCGCGACGTTCGTAGCAAAGAGATCGTCCAAGCTTCATGATCCTTGTCATTAGCTTCCTCTATTGTTGCAAAGCGGCACCGGAACAATTTCAGGTGCGCTACTCTCCAATTCAAGAGAAGGTTCAATAACCTCGTCTAGCTCTACTTTCCTCCCACTCACTTCTTTCGAGAGAAACTCCTTCTCAAGAAAGGAACCGTTTTCATGACAAACACTTTGCCTTCGGTTCTGTGATAGAAGGTATACCCAATATTTTCCTTAGGGTATCCTATGAAGACGCATTCGCTTTGGGTTCGAGCTTGTCCGCATCAACTTCTTGACGAAGCTCAGATCCCCAAACTTTAAGAAACGACAACTTAGGTTTAGCACCAAACCATAGTTCATACGGTGTCGCCTCAACGGATTTAGATGGAGCCCTATTTAAAGTGAATGCAGCGGTTTCTAATGCATAACCCCAAAATGATAACGCAAATCAAGAAGAGACATCATCGATCGGACCATATCTAATAGGGTTCGATTCCAGCTCAGACACACCATTGCGCTGTGGTGTTCCGCGTGGCGTGAGTTGTGAAACGATTCCACTTGCTTTGAGATGCGTGAGAAAATCATAACTCAAATATTCGCCCCCACGATCGGATCGTAGAAACTTAATCTTTCATTACGATGGTTCTCCACTTCATTCTGAAATTCTTTGAACTTTTCAAACGCTTTCAGATTTATGTTTCATTAAATAGATATACCCATATCTACTTAAGTCATCGGTAAAAGTGAGAAAATAGCGATATCCACCGTGGTCGAAACACTCATCGGTCCGCATACATCGGTATGTATGATTTCCAACAAGTCCGTTGCTCGCTCCATCATACCAGAGAACGGGGTTTTGATCATCTTGCCCATGAGGCATGGTTCGCATGTGTCAAATGATTCAAAATCAAGAGACTCCAAAAGTCCATCGAATGGAGTTTCTTCATGCGCTTTTACACCAATATGACCTAGACGACAGTGCACAAATAAGTAGTATTATCACTATCTACTTTGCATCTCTTAGCCTCAATGTTATGGATGTGTGTTTCATCCCTTTCGAGATTTAGAAGAAATAAACCACTCACAAGAGGTGCATGACCATAAAAGATGTTACTCATATAAATAGAACAACCATTATTCTCCGATTTAAATGAATAACCGTCTTGCAATAAACACGATCCAGAATAATGTTCATGCTCAACGCAGTATATAATAACATTTATTAAGGTTTAAAACTAATCCCGAAGGTAAAACTAAGGAGAGCGTCGACGCCATCACATCAACTCTTGATCCGCTGCCAACGCAGATCGTCACCTCATCCCTTGCAAGCCGTCTATTCCGTAGCTCTGCTTCGAGTTACAAATATTAGCAACTCAACCAGATCAAATACCCGTGCACTACAAGGAGGGCTAGTAAGGAAAACATCAATAACATGTATATCAAATATACCTTTGATGGTGCCAGCCTTCTTGTCCGCTAAGTACTTGGACGATTCGCCCAAAGGACCCTTTGTCCTTGCAATAGAAGCACTCGGTCCAAGCTTAGGACCACTTGAGCTTCTTCTCAGAGGGCAACAGCGCTTTTGCCGCGCTTTTCTTGAAGGGATTCTTTGCACCTTTACCTTTCTTAAAGGAGGGCTTGTTGACCATCAACACATGATTATCCTTTTGATGTCCACCTCCAGCCTTGAGCTTTGCGAAGAGCTCGGTGATCGTATCAGTGGAACCAATCTGATTGTGAGTCACTACAAAACTTTTGTAGCTGGGAGGAGTGATTGCAGAACCGTCACAATCTTGAGCTCCTCCGAATCTTGCGATCCAGTTGCTCAAGGCGTTGAGTGTAGCCCGACATCTTAATGGCGTGCTCACTAACGGAACTCCTTGCTCCATCTTGCGCTTAAAGAACTTCTCGAGATCTCATATCTCTCGAACGGCCTGAGTCAAACATGGTTTTCAGCTCTTGAGAATCTCAAAGGGCCCGGATAGTTTTCAAAACGATTTTGAAGTTCGGTTCCATAGCAAACAACATGGTGCTCTTAATCACACCATAATCATCTTTATGCCGTTGATAGACAGCTTTCTCATCAGCCGAGTTAGGGGGTCACCTAACGCTTTCCCAAGGACATAGTCCTTTTGTCCGCCAGACAGAATGATTCTTAGATTGCGGAACCAGTTGGTGAAGTTAGACCCATTGTTTCTAAGCTTTTATTTCTCAGCAAAAACGTTGAAGTTGAAGTTGCACTTGGCCATGTGATCTATAGTATTTGCAAGTACAATTTAGACTATGTTCATGATAAATAGTTCAACTTAATCAAATTACTAGATGAACTCCCACTAAATTCAACATCCCTCAAGTTGTTTAGTGAACATGATCCAAATTCACCACACCTAATCCGATCTTCACGAGAAGAGATGTGGCTTCAATGGTGGACAACGAAGTATCGATCATATCATTCATATGACTCATGCTTAACCTTTCGGTTCATGTGTTCCGAGGCCATGTCTGTACATGCTAGGCTCGTCAAGTCAAACCCAAGTATTTCCGCGTGTGCAAAACTGGCTTGCACCCGTTGTATGTGAGCGTAGAGTCTATAGCACCCGATCATCACGTGATGCTTGGACACATTTAACTTTCGCAAACGGTGCATACATGGGGAGAACATGCTTTATCTTGATCTTTATGAGGAATCATCTTATAATGCTACCGTCGTGATCTAAGCATAATAAGATACATAAAAGGATAAACATCACATGCATATAACTTTATGTGACATGGTATAGCCAATCTTCGCGCAATGATCTCCATCTTGTGCGTTCCGGCATGATCTCCATCACTCCACCATGATTGCCTCCACCACGAATAACAACTACAACTATTGCTAACTACTTAGCGATAAAGTAAAGCTATTACATGGCGTATAAGAAGTTGACTCGCATGTCATACACAATTATAAAGACAACCATATGGCTCCTGCCGGTTGTGTACTCATCGACATGCAAGTCGTGAAACATTACAAAACATGATCATCGCATACATTATACACATCACATCTTGGGCCATACCATATCACAGAAAACACTCCCTGCAAAAACAAGTTAGACGCCTCTACTTTGTTGTTGCATGTTTTACGTGGCTTATGGGAGTAGATGCTTAGAACGATTCTTACCTACGGAAAGCCACAACGGTGATATTATGGTTGCCAAACTCCGGTGTTAATCCCATGACTACTATAGTGAGAGAAACTGACATCCACCAGCCGCATGTGTGGAACAAGCCACACGTCAAGTGCGGAGCCGGTCTCGCGAACGACGTCGCGTAAGGTTGGCCTGGACCGCTTCAATCTCACTATCCCGCGCCATAAGAAGAACACAAACAAGAGGCTTGCAACAGAAAACATCAACGCCCGCAACAACCATGTTGCGTTCTACTCGTGAATCACATCTACGCATAGATCTAGCTCTGATACCACTGAAGGGTTTCGCAGCATAGTAAATCAAAATTTTCTACGGAAGCGAACAGAGGGAAAGCCAAGATCTAATCTAGGAGATGCAAACAACGAGAGAGATTGGATTAGATCTTCATACCCTTGAAGATTCGCACAGCGGAACGCTCATTTAACGTGGGTGATGTAGTCGTACTCGCTTCTCCTCCTCGCGATCCGATCCGATCTAGCACCACAAGTGGCGGTGCCTCCGTGGGATGCACACGTGCAGCACCTCGACGTCTCCTCCTTCCTCGGACCAGCAAGTAGGGTGGAGAGATAGATTGGATCTACAACACGACGGCGTGGTGTATATGGTGGAGAATTTCTGCTGCAGGGCTTCGCCTACAAACAGTCGGGAGGGAGAGAGGAGGGCAGCAGGGCAACTAGGGTTTGGAGGAAGGTGTAGGTTGGGGAGAGGGGGCGCACCAGCCCTCTATATATAGAGGGGGGGTGCGGCCAGCCCTTGCCTCTCCTCCAAGCCTATCTCTAGTTTAAACGATTTAAACTTTCCCTTATCCAGAAACCCTATCTCTAGTTTAAACGATTTAAACTTATCCCTTATCTAGAAATTCTATCTCTAGTTTAAACGAGTTTAAACTTATCTAGAATCGGCTGGGCCCTATGGGGCCTTGTGCCCCTGGCCCAATGCGGCCAGGACACTCCCTCATAGGCCCATGCCCCCTCCCGGAAGGTGGGGCCACGTTGGTCCCCTTCCGGAAGGTTCTAGAAGCTTCCGGTACAATACCGATTAACCCGGAACAATTCCGAACTCCAAAAACTGCACTGCCTTATATGAATCTTATTCTCCAGATCATTCCGGAACCTCTCGTGATGTCCCGGATCCCATCCGAGACTCCGAACAAAAATTCATAAACCAGTTATCCAATCTATCCTAGCGTCGAGACACGTTAAGTGTGTGACCTCACGGTTCGAGAATATGCAGACATGATCTTCTATCAATAATCAACAGCGGGGTCTGGGCACCCATATTGACTCCCACACATTCATCGATGATCATATCGGATGAACCACGATGCCAGGATTCAATCAATCCCATATATATATTCCCTTCGTCTCGCGATATTTTACTTGCCCGAGATTCGATCGTCGGTATCGTCATACCTAGTTCAATCTCGTTCACAGCAAGTACTTTACTCGTTCCGTAATCCGATATCACTTTGTGATTAACTCCTTAACCACATGCTTGCAAGCGGTGTTGATATCGATTACCAGTGGGCCCAAAGTATATCTCTCCGACTTGGGAGGGACAAATCCCATCTCGATACATACAACCCAACAGATACTTTCCGACACCGAGAGACACCTTTATGATCACCCTCTCATAGGATGACGTTTGATGACCTCAAAGCTTTCTTCCGATACCAGGGAGTTGTATTATCTCATGGTCTAAGGAATACAATATTTGACATAAGAAAAACTTCGCAAAGACGAACACGATGACACGATCTAATTGCTTCGCTTAGTTTGGGTCTATCCACCATATCATTCTCCAATGATATGATCTCATTATCAATTGACAACTCATGTCTATGGTTAGGAAACCTTAACCATCATTGATCAATGAGCTAGTCCATAGAGGCGTACTAGGGACACGGTGTTGTTCACAAACCACACAAGTATTAAAGTTTCCGCTTAATACAATTCTAGCATGAAATATAAACTTTATCATGAACAAGAATTATAATAATAACATCTTTATTATTGCCTCTAGGGCATAATTCCAACACTCTTTGCCATCACGGCCTCTCCTTCTTTGCTTGTCGCGGAGAATTACCGGGATGGTAACTGGAACCTCCTATTCCGCCGCGTCTTCAACGAGGTGGAGACTGGCGAGTTCCAGAGCCTGATGGGGTCCTTGCCCGCCTCCCTCTCCGAGGAGAAGGATGCGGCCTCCTGGCTGCTCCTTCCCTCTGGGGAGTTCTCGGTGAGCTCGGCCTATAAGCAGGGCCGGTCCCGACATTTATAGGGCCCGGGGCGAAAGTAGAATTTGGGCCCCTCGTATAAATATCAAAATAGTAGTCTGTCAATATATAAAATATTATCAACAAGTACTCAGAGTGCATTCACACTATAGAATTATATAGCAGACATATTACCTCAATTTTCTTTAAGAACGTGCTTGATGTAGAGTCACTGTCTCACTGATGTTGTTATCAAAGATTAAATCAGCTGACATTTTTTTCACTGTGATTCTATCGTACGTATCGACTCATTTCTTCCTCTTCCACTTATTACTGCCGAATGCAAACTTTTTAGTCAATATGACAGACATTACAATTTAAAGAAAAATTGTAATCGAAAACGAACACAAATATAATGATACTACACCATCTCAATAGATCTCACCAATTATCACGTGAGGTCACAGTTCCCAAATAACCACTTTGTCTTTCAATTGCCCTGTTATAACAACAAATAAATATTCATATAGCACTTAGGGCATACACTTCTTATAGATATGAAATTACGAACATACCTGATACCTTTTCTCGGTTCTTTGGAATAGCTCCGTCGCCGTGACTGGTATCTGTAGATGGCGGGGGAAGAGTGAGGGACCTTCACTTGGAGGAAGAATCGGCGATTCAGCGAGAAACGATGAGGTGGATTATTGATCTCCTAAACAATGATGAGGCGAATTGATCTCTAAAAACGACAAGGCGGCGCCTTATCTTGCTTCAGATCGGGATGACCAGGAACAAACAAGAGACCCTAAGGGTGATTCAAAAAAAAAGAGACCCTAAGGGGGTCGTTGACCTGTGCAGAGATCACTCCGTCGAGCGTGCAAGGTGCGTCTCCTCACAGCGACTCTGCGTCCAAGAAAAAATGTTTCAGGCCCGATCTCGCTTTGCTGCATGCGCCGGGCCGTGGTACGCTGGGTTCAAGTCCTTTTTTCTTGCGTTGGAGAGCACTAGCGCTACGTTTCCTGTAATTTTTGGGCCAGCTACTACACACCAATAGAGAAGGCATGCCTGGAATGGGCCCCTAGTTTTTCCAGGCCCGGGGCAGCCGCCCCTCTAGCCCTGCCCCAGGGCCGGGCCTGCCTATAAGGCCCTCTTTTAGGGCCCGGAGAGGACGTGGACGGGCCCCCTTTGGAAAGCCCCCTGCCCCTTAGCATCCCTATCTTTGTTTGGCAACTTCTCCCGGACCGCTTGCCCTCGGGGGTGGAAGTCTCCAAGCGTAACGGTCCCGGCGACGGCCGCTGCCCCCTATGTGGGACACCGGAGTCGTGCGCCCATATTATGTTCTCTTGCTCGGCGGCGCGGTTCTTATGGAATTTTGTTCGCGAGCCACTGGGTCCGGCTTGGCAGGCGCAGGAACTGGGAGAGTTCCTGCAGGCTCAGGCAAACCGGACCGGAGGAGGGCGCCGCCTTTTCTGGCTCCTCTTCGCCGCTTTATCTTGGACTCTATGGAATGTGCGCAACGAGATGGTGATCGAACGAATTTTTCCCAACCGGGCGTCTGACTCTGTTTTTACTTTGCTTGCCTTTCTTCAGCAGCGGTCCCCCTGGTACGCCCGCGTGACCGCTTCGGGTTCGAGTCTTCGCTCCAGGCGCTGCGTCCTGCGGCGCTCCCCTTCGCGGCGCCGTCGTCTGCGGCCCACGCTCCCCCAGCCCCCTTCGCCATGATGGTCGCCGGCTCTCTTGGCCTCCCACCTTTTTTGCCTTTTCTCCTTGGGCGTTGATGTGCTGTGGCTCCAACGTTGTTTCGACCTGTTTCCTTTTTGCTTTGGCTTCGGCCGTGTGGGTTGTATGTCCGGATATGTACTTGGATTGTGTTTTATTTATAAAGCGGGGCGCGAGCCTGATTCGAGATTGTATATACGAAAGCTAATGATTTACTATAATTTTCCAAACCTCAAAGTGCTCTGTAGCACCCCGGGCAAATCCACTATTAGAAAATCGCGTGTTCTTTTTATCTTTATGCATCATCATCATACCATCATGCATACTTTGCCTCGAACTATTTTATAAAACCCTATATTGTTTTATACATTACATCTCCCCTTTTATTCAAAATTATATTTATTGATATTTCAATTATGTAAAACTATATATAAAATGATTTTTAAAACAAAACAAAATATTTTAAATAAATAAAAGCTAGACCTAAACCGGCCAGGCCCAAAGGCCCAGCCAACACACCATCTACAACCCACTAGACCAACCCTAGCTCTAACCCTAATCCCACTCCCTCACACTCCTTGCCCTTCTTTCTGATCCACCGCCAAGACGCCACCACGAGCAGCTCCTCATCGCCCGCCCGACCAACCCAGCCCCACCCTGCGGTCAACCCTGTTCCGCCTTGGATTCCCCGCACACCCCCAACCACTACCGCTTGTGGCCCCACCACCCACGACCTTTCCCAGCAATCCCGCACCCGACCCCGCTCCTGTATCGCGATCAACTGCGCGCCTCCCACCTCGCGAACCCGACACATCTCCTTCCTCCTCGCTGTGGTTCCGCCGCCTCCGGCCGCCAGAAGCCCCCATGACGTCCAAGGTCGTCGCCCGCCACCCGCGGCCGCGTCCGCCGCCAGGGCCCCCTTCATGCGTCCCCTCACCTCCCCTTTGCCGAGATTGCCCGCAGGTGCAGCCCCTCCGCTGTCCGGCCCACGTCCTCCGCCGTTGTTCCGTCCCCTCGACGCCACCGCCGCGCCATCGTCCTCCCCCTACGAGCTCCTCGCCGCGGGAGCCCCTCCGTCATGCCGCCTCCTTCTCCCCCATGGCCGCGCAACCCAAGCCGCCTCTGCTGCAGCAGTGCTTCACCGCCGGCCTTCCTAGCGGAGCTCTGCCGGCCGCCTGGGACCGCCTGCTCGCCCGGTGCCCCCTGCCTTCCTCTGCAGCGTGCGCACGCCTTCAGCGAGCCCCGCGTCGCCCTCCTCTCCGCAGCAGAGACGAGGACATGCCGCCTCATGTTCGAACCCACCTCCTGTTCCAGGCGAGCATCCTGCCTATGTGCGTTTTTAGTTGATGCGTGTTTTGATCCTGCCTTGTGGGGTGCCTCAGGTACTAGTGGTGTTTCGATGGTGGCTGTGATGTGGTGGATGCAACGATTTAGTGCCCCCGAAGGTCGATCTGGAACATCAAGTTCTTCATGGAACCCGATTCTAGAGTTCGAAGTCCGAACCCAAACTTTTCCGAACGACAAATTCTCCCTCACGGATCCGAAGACCTCGACCCCGAAGATCCGAAGACCGAACCTCGTCGAACCCTCGGAACCCCAAGATCGTCGAGACTCCTCCATGTGTGACCCCGATCCGAGCCCTATTTTATAAATGATAATTTCACCTGTTGCATATTAAATTGATCATGTTGCATTCATATCATGTGGTTTGGAGGCATTATGCCGATTCACTTTATAATTAAATATGGAGACCATATGCGGGCGAATCTAGTCTAATATTGGTCCCATTTAAATTTGGGTAGCGAACCGGCACTATATTTTGCCTTGTTAAGACAACCTCTAAATTGTGGGGTAGCTAAACAATAAGAAGCTATTAATTAATTATTAGGACCTCGGTTCCACTTAATATTGCCTAATTGCATTGCATCTTTGCCATGTCATACATCATACATGCATCATGCCCGATCTTCTGCCGTAGTATTAAATAGTGTATCCGGTGTTTCTTCTAGTGTTTTGCTTCTTCACGGATTAGGCCGATGAGTTGATGCGAGTGTCGACCCGATCTTCGGATGAACCTTCAACAATGTTTTCAGGCGAGCATCTCCCCTCTTTCTACCTATCTTACTTTTATAGTATTTATTTCCTCCTGTTGATCTATTGCTATCTGTATTGCGATGCTCTAGTTTTCGTACCCGTGATATCCCTTGCAGCCTTATATTGCCTTGGACATATCCTATTACCTGTTGTTTGGTAGATAGTTGGACTTGCGTGTCGTAGTCGTTTGCTCAAGTGTTGTTGCGTGTCGTCCAGTACCACAGCTGTTGGAAGGCTGCCATATGCTTTATGTTGGAGATGATCATGGCTTTAATAATTGTTTAATAACTAAAATTGAAAGTAGGTAAATGCAGAGGCACCGGTGGGTAATAGACAATATTTGGATTTAAACCGCTCACTGGTGTCCCGTAGGACCCCGAGTTCTTGACACCTGTTCCGAGATCGAGCGCGCTAACCACATGTGGGGTGTGTGGGCACCCCCATCGATTAGTACCTGATTTCAAAGTATCGCATCGGGGCCACAAAGTAGTTTGGGGCTTTATTACTATCTGTACTTATGCCATGCTTCTTTGCTTTATTTACGATTGCGGCGTGGAGCGCCTGCTTGTTAGGAACCCGTGATACGTTTTGCTGTATCGACAAGCCAGTCACACTTTTGGATTCGGTCGTTTCTGGTAGTCGACACAAACCCTGGGTCCGTCTAGGAGACCGACCGACTTCTACGGGTAGCTTAGTGGGGTGGCCCCGTGCTTGCTTTGGTGCAGGAAGCGTCGTGTCCGAAACCCCGTCGACATACCGTTGGGTGTATGTTTTGTGATCTTGTACCTACCTGATCTGATAACAAGGGTGTAGGTGCGTGTGGAAACTTTGGTGCACCCCTGCAGGGTTAAATCTTTTCGAGAAGCCGTGTCCGCGGTTATGGACGACTTGGAGCACAGTTTTCGATCATAGACAACTATAACTAAAGTTTACTGTTATAATTTGACTTGTATCCGATATGACTAGTAATCAGCTTTACTACAACGGAATGGATAAATAAAAGTACCAACAACTGCTAGGTTTGGGATATCTCATGCTAATTATATCTGACTAGTAAGTGTTGCAACTACAACGGAATGGTTAACTAAAAGTGCCCACTGCTTATTATATCAGGATGACTATCTATACCTGACTAGTAATTGCTGCAACGATAACTGAATAAATAAAACTGCCAACGGTGTGAGTTCCTCGGTTGACTTTCTCGTTTGGTCTCGAGGGGGAAATATCAGGATGGGTATGTTTGGTGGTAGTATCAGGTTGGTTCTGAATAGGTCTTTCTTATCCCTCTCTGATAGCCGGCAGTTATATCGAGTCTCTATAGGTTGTTTAGTGCATGTACCGCCGCTTGATCCACCATACCTATGTAGGCGAGGACCGCCGAATTCTAGTCTCGCCGTGTACTGGCCTCAGTACTGACCGCTCTCTTTTTCCTTTGCCCTTTGTGGGCACCCCTTTTGTTTTTTAGCAGGTTTTGAGATCGACGTCGTTAGCAGGGTTACCCTTCCGGCTTGGCCTAAGCAGGGTTATGGACGCCAGTGGTTATTCTTCAGGGCTCTTAGCCCAATTTGCATCTTGTCCGTACTCGGACACTATATCGTTTTTAAGGTGATTTGGATCTTTGTATTATATAGCTGTATTCTTGACTCATTGAGTCGTTGTTGTATATATCTGTTCTGTGGGTTGTATCGAGGACTATTGTGTAATGATATTACTTCGTTTTCCATCCGCACGAAAGTGCCTGGTGGGCACCTTTGAATCGTTTCTATGCGGATTTGACGGGAATCGCTGAGACTTGCTTAGGACCGATTCTGAGGGTGTTACATGCTCCCATCGTATCATACAATTGGAGTAATAAAAGAAGATATTGCGGTGTGTGTTGTGCAATACTTTTGGTATGAAAAAACCAAAATGATTGCACATGCAAGTGGATTTTTCGTGAAGTGCAATTTTCTTGTAAGAATTGTTACAATGCTCAGTGCGTCTATCGAGCTTGGGAAAGCTTATAAGCTTCCGTTAATTAATTGGGTAGCCCTAGCTAGGAACTAGGAGCCGACTGATTTCTCAACTTTTATATAAGTTCGGTAAAAAAACTTTTATATAAGTCACGCGCAAGACGCATTCGCCACTCTCCCGTACGTCGCACTGTCTAATTAAGTGATGGTCGCACTGTCTGTCAACTAGTACAAAAGGCCGTACAACGCTGCAAGTTGCAGTTAGGACAGGATGACGTCCATTTGTTCCGGAGTAAACAAACTGACGATCCCCTAGCATATACCAATAGCTACTACTTACTCCGTTTCAAAATATAAGATGTTTTAGGTTTATAAAAAATATATTTAGATTTATTTTAGTGTGTAGATTCACTCTAAATATGAATATACCTATATACTAAAAGTAGTCTAAATACATTTGCTTCACAAAGCTAAAACATATATTTTGAAACAGAGAAAGTATGTATTATTATGTTTTTTGAGAAGTTCAAAGGGCCTCCAATTTTAAAATCGACATGAGAACATCCGATTGGAGCAGAGTAAAACGTTTTTCTTTTTCTTTTTCTTGAGAAAGAGTAAAAATTTTGAACAAACAAAGCAATGCGAGTGCACGAAGTGGCCCGAAAAGCGATCCGCACAGATGATCGGGCTGGTTCTACTCGCGCTTGTTTAGTCAGGGTGGAGGTCGGAATTTCGGAGCTCCGGCCGGCGGCGTCCATAGCAAGTCGCCATTGGACGGGTCGTCGTAGTCTCCGCACCGGAAGCGCGCACTTGCCAAGTTTGCTAGCAGTAGCACCTACCTGTAGTACTGATGTGTACTTCTGCAGAAGAATATTATGCACTTGTACTGCTACTGTACTTGCACTACGGCCGTCGGCTTAGCCCTCGACTAGGCCAGCCCGTCACAACAGCCGTCAGTGTAGGCAATTCTATGCCGATAGCTACCCTTGGCGTACCGTGGCCGTCGGTGTAAGCGGTGGACGTGTGTCCCCGGAAGACCATGCCGTGACAGCATTCTCATGGCGTTATGGATACGCCGAGGGCTACCATTGGCATAGCCTCCATGCCCTTACGCACACGACCACCCTTGGCATACCACCTCCAATTGATCTCAAGTGCTCATAAGTACCCATGCATATCTGCAAACAAAATAAAAGGCATAGATACGATTGATTGTGTCTCAAAAATCCTTCACAAAGTGACCTATCTTAATCGAGGTTTTCTGGCTTTTAGGTCAAATGACCAATGTTATGATCATAATCGTGGCACAGTTTGCGATAATGTGCCCATATTATACACGACATGTGCATCATGGGATGGCGAACAATGTTGCAGGAGAAAGTTTTCTTTTTTATCGCAAGAAAAAACTATTTTTCATTTTCCAAGTGCCCAAAATGGGGTGTTTTGTGAAGCATCCACCAAATTAAAGTTTAAAAATGGTACCACCGCATTTTTCAAAAATATTAGACCACCTTGTATGGACAATGGTCCAACCAGAGAATCATAAACCTATACATACATCACCCATAAAAAGACAAATTCCTGCCGAATCGGTAGAAAGTGAGTTAGATTTGAATTAGAGTTACATGATCTAATGTGCATTATTTTTTGGAAAAATCATTTTTAGGTTCGCAATATGCTATTTCATCATATATCCGCTGCAAGTTTAGTGAGACTCACCCCCGAGCTAAGAATCTTCATGCCCACTGTTTTAGAAAGTTTGACAATAGTTTAAAACGGACATAAAAAATTCAAAAATATCAAGACAATGCAAAACCTTCGTGTTGTCATATTATGTGACATAGTTGCAAAGACAATGCAATACCATAGCATACTTACGAATAGTTACTTCTAAATGTAAAATTAAAGAGATATAGTCTTCGTCCATAGCATGAGGAGGGGTAAACCCATAGTTTTATCTGCGTAACTTAATGTATAGAAGTACTTGTAAAAAAGATAATAGAAACGGATACAAGTCATCCACCATTTTCTATTGAAATGTCGTTGTGCAATCATGCATCACAATCAGATTCGTAACCATATTGTTGTTTGACATATGACGACCTCAAATATTCTATGGGATTTTGTTAGGCGATGAACTATCTTGCCTCTAAAGTTTGGACCATGTCCGGACTAAGTACATGCAAATTCAAATTTGGACAAAATTCGCTCGCCAGTGAAAAAGTATCCTGACTATTTTTTTAAAAAAATTGAGATATTATTGAGACATCTGACATATATTTGTTGCAAAATTTTATAGCCGCAATTGAAATGCGGGAGTATTTTATAAAATTACAAATAGTGCAACTTACTAGGGGCAAGAATGCATTGTTTCACAGTGCAATCGTGCATCACAATTCATTCCTAGCCATAATGATATCTATGACATGGGATTCCAAATCTAAACGAAATTTTTGTTGGGGGGCCAAACTACTTTTTGCTCCAAATTCTGGACAAGGTTCAAACTATATCCAAACAAAATTCAAATTTGGACAAAAGGCTCCGTCGACAATGAGAATTGCTCAAGAGACAATTTTGGAAAATTTAGAGATTTTAGATATTGAGGTGTGTGTTGCGTGCAGTACTTTTGGTATGAAAAAATTAATAAGACTTGACATGCAAGTGGATTTTTCGTGAAGGGCAATTTTGTTGTAAGAATGGTTAATTACAATGATCGGTGCGTTAGGAAAGCTTATAAGCTTTCGTTAATTAATTCGGTAGCCGCTAGCTAGGCATCAGGAGCCGACTGATTTCTCAACTTTTATATGAGTCACTCGCGGGACGCAATCGCCGACTTTCCCGTACGTCACACCAACAGAACGCATTCTAGTTAAGTGATGGTCGCACTGTCTATCAACTAGTACAAAAGGCCGTACCGCACGCTGCAAGTTGCAGTTCGGACAGGATGACGTCCATTTGTTCCGGAGTAAACAAACTGACGATCTCATTGCAGACACCAATAGCTATGCATTACATTATATTTTTCAGAAGTTCAAAGCAAGTGCCTCCAATTTAAAACGCCATGATGAGAACATACGATTGGAGCAGAGTAAAACGTTTTTTTCTTTTCTCGAGAAAGAGTAATTTTTTTGAACAAACAAAGCAATGCGAGTGCAGGAAGTGGCCCGAAAAGCGATCGACACAGATGATCGGGCTGCTGCTACGCGCGCTTGTTTAGTCGGAGTGGAGACCGGAATTTCGGAGCCCCGGCCGGCGGCGTCCATAGCAAGTCGCCATTGGACGGGTCGTCGTCGTAGTCTCAGCACCGGAAGCGCGCACTTGCCAAGTTGCTAGCAGTAGCACCTACTTGTAGTACTGATGTGTACTTCTGCCCAAGAATATTATGTACTTGTACTGCAACTGTACTTGCACTACACGAATGGCGCGAGACGTCGACGGCAGGGCACTACGCCGTCGGCCAAAGGACTTGGCCGTCAGTCTAGCCCTCGACTAGACCAGCCCGTCACAACAGCCATCGGTGTAGGCAATTCTATGCCGATAGCTACCCTCGGCGTACCGTGGCCGTCGCCGTAAGCGGTGGACGCGTGCCCCCGGAAGACCATGCCGTGACGGCGTTATGGATATGCCGAGGGCTACCATTGGCATAGCCTCCATGCCCTTACACCGACGACCACCTTCGGCGTACCACCTCCAATTGATCTCAAGTGCTTATAAGTACCAGTGCATATCTGCAAACAAAATAAAGACATATATACGATTGATTGTGTCTTAAAAAACTTTACAAAGTAACCTGTCTTAATCGAGGTTTTCTGAATTTTAGGTCAAATGACCGATCATAATCACGGCACAGTTTGCGATAATGTGTCCATATTGTGCATGCATGTGCATCATGAGATGTCGAATAATGTTACAGGAGGAAGTTTTCCTTTTCGTCGCACCAAAAAGCAATTTTTTATTTTTCGAGTGTCCAAAGCGAAGTGTTTTATGAAGCAACCACCAAATTAAAGTTTAAAAATGGTACCACCTTATTTTTCAAAAATATCAGACCACCTTGTATGGACAATGTTTCAATCGGGGTATCCTAAACCTTTCCGTCCATCCCTCGTGAAAAAAACAAATTCTTGCTGAATCGGTAGAAAGTGAGTCATATTTGAATTACAGATATATGATCTGATGCTCATTATTTTTTGGAAAAATTATTTTTAGGTTCGCAATATGCTATTTCGTCATAGATCCATTGCAAGTTTAGTGAGGCTTAGCCCCGAGGTAAGAATCTTCATGCCCACCGTTTTAAAAAGTTTGACAATAGTTTGAAACGGACATAAAAAATAAAAATTATCAAAACAATGCAAAACCTTCGTGTTGTCATATTATGTGATATAGTTGCAAGGAAAAATATCAAACTTGATATGTTGATTATGTCTCAAAAAACCTTCACAAAGTAATCTCTCTCAATCGAGATTTCCTGTTTCAGGTCATTTGGTCAGAATCGTGACATAGTTTGCGATAATATGCCTATAATTTGCACACACGTGTATCATGGGATGGCAAATAATGTTGAGAGGAAGTTTTACTTTTTATCGCACCAAAAAGCCATTTCGTTTTCCAAGTGTCCAAAACAGGGTGTTTTGTGAAGCAACCACCAAATTAAAGTTTGAAAATGGTACCACCCCATTTTTCAAAAATACGAGAGCATCTTTCATGGACAATATCCCAACCGGGATATTTTAAACCTTTTCGTTCATCCCTCGTGAAATAGACAAATTCCCGTCAAATCGGTAGAAAGTGAGTCAGATTTGAAGTACAAGTACATGATCTGATGCTCATGATTTTTTGGAGTAATAATTTTTAGATTCGCAATATGCTATTTCATCGAAGATCCACTACAAGTTTAGCGAGGCTCAGCCCCGAGCTAAGGATTTTTTAGAATCCTCATATTCAAAAAAGAAATTTTGATATGATTTTTTAAATATTTGAACACTATTAAATGAATTTTATTTAAAAATAATTGATGCATGATTCAAAAGAGGATAGGGATGTCATGTTTGAATTGTTCTCATTTTTATGATCAATTTAGACATATTATTTGTCAAATTCTAATTTACGGAATTAAAGATATGAATTATTCCATATTAAATAGAAAAAAATTATTTTATTGTTATTTGAAGTCATGATTATAATTTCTTATTTATTTTTATTTACTTAAATTATTCTTTAAAATTTTAAAAATAAAGGCTTATAACATCATGGTCCAAGAGTTAATAAGATTGATATGATAGCATTATTACGCCGAGACAGCCGGCCGTCGGCGCCTCGCTCGATTCCTGTTGTTGTGTTGTGAAGAGATGGAAGGTTGATTAGATTGTGCTACAGTACAAAATCCTGTCAGCTGTCAGTGGAAGCTCGGACGTAAAGCTTGCTGGGCTGCCTCGTGATTGGACGAGATCTAGACGTGTGAACGTACGTACGGTACGAATCCTAGTGCCGCGCTCGCTATTCTAGTAGCTAGCTAGAGCTAGGCTGCTGTAGGCACCTAGACGAAACGAAATGCGTTCTGTACGACCATCTGTCTGATCTTGCGTTCGTCGTGTCAAGTGACTAGCTAGCTATAGGCTGCGTTAGATAGATAGATGTCGATGCGCCAACAGTGATCACGATCCGCTTTGAAACTTGAGGCCGTGTGAATGGGTTTTTTCGGATGCCTTTCCATGACTGCACATGAGATTTGTCAAGCGAGAGGGACCATGGCCGATGATGGACGAAGCTGTACGAAACTGTAGCAGGAGACCCCCCGGCCGGTGGAGGACACGCGTGTGCGTACGGTGTGCGGTACGTACCCGTCAGGTCGAGCACACGGCCAAGTGCAATGCGCAATCGTACGTGTTGGGCATGCAGTAACACGATACCGATACGTTCGTGTAGTGGTGTACTTGTAGGGTTTGGAGGTAGAGACAAAATTACCATGCATGCTGGTCATCGGGTGCTCCTGACCCTAGTGAACAGTATAATCAAAAGAAATAAAAATAAATATAAAGAGGTTGTGTGCTGTATGCGCAAACTAATTTTTGCTCCTAAATATGAAAGTACATAATCATGTGGAAATGATAATTTCCCAGTGCACACTATTATTGTTTTCATTATGTTTTCTTGGTTTCATCTAACTTAAGTTCAAAACTGTTTCTAGCTTAATGATGAGAGAATGAAACTTAATTGAACCAGTTTAGGGTTTTGTACTCCTCTCGCCGGCGACGCTGCTGGTCCACCAACTCCGTTAGTCTTGGTGTCTTGGAGGTGTGTACAGTGGTGAAAGCCAGGGGAAACAGCAGGGCCCTTGCCCCTCCCCCTATGGCATTTTGTAGCATGAAGGAAATCTTGCTTAAGGCTAGAAACGAGGCCTTTGGTGGAGCCTGGAAATGGGCTTTAACACCGGTTCTTCTACGAACCGGTGTTAAAGGGGAGGGGGAGCGTACCAGCGTGGTCCGTGCAGCAAAAAGGAACCCCCTTTAACACCGGTTCGTGGCCCCTGCACCAGTGGCCCGCGTAGCCCCCCTTAACACCGGTTCCTGGCTTGAACCGGTGTTAAAGGGGTGGGGGGCTATATAAGACACCGCAGCTCACACCCCACTCTTCCATTTTTTCACTATCTCATTTTGGAGCCTTGCAAGAGGGTGTGAAGTGTGCTAGTTTGTGTTTTTTTCGTATGCACAAGAGGTGTTCGGTGAAATGCCCGAGATCTCAAAATAAGTTTTCTCGTTGCTCTTTCCTTCTCGATCGAGGTCGGCAACTATCCTTTCATGTGTCATTGATGTACTATATATATAAATGGTCATCTCCCTATTATTTTTTGATATATACTATATATTAATGCAGATGAACCGGCAATGGATGTACGGTGATCGCCGCACTTCCGAGTAGATTACGGGCCTCCAATACCAGAACCATTCACGCCCATGGATGCACAATGGTTTTATGTGTTGTCCGTGTGTTCACTGTCAGAACAAGAAAGACTACTCAAATACCAGAACCATTCACGCCCATCTGCTTCGATCCGGTTTCATGCCCAACTATAATTGTTGGACCAAGCACGGAGAAAAAGGGGTTGGGATGGAAGACAACGAAGAAGAAGAGGATGATGACAACTATCATAATATGTATCCTGAATATGATGATACTGCAACGAGGGTAGATAATGAAGATCAAGAGGCAGCAGATGGGCCCGCTGATGATGATCTTGGTCGGGCCATTACTGATGCAAAGAAAGAATGTGAAACTAAAAAGGAGAAGGAGAAGCTGGAGCAGATGTTAAAGGATCACAAAACATTGTTGTACCCAATTTGCGAAGATGGCCACAAAAAGCTAGGTACCACACTGGATTTGCTGCAATGGAAGGTAGAAAACGGTGTGACTAACAGCGCATTTTCAAAGTTGTTGGTAAAAATAAAGAATCTTCTTCCAAGAAATAATGAGTTGCCCGACAGTACATACCAAGCAAAGAAGGTTGTCTGCCCTCTAGGATTAGACGTGCAGAAGATACATGCCTGCATTAATGACTGTATCCTCTATCGCGGTGAGAAGTAAGAGAATTTGAATGCATGTCCGGTATGCACTGCACTACGGTATAAGATCAGACGAGACGATCCTGGCGATGTTGAGGGCGAGGCCCCTAGGAAGAAGATTCCTGCCAAGGTTATGTGGTTCCTGCTAAAAAGAGGTCAGAAACCAATACGCTAAATGCCGAGAAGAAGGAATATCACCAGAGGACGGGGTCAGGTGGCTACATATCTCAGAGGCCTAAGTGGGAGGAAGCTGAGAAGGCCCTGCGCGCTAGAGGGATCACACCCCAGACAGATGAGTGGGACCTACGTGCAAAGACTTGGTTCTACGGAATCGGGGCAAGGTTGGACCCAGAAACAGGATTGTATATCTTCCCAACCCTCCTTGCCAAACCCATCACTGAACTCATCACGGCATACGAGGAAACAGCCGCCAGGACCTTCCATCTCGACAGAGAGAATGACCAGCTCACACGCGCCATCGGTAAAAAAGAACACCTTGGACATGCACGAGGCACAGGGGGTATGACGTGGAAGGATAGGTTTGCCGAGTGGAGCGACTCTTCTGAATGGCGGCGAGAAAAGAAAAAAGCGTCTGAGCGGATGACACAGATAGAACATGCACTTGTGGCGCTGCAGCGAATGAATGCACAATGAGCCATCAAGCTACCGACCCATCTCAGCGGCACGAAGAGCCTGCATTGGAAGCTGCCGGCGGCCTAGACTCTGCGCGGAAAAGCAGCGTGGCTTCCACGGAGAACGTGCAGCCCACACTTGAAATGGAGGGTCCTCGATACCCCGTGGATGAGCTCACGGAGAGCGAACACGCTGAGCTGCATGTGAGATTAATGGGCTTATCCATTAAGGTGGCTGCCGGCTATGCCTTACCTCTTGTAGCTGGTGAAACTTACCACTGCCGACCGATTCCAGATGGCTATGCTATTTTCGGGGTGGATGAGGTTGTGAAGGAATATGAGGAAGCATAGCTTGACCATGCTACAGTTGAAGGGGAAACTCAACTCAAATTTGCAGTGAAAACAACCATTCTTTGGGAGAACGCACACATCGTGCTTCCAAATTGGAGGCCATCTCTGCGCGCCCGACCATCTCGGTGCTTGAGCCATCTCTGTGGCTGACAGCCATCTCCGCCGCGCCAGCCATTTTCGGCACGCCAGCCATCTCCTGCCCGTCAGCCATCTCCAGCGCTTCAGCCATCTCCTCAGCGTAAGTGGAAGAGCACTGCCAGGAAGAGCATCACTAGCAATGCCACAAAGAAATCCGCAGGAAACCGTACGCCAAAGAGTTCAAAAAACTATGTCCTGCAGCCTTCTGCCAAACCATTGCTGGTTTTACCGTGGAATCGCAGCGACGAGGAGACCAATAGGATCTCGGAAGAAGAGGTCAAGAAATTCTTTGCACCTAGACAGGCCGAGCCAAAGGAGAAAATAGATCCGGCGGTGGTGGAGAAGTTTTACAAAAATCTTTTGAAACCTGAAACCCCACTTGTGCCGGACTACGATCTCCAGAGTTTGAAGGGGATGCAAGGCGCCGTAGGGAGACTGAAAGTATCAGTCGTGCGGCACCCCAGAAAACAGTTCCCATGCTCGAAGAGCAGGAAAACCAATCATGCGCCCCGCTCCAAGTGTTCGACACACGGGACGCTCCTCCCGTAAATGATTACGAGGCAGAGCTACAAAAAAAGGCCAATAAGATGGGGATGACTTACATTGCATACTTGAACATCATGGGAGACAACTTGCCCAAATGCGATGCCAACCCCATACAGCCATGGAAGTATGGGAAGAATCTCGTCAAGAAAGAGGAGCTCAAGAATCTACCAACAAAGATGCGAAGATTGCACAAGTGGTACCTTGATTTCTGCAAGACGAGAAATGAAGAATGGATCACGACGCATATAAGAGATCAGATTTTATTATGCGGAGACGACGAGATTGACTTCAACATTCAAGACTTGCATTTTCTATTCAATCAGAAGGAACTCGACAAAGCTGTCATCAGCCTTTATTGTGTGTAAGTACTATTTCTGTAATTTCTATCTCATCTCATTCACTTCATTAATTGCATGTATATATATATGCTCACCATATATGTATATACTATTATGCAGGAAAAATGTTATGGAGTGCATGAAAGGAGGACCTTTTGACATTGGGTTCGTTGACCCAAATAGAGTTCATGAAGAAGTGGTAAGAACCAAACCCGGGCAAACAGAAGATTTATTGCTAAGGTCTTTACTGAGACAACAAACCAAAAGGGAAATACTATTGCCTTACAACTTCTCATGAGTATTGTTACCCTCTCTTGTATACATTCTATTTCGGCTTACTCGATGTTAAGTGTAACTGCTGATGAGTTATGCGTGCGTAGGTTCCACTTTATTCTGCTAGTCATTCAACCTGACTCAGGAAAAGTCCTTGTCATGGACTCGTTACGAAAAGAAAAAGAGCTATGGGCAGACTTTAGAGAGATGCTCCAGAGGTAATTTCAATCATATTATCGCACTAAATCGGCAACTTTCGTGACAACAAGTAATTAATTACTCCTTTATCCATTTTCTTTGCCGGACAGGGTTTGGAAAAGGTTCACGGGCAGGGCCGTGGGTGAATGGTCAGAAGAACTAAAATTTGTAGACCAAAATATAAGTAATACTAGCTACCTAGGTCTGCGTATCTCTTTGATTCTGCTTCCAATTCCATTATATCATGCTTTATTGATTATTATTTTGATTGAACTCTCTATTCTCGTAAAGTGCGCGCATCAGGGACACGGCAATAACTTATGTGGGTACTATGTTTGAGTTCATTCAACCACGATATGTGCGACGGTCCAAGCCGCACTAGAATAACTTAGAGTAAGTAAACAAAGTACACAACATTATTTTATTACCATCAATTGTGTTGAGTTTTATTCTTATATATATATATTGACCCAATTCTTCATATATATTCAGATCGAAGGATGCGGGACCAACTTCTACCATTTGACCGCATACGAGCCATTCAAGAGGAATTGACGGGGTTCATACTTGATGAGGTCGTCACGTCTGGCGGAGAACTCTTTAGATATCCACCAAAATGAACGTTGTATATATGCTTGAACGTGTTTGTATTGTACTTGATGCTTCAACGTTTACGGAGAATACCACACAATAACGATGTTGTGTATAATAATAGTTGCTTAATTATTCATATACTCGTATGTACCGATGACGATGTATGTGTATACCGCTCCCGATCGATTCCCCCTCCCCCCTCCCCGTCCCTGCCGCGCTGCAGAAATACGCCCAGAACGGGGCAGGGGCAGAACTCTATCGCGACAGAGATTTATGTCGTTTTCCTGCCGCGGCAGAACTCTGCCGCGGCGGAGATTTATCTCTTTTTCCTGCCGCGGCACAGAACATTTAACACCGGTTCGTGTTACGAACCGGTGTTAAAGGGGGGGTCTAGGCGCTACGGCAGCCCCACATGCGCCACCCTTTAACACCGGTTCGTATAAAAACCGGTGTTAAAGGGGGGGGGCCTCTAACACCGAACCCTCAACAGCGGTTCTACAACCGCTGTTAGAGGGCCCTCCAAACCGGTGTTAGAGGGGTACGTGTGCACTAGCGGCTGCTATCCTGCCTCCGTCGCTGTGTCGGACTACACAGCCTGTTGTTTGCAGGAGGATTTCTGTTTTTCTACTCAGGTTATTTTTTAGTGTCTTCTTCGGAATGATGAGACAACAACTACATCCTAATATCGAAATAAGGCCCTTCCCACCCTATCCATGCTTTGATGGTGCGTGAGAGCATGTGCAGTCCTTGTCAGGCGGATCTCCTGGGATCATGTCAGTTTTTGTGTTCGTTGGTGTGATTTCAGGTCAGTATATATCTACGGTTTACATTATTAGCGATGGTTATTGCTATGATTCACTTGTTATTTGGAGCCTTAGCACGGTGATTTTGGTCTGTCTGCAATAAGCTCTACAGCAACAAGTTTTGCTCGGCTCCGGCAATGGGGGGTGAGGACGGCAACACGTTTTCGACCCATGCTAGTGTCACGCTAGTGTCTGTAATCGGTGTTGGGTGGTCCAAAGAATTATTTGCAACTTTTATTACTTTTGGTACTCTTTGTACCGTTGTTGATGGTTATAATAGATTAGTGGAATTCTAACAAAAATAATACTAACATTTGAATCGTTTGAATAGTACAAAAGTTCAATTTCAGGAGTACCCATGTTGTGAAAATTCACTGAAAATTTGCTCCTAAAGTAGAGCAGAAAAAACAAGAGGCGAGAACTGTTGATCACCTTCTGGAGGGAGAGATTGCAACCATTACCAGATCAGGATGGCGACAACCAGGTGTGGTGGGCAGCATCTTAAGGCGATAAACCAAAGCACTCAATCTCCCTAAGCGTGCATATCACTGTTTATTTAAATGGATGGACCAAGTGGCGAGACATCTGAAAACAGTGCAGCATTATTCTGTGGAAAGAGCTTGGCACATTTGGATATTCTTGGCGCGGCGCGTGTCCTGGATTTTTATTCCGATTCGGAGAGACCATGGACCATTATTCCTCAAGAGCAAATTTCAGCACAGGATCCAGTCCTTTTGAAGAATTGAAAGGGCGTTTCGATTGCCTGGCCGAAGTCAGCAGTCACTTGTCGCAAACGTGAGATGCTCGTGAAATGCAAGATGTTTGGAGATGGGTATGTGAAACAGAAAGAGCAATGGCATTTCACTTCTGCTAGATACGGTGACGCTGTAGTGGTCCTATCGCTCCTATTCCTCTGGAATTTATTTTCCTTTTGAGATGTCATGTAGAATTGTTTGCTGGTACTCCCTCCGATCCATATTAGTTGTTATTAAAATGGATGTATCTAGACATGTTTTAGTGCTAGATACATCCATTTCAACGACAAGTAATATGGATCTAGAGTATGTGCATTGCATGTTCCTTTTTTTGCCGGCTTAATTCGGCCACGCAAATACTTGCACTTGAATTTGGATGATGAAAATGTGCTCACCTTGAAAGCTCCGTTCTAATTCTTTGGCAGTTGGATAGGGCACTACTATGAAAAGACCTATAGAAAAAAGCATACCATCGGCGCACTAAATTAGTTGTCCGCCGGTGTTATCTACCGTTGGCGTCCCACTGTATCCACGCACTGGCGCTATTTAGTTGTCCCGCAGCGAGCTCTGCCGCTCGGGGGCCTTTCGTCACCTCGTAGAGTCGAGCGCCACCACCGCCTCGGTGCACCGCCCCTTACCAGAGCGCGCCCTCCCCGATCCTGAGCCCGGCCTCCGCCTTTGTCGCCTTCCTCCCACGATCGTACGCGCGACCCTGCCCGCGAGCGTCGATCCCCACCAACCCTGGACTCCCTCCCCGCAGAGCCTGCCGTCGGCGCCACCTACCCTCACTCGCCCCGCCCCCTCACCCTCCTGCCTCGCTCGCCCCACTCGCCAATGAAGGGAATATGCCCCGAGAGGCAATAATAAAGTGGTTATTATATATATTTTAAGTATATGATAGATGTTTATTTTGCATGCTATAATTGTATTAATACGAAAACGTTAATACATGTGTGTTTAATAAACAAACAGAAAGTTTCTAGTTATGCCTCTCTCATAAACTAGCTCGTTGATTAACAAGATGATCAAGGTTTTCTGATCATGAATATTGGATGTTGTTAATAACGAGGTCACAATATTATTGGAATGGTGTGATAAACATTCATCCGAAGTATAACATTACGATCAAAGTCATTGAGTTTATATTGCTATAACATCATACGAAGTGATCCTAATTCTTAGACCATGAGATCATATAAATCACTAACATCGGAAGAGTATCTTGATAACATCAAATGTCACACCATAACAGGGTGATTATAAAGATGGGTTCAGTACTACTAAAGTGTTATGTTGAGGCCCATAGATCGAGAGTGGAATTTGTTCATCCTGATGACGGATAGATATGCTCTGGGCCCTCTCGGTGATATCACATTGATTAGCTTGCAAGCAAGTGATTTGATCACTAGAATGTTATATCACGGGAACGAGAAAAGAGTACATCTCAGTAATGAGATCAAACTAGGTATGGAGATATCGATGATCGAATCTCGGACATGTAATATATCGCGAAACAAAAGGATTAAGATACTAGCGTAAAAGGTTCTCGTGATCACAAGGAAGTCATCATTGAATGTGTGGGAGTCAGTATGGATCTCTAGGTCCCGCTTCTGATTATTGATCCGAGAGGGGTCTCGATCATGTCCGCATTATTCGCGAACCGTAGGGTGACACACTTAAGGGACACCGACACCATTTGGAGCAAAAGTTTCATGCCGGAAAGAATAACAAGCGCAGGATTTATTTCACTAGATACTGAAACGGGTTTTCGGGTGAAATTGCAGAAAGTGTTTTTGCATGTGAAATGAAATACTAGCAAGGGGTTATATGTGAATGTTTGTCATTAAAGTAATTGACAAAATTCTAAATAAATAAAAGGAGTTTTATTTAATGAGAGTTTGCATTAAATTTGGTGGAAATTTAATGGGAATTTGAGTGGGTTTTTGAGTGGAGGAAATTGAAAGGCATTTTTGTGAGTGGAGTGTCCACCCACATCAATGGAGGGAGGGAAAGGGGGCCGCCCCATGCGCCGGCCACCCCTTGGGTGCCCCCCTCCTCCTATAAAAGGAGCCCCCCTCCCTCTCTCTCACTCACACCTCCTTGTGAAGGATCTCTCTTCCCCTCTAGTATTTATTGTAGGGTTCGTAGCATGGAAAACAAAAAAAATTTACCGCATGCACACAAACAAGTCAAGATCTATCTACTAGATTGTAGCAACGAGTCGACTAGAGTACTCACCCTCAAAGATTCCAAAACGGTTAAGGAGAGCAGATTCTTGTAGGTGATGTAGTCGTACACTTGCCTATCTCAAGATCACGTGAAGCGATCCTTACGGCAGCGCTTCATGATGGGCCACACGTTCGGTACTCGATGAAGACCTTCCTCTCGCTTGTTCCAGCAGGCATCAGAGGTTGTAGTTCTCTCCTCGCGATTCCGGCAGCACGACGGCGTGGTGTCGGAAGTAGAGGGAAGATCCCGCAGGGCTTCGCCTAAGCCGGTGCAGGTTATGGTGGATCTAGGGTTTCCGGTGATCTAGGTTTAGAAGGCTGGAGAGGAGGAGGTGGAGTCAGGAGCGGCTAGGGCGACGGCGTGGCAGCAGCGGCAAGCGGCGGCGGCGCTACGACGACGACGCGGCTTGGAGGTGGGAAGGGCGGGTTGTGGTGCTTTGGGACAGCCCCTCCCCTCTATTTATTGGAGGGAGGGCATCTTGAGAGAGGGGAGTTTGAATCCTTCCCCCAACCCAAGTTGGAGAGAAAGAAGGACTCTTTCCTTCTTCTACTAGGAAACCATTGTTCCAGTTTGACTTTTCAAACCTGCCTTTTGACTTTCAATTTAGAGTTTTATTTCTCTCTCGCAAATGCCCAACCAAGTTACCTAGGACATGATCCAATCATTCCACTTAACCATGACACATTCATGAAACATTCCCCTTTTGGTCCGGTGAATCTTCTAGACCCTTCTAGAACCTCTCCGATGAAAACATCGAAATCATTTCCGAACTCCGGAATCGGACTTTCCTTATATGAATCTTATTCTCCAGACCATTCTGAATCTCCTCGTGATATCCCGGATCCTATCCGAGACTCCGAAAAATATTCGGTTTCCCTACTTACATTCCATATCTACTAAACAACATTGAATCCTTAAGTGTGTCTCCCTACGGTTTGTGAATTATGCGGACATGACCGAGACACTTGTCCAATCAATAACCAATAGAAGAATCTGGAAATTCATATGGCTCCCACATATTTCAACGATTACTTTGCGATCGAATGAACCACTTACATACGATACCAATTTCCCTTTGTCTCGCGATAGTTTACTTATCCGAGGACTGATCGTCGGTATCTCGACATACCTAGTTCAACCTCGTTACCGATAAGTACTCTTTTCTCGTTCCCATGATATGTGATCCCTTGTGAGCCAGTCACATGCTTGCAAGCTAATTGGATGACATTCCACCGAGAGGGCCTAGAGTATATCTATCCGTCATATGGATGGACAAATCCCATTCTTGATCCATGTGCCTCAACACATACTTTCCGAACACTCAATGCCATCTTTATAGCCACCCAGTTACAGTGTGGTGTTTGATGTCATCAAAGCATCCGTCCGGTGATGATGATTAGCATGATCTCATGGTCGAAGGAATTAGGTTACTATGTATCAGAAAGCTTATAGCAAATAAACTATTGAAATGACTTGATCTTAATGCTACGCTTATCTATAGGAGTATGTCCATCATACCATTTTCCTAATGATATGATTTTGTTATTAACCACGATCATCTATCAACCAACAAGCTAGTATTACAAAGAGGCTTTACAGGGGACTCTAATTTAGTTTACAAATCACACAAGTATTAATGTTTCTGGTTAATACTATTATAACATGAATGTAACATTTATCATAAACACAAAGATATAATAATAACCACTTTTCGGCAACATTTATTCTCCATGGTCTCGGACTAGCGAGATACATGTTCTCGGTGGCTATTCGGCAAAAAAGAGTTGTGCTTCCGCTGCATCGCTGGAGTGAGGAGACGGAGGTTGCTCGGTGCCTCAGACGTGTGTGCGAGCACGGATGCAGCGCTGATTTGCGGCGCTAGGACTTCCTCTCAATCTTAAGATCGACATGAGATCGTCTACATCAACCACGAGTTCAACCTCGTTAAGCTTTTTCGATCTTCAAGGGTATGTTCTCTACGGATGTATATCCGCCTGTTTCCTATATCTAGTAGATAGATCTTGGTATATAGTTATTCCTATCGTAGGAAATTTTTGTTTTCTATGCTGTAAACCCTACAGCCAGCACCAGTTGTCGCCCCCACAGCGATCTCTGCCGATCGGGCCTTGAGCCACCTCGTAGAGCCGAGCACCGCCACCGCCTCAGTGCGCCATAGTGCCATTTACTTAGTTTGGATGCTACAGATCAGTGTGATAGGTGTGCATTGTTTGATAATAATACCTTCAAACTTTAAATTGATGGTAGCTATTTCCTTTGAACTATAACACGCTAGCATTTAAGTACACAACTGATAGGAGACTAGTTCTATAAGATAGACAAGCATGTTGTGCACAAAATATGTATATGACACTTTTTTACAATCGTAAACAGCGAAGGCAATTTTTTTCTTTTCACCTTGCTTGTGAGATAAATATGTGCGTGGCATTTCTTGTTGTATTTCACTGTTATGTTTGCTCGCACTAAGTGTGCGCAGTATGTTTGCAGGATGGATAAGTGGAGGTGGCCAGAAGGTAGTGGTCGCCATGCCTAGTCGCGGGTCTAGCTCGTGGTACTACGACTCTAGCTCGGGGCACCGCGGCTCTAGCTCGGGGTGCCACGGCGTCCGTGCACGCCCCAATGGCACGTTCTACGTGGAGATCCATATAGGCAACGACCGCATCCGCCTCGGCAACTACGGGACCGCACACGAGGCCACGCACGCGTACAACGCCATGGCGTGGCGGCTCGGGCGCCCGCGCTCGTCGATGAATTTCGACGACATGTGGACGCGCCAGCAGGCCAAGGATCTCGCGTGGATCCGTCAACGGCGGAGCGGAAATGGATGGGGGCGCACAAATCCGAGCCGGCGGCTGCGGGTGGAGGGAAGGGGAGGAGCTGAAATTTTCGTCGGACGCAAAATGGTGGGTGGAGTGCGGGTGCGCATTCGGTTCGTCTCCTCGACCCTTGAATACCCAGTTCGCGGCTCGGTTTCCGCCCTGACCCTGCATTTTTTATATTTTGCATAGTTGGCGAGGACTAATCCACGCGTCTTCTCGACCCGAATCCCCTAAAAAAGTTATTATGCGGGTTTCGGGTGTTTACGGGGACTACTGTATATGCTCTAACCCTAGCACCATGCTCTTGTGGGGTATCCCAGACATCAACATTGTGGGATGCAAGTGGGACCAAAGCTCCCAGATGAACTCAAAATCATTCCACCACAATTCCACGGCCACTCCGCCATTGTGGGCCATGCCGCGCACCCGTGTGTTCACGGTACACCCTTCTCCGTGGGCCAAGGTGATCCGTCCGTCCAAATGGCACCGCACTCTTCACCTCACCGCAAATAACTAATGTCTGCTCGATGACGATATGCAGTAGATAGGGCGCCCAGATGGTATCTTCTCCGCCCAGACGGTAAACATGTAGCCGATTCATATGAATAATGGAGAGAACTTTTCAAGGGGGGCAAAATTTTCAAACCAAAAATCCTGTGGAAATACTTTGTACTTCAGAAGCACTTTTCTAGATCTTTTTGTAAATTCATGAATGACATCATAAATCCGGCCAGGAACACAGTACATCAGCACAACCATGGTTGTGAACTTGCAGGACTTCCTTGTAAGAATTGGACAAAGTTCAGTGTCTTGTTTACAAAAAAAAGTCGTCACCAATCTTGAAGCATTCGGATGGCCACGATAGGAGCTGGGCCTGGGCGCCCTATCTGCTGGAAAATTGACGCACCTGTGAGGCTGTGACGATCTTTAACAGGAGTGGCAGTACGGCTAGGACGCTGACACCTTAGCCTGTTTATTCCTGCGTACCATCGTGTCTCAGTCACGCACGAAGTTGCCACGAGTTGTACAATGAGCAAGCACGGATGCCCGAGAGACCGAGCGATGCCAGATTCCGTAGCATGGGACGTACGTGCACTCGTACTACAGCGGAAGAAGAGTGCACGGCGCACTGCCCTGCGGCTAAGAGCATCTCCGCTCGTTGGACGAATCCAGGGTGAAATCCGGATTTTTTTTGACCAGCTTGATTTCGGCCTGGATACGTTCAGTTTTCTACTCGCGTATCCAGACGAGTTCTCACGTTTGGCTAAAATTTAACAAATTTTAGCAAACTTTGGGCAAACTTTGGCGAATATGAGCGGTTTTGGACGAACTTTGGGCGATATGGACAAACTATGAGCGAACTTTGGGCGAATATGGGCGATACCGACAAACTTTGAGCAAATATTCCCAAGTTTTGGGCGAACTTTGGGCGAATCTGGTCTATATTGGCGAAATTTGGGCAATATGGTCGATACAGACCAACTTTGGGCGAATATGCCCGAATTTTGGACGAACTTTGGACGAATCTGGTCTATATGGGCGAAATTTGGACGAATATGGTCGATACAGCCAACTTTGGGCGAATATGCCCGAATTTTGGGCGAACTTTGGGAGAATATGGTATATATGGACAACTTTGAACGAAAATTTGGACGAATATGGGCGATACAGACGAACTTTGTCCGAATATGCCCGAATTTTTGGCGAACTTTGGGCGAATATGGTCTACATGGACGAATTTTGGACGAATATGGTCTATATGGGCGAACTTTGGGCGAATATGGGCGAAATTTGGCGAATATTGGCGAAATTTGGGCGAATATGGGCGAACTTTGGAGGCGGGTCCACTCGTCGAATTTGCTTCGTTCGACGTTTCCAGGGCGTACCCAGGATCCTGGGTTCGGCCTGGGTAGGCCGGACCAAAACACGCCAAAATCCAGACAAAAATAGGTCTTTGGATACGCGACTGAGCCAATTTTCAGCGTTTGGACCGAAATTCGACGTCCGGATAGAGTAGAGATGCTCTAATTATCTCTCCCTCTCACAGAAGCCAAATCCTATAAAAACCACCGCAGCTGCCACGAACCACACCGCACCACAGAGACCTCCCGCTTGATTCTAGCTAGCTTTCTAGTATTGGCCAGTAACTCCGCAGCAGCGAGCAACGGCGAGAGCTCGGCTGCAGCTGGACCGCCGGAAATGCAGGGCGAGGGGAAGGTGAGGAAGGGGTGGCTGGCGGTGCGGGTCGGCGACGAGGACCAGCGGCGGTTCGTCATCCCCATCGCGTACCTCTACCACCCGCTCTTCCGCCGGCTGTTGGAAGCGGCGCGGGACGCGTACGGCTACCACTCGTCGGGACCCCTGCGCCTGCCCTGCTGCATCGACGAGTTCCTCCGCCTCCGTGCGCTCGTCGAGCGGGACACCCCGGCGGCGCACTCGTCCAGCCACCGCGGGCACGCCGGCCACTTGGCCCCGTGCACTCGCGCGAAAGTCACGTCGTGATCTGATCGGTCGAGCCTGACCTTGGTGCGCATGCATGGCGACCGAGCACCGGAGCGCGCGCGTACGCAACGCAGAGGGGAGATATGGAGGGGAGAGGCTAGTAGAGGTGATCTTTAGTCTGGGATACTGCTTATGACTCTGGCCTTATTTTTCTTCTGAATTTTGCACAGCAATTCAGCATGTATACACTACTCCAAGATTAATTAACAGACAGACAGACGGATGTATAATTAACAGTTGGATACTACTAGGATTCAACTCTCCACAGCTGGGAGTACATAATACTACTAGTATATATATAAGCTCCTCCTCGAATCAGGCAATACTAGTACTCCCTCCGATCGATTGAGTAGTATATAAGCTTGATTTTCTTAATTCCCTCTCGATCGAGTTTGCCCTTCAGAATGGAACAGTACACAATTCCGCGGTGCTAATTAATGTTAAACAGGTTTTGCTGTATGACAGGACAGACCATCATATAGTACTCCGTACTATTATTCCACTAAATCATGATGGGTCCTTGGGGAATTTCTTTCTGGTGCCGCGTTTCTTTCTGCCGGCACTCCCTCTGTCCCAAAATAGATGCCTTAGATTTGTTAAAATTTAGGTGAATCTAGACACCATTTAGTATATAGATTCATTCAAATTTTGAAAAATCTAAGACATCTATTTTGGGACGGAGGAAGTAGATTCATGTCATGTCGTTTGATCAGGCCAGATGGGTCGTTCAACGTTGAGTTTGAGGGGAGGAGGTGAAGAGGAAAGGGAGATTCGATTCTAACCCCCGAGCTCGTTGCACTTTGATCTTATACCCCCTTGTAGGTCTGCTTCGATTTTAGCCCCCCCAATTCAGCTAAACTCTGCCCTATAACCCCTTTTAACACGTTTGACAGAATTGTCAACATATAACTAACTTTGGTCACATGAATAGACAGAAATACCCTTCATCTCAACGGGAACACATGTGCTGCTCCAGCGACACAAAAAATGACAGCAAATATTTCTTTGGTTCAAATAAAAAAAAGGCTATAATTTTGCTGCAATCTGAACATTCACAAACTGATAGCACATAACATAGCAATCTGAACATTCAGAAAATGACAGCACAACATAGCAAGAGCAGTAGGAGTTCAACAGGTTCTAAAGTAGTTCAATGACAGCAAAATAAGTGAGTTTTCTACTCACGTACAGCCAAATAAGTGAGCTTTCTACTCACATACACGGGAACAGGTTCTAAAATAGTTCATGACAGAAAAATATCACTTAGTTTCTTCCTCTTTGGAGTCAATTTCTTCTTCTTTTCTTTTGCTGGACGCTTTGTTGGTGTAGTAGCAGCTTGGCTCCTTGTAACAGGTCCTGGACTACTAGTGTTGGCTGTGCTCTTGCTCTTGGTTGGTGTACTGCCAGTTTGGCTCCTTGTAACAGGCCCTGGACTACTTGTTGTGGGCATGCTCTTGCTTTTTGCTGGTGTAGAAGGGATTGCGTTGCTAACTGAAACATCAAACCATGATGATGCATTCTTTTTCCCCCACTCTTCCTACAAGAAGAAGCAATTAGAAACAACAAGTATAGAACAAGTACATGACATGTTATTAGAACTGGAAACAAATATATGTTTTTTACCTTTTCTTTGTTCCATTTGTAGGACATCCAGCTTCTCTATGTCCCATCTCTCCACATTTCTTGCATTTGTTCAATGACCCCTTCCTTGATACACCTTCCCACCAACTCTTTATCCTTTGTTTCCTTATTCTTCCGGCACCCTTTTTCTTGCCTTTTGGAATTGGTCCACGCAACACAAAACCGGTATCCACATGTGGCCATTGATTCTTATCCGTAAGGGGCTGAATTACACCTTCATATGCTGCCTTAAATCTCTAACCGAGTAGTACTCATGCACAAAATCCTCCATGTTTACAAAGTTTCGAGCTTGCAAAACATTAATGAAGGCTAGTGCATGGTCACAAGGCTTGCCCGTGTGCTGCCATTGTAGACATGTACACTCATGTGCGAGTGTGTTCACCATATGCCTTTCATCATCTCTGTTAATGTTTCTCACCTCCCCACTAAAATCAGCAGATGCTTTGGCCTTGAGATGTCCTAGTCCTCTAGTCTTTGCATTTAGTTGATGTATAACAAATGGTAGTGTTATCCCTTCAAATCTTTCTCCAATCATTCTCCTCTTTCTAAATAGCTCCATGATCATCTCTCTAATCTTGTCGGCTAGCTGTACAATGGGCAAGTCTTTAATATCTCGCACCCAATTGTTAAAGCATTCAGCGAGATTGTTATTTATATAGTTACACTTGATTTTTGGATTGAACATACACCTCATCCACAACAGATTATGGTAGTCCCTAAGATAAGGATATACTTTCTCCGATGCCTCAAACACCTTTTTCATGTGATGCTGATATTCTTCTGTCCTATATGCCCTAGCAGCAGGCCACAACCGTCCAAACACATCACCATGAAAATATTTCTGAAAATTGTGCCACATATGCCTAAAGCACTCCCGCTGCTCCGCTTGAGGAAAAACACTTTTAACAGCATTTTCAAGACCCTTGCAAGCATCGGTACAAACAGCTAGTACCGAGGGGTCCCCTATTGCTTTCTTCACTTGATTCATGAACCAAGCCCAGTTATCTCCATTTTCAGACTCAATAAAGCCATACGCTACCGGAAACATCCAATTATGGCCATCTAACGCAGTGACAACAGCTAGCTGACCATTCCACTTGCCATTCAAATGAGTTGAATCTATGCTAATATATGGCCTACATCCATTGAGAAAACCATCTATGCAAGGCTTGAAAGCAATAAATAGCTTGCTGAAATGTACTTCACCTTCAATTGTTGTTGTATCAATCTCCACAATACTCCCTGGAGACCTCAATTCTACCTCAGCCTTGTAGTTGTATAGCATCCGGAAACTTTCTTCCCAACTACCATACAAGCTTGTTGCAGCCTTTTGTTTCCCTTTCCACACCGTGTGATAATCTAGAGTGACATGGTGCTCATCTTGCAATTCTTTAAGAATCTTGACAGCACCAATTGTTGGATCCTTCTTAAGCATAGTTGTTGCCTTATCAGCCACCCAAGATTGGGAAGTCATGCTGGTCACTTTGCCACTGGTTGAGCTACAGATATGCTCTGTCTGATGCTTCACAACCTATAGCAAACAATGCTACAGATTAGTACAAATGAAAAATGGTGCTGATTATTATTATTACAAATGAAATAAGAAATATACAAGTCTTAGAAAAATTATTACCATCACACAATTTTCGACTCTCTGCCAACAAGCAGTTAAGGACCATTTGCAAGGTTCACCTTTTATTGATTCACCTTTACAAAAAGCCCGAAACCTCTTTGGCTCATTTTTTTAGTGCCATATTCAAACTCCCCATTGATAGCAAACTGTTTCATAGCCTTTCTAAATGCAGCCATATCAGGATAAGGAGTTCCTATATCCATCTTTGGCTTTCGTTCATCCCACACAATAAGTGGCTCTTCCGGAGCCTTATCATCGACAACAATATCTGTCTCTTTGATATCATGCAAAGCATAATCAGCAATAGGAGCAATAACAGGACCTGGCTTAGTTTCTCGCTCGTTCGCCTCTGTTTTTAAACCCAACAGAGCAAACGGTGCATTCTCATTCACCGGATTTTCATCCGGGGTTCCCTTTTCCTCCCATTCATTTTCGGGTTCAATATGGGAATCAATCAGAAGACTAGACCAGTCAACAATGGTGCTATCATTTTCTACTTCAGCACACGAGATCAATCCCGTGGTTAGGTTTGTCACACTTGATTGATTAGAATCATGCACAGACATTGCATCGATCCTATTCAATATAAACAAAAAAATCAGAAATTTCACACCAAAAACTCATGCATAAATCGGGCTAAAATAAGGGAGTATGATGTTACCTTTTCAGATCCATCACACCCCTTAGCGAATCCAGCCCGTCCCCCTCAAATCCCCATGTAAATCACCTAGGGTTTGACCCGATTTAGAACAGCAGTAACCAAGAACGATCAAATCCGGAAAAATAAGGTGGGGAGAAAGATTGCCTTACCTCTAGGCGGCGATGGAGGGCAGCGGCGGCTGGTGTGGAACCGTGGCGGAGCGATGGTGGTTGCCTGGCGGCGGGGCGCTGCTCCTGTGGCTTGCACGCGATAAGAACGGGACGAGCTCCCGCTGTCCTGTCTTGAAGCAGGACAGGACGGGAGGCCTTCGTTATGTCTGTCGGGCTGTTCCACAGGGGTACTTTAGTCAATTTGTGAAATATTAGCACTAATTTATCTGCATCACATCTAACTGACGAGCTAACAGCCTAAAGAGGGAAAATCGGCAAAGTTTAGCTAAATTGGGGGGCTAGAATCGAAGCAGACGTACAAGGGGGTATAAGATCAAAGTGCAACGAGCTTGGGGGGTTATAATCAAATCTCCCGAAGAGGAAAAGGGGTAGGCAGCATTGGTCTGAGCAGTAGCGGGCCAGCAGGTTTAAAGAAGAGAAAAATAGATTGTTATTGAGCTAAATTTACCACTATATAGACAGAAAATTTACTAAGCTGGTGGGCCATAGTCCGGTTTTGTTTCAACTAAGCTCCGTCACTGGGTCTGAGCCATGAACGATCCTCAGACCTCACACCTCAGTGCACCACCTTCCATATCCTCCTCTCTCTTTCTTGATTATTCGAACTCCCCTACCTCACTTTCTTGAAAAGGCCCGAAGGATGTACTGAAAAACATGCTATACACGCACATCACAGGACCACGTACGCACCCCCACCACCATATATTAGATGAATATATACAATTTGGGTGGTAAAGGCATTTCAGCGCGTACAGATCATCGGTTTCCCAAATTCTACTTTAACTTTGTGCGCCCGCACAATAATTTACAGTAGATAAATTATAGTAGTATGTATCTTTACAGTAGATACATACTATAATTTAGAATGTTTTACCAAACTAAATGGAACGGAATTAGAACAACTTAATGGACGAGTCATTCACCATTTCCTATTGAGATTATTTTAATGCCAAGGGATCAAAACTTGAAATCCCTTTATCGAAAAAAAAGGGATCAAAACTGAGTGCTATCTCCGAAAATGTGCTCATCCGAAAGCTCCATGTTAAAGCATCCACCCGATCGATCTGCTAGACAGGACTTATATGGTCCCAATTAAAAGATGCAGTCGAACTGTCAAAGAGAAGGCGAAGGGATCAAAACTGAGTGATATCTCCGAAATTTCAGTAATTTCGGTGAGTGCAGGATTTTTTCCCCATAGAACCATCAGATAAAATTCGGCCAATTCAACGTATAATTCTGAATAATTGCTAAAAAGTCTGAAAGTTTTGCCTCCGGTAATTTTAAATTGTTTGACATGCATGCAAGTTCAGTTCATACTATTATCAGACGGAACTTTTCAGGTGTGAAAAGTGCGAACATATACACCGAGGTGTAAGTTAGAGCATCTCCACTCGCCTACCCGGGATGCCGATCCGGATGCAGAATTTCGGTTTTGACAGCAAAAATCGGCCCAGTCGCGTACCCACGAACCTGTTTTCGTTCGGATATCGGCGTGTTTTGGTCCGGCCTACCCAGGCCGAATCCTGGTTCCCGGGTACGCCCTGGGGACGCCGGACGAAGCGAATTCGGCGAGTGAACCCGCTCAGTCAGCATATGCCATGGTTATACCCTACGGGTACATGATCTCAGCATACCTGGTCCAGCCCAAGGAAGGCCCACGGCAGATGTACGCCGGCCCATGAAGATTTTCGGGTGGCCAAGGCCCATGACGCCTTCGGATCCTTGGAGAGCAAAACTAGCGTAGATAGGGAATTCAAAGGGGTAAAACCCTAGAACCTGTAACCGACTAGGTCTATGCCCGGGACCTGCCTGAGTCTATATAAAGGCTAGGAGGGCACGACCTAGATCTCTCTCTCTCATACTTTCGCATACACACCTCCACGCCAGATCGAATCTGCGCACCCCTGTAACCTTCGGTTCCGCCATAATTAAGAGCAGACAAGCAGGAGTAGGGTTTTCCCTCCGGGGGCCTGAACCTGGGTAAACCTCGTGTCCCCGTATTGCTTGTTTGCTAACCATTCCGCGATCTCTAACATCCCCATCTTCTCCAAAACCCAAGTCCATAACAATGGGCATTGACGAGATCAAACCTCGTCAATTGGCGCCATCTGTGGGAACTGGGGACGCTGATTGTGCGATCGTGACGGTCCCAACCCGAACGATCTACAACTCTGCGGCGACGGAGAGTCACCTCCTCTTCGGCGCTTTCGCTTCACCGCCCACTCGCCGGCCACCATGAAGGACTTTGAGCCCGTAGGCGACGGACTCGAGATCTTATTCGGGAGCTTCTGCTTCCAGGTGGGACAGACTGGCACCCTCCGCCTCCCTGAGCGGGTGCCCCTACCATCGATCAGGCCCGCTTCATGGGCTCCACGCCTTGTGCTACGCACATCATCATCAACAGATGAGTCCTACGACAGCAGCAGCTGCAACTCCGATCTGTGCGATCCGCCATCGGATGAAGGGACCTACGGTTCTGCATCCGAAAGCTGCAGCAGCAGCGGACCAATCTATGAGCCTACCAATGCGTCGTAGTCATCCAGAGCGACGTGGATCAGCAACCACCCAACCCGCGCCTTTCGAACCCCAACCGCGGGGCGAAACAGCGGGAGCGAGAAGAAGCGGTCCCCAACCCGAAGAGAACAAGCCACCGTCATCCGCCTCAACAAGGAGGATGGGCCCAAACGCAGCGCATTGTGGCGAAACACAGTCACACTGCGGACGCCTCACGAGAACTACTGATGGCATACCACTTCCTCCTCATCGAGGAGCACAAGAAACAGGTCAAGATGCAAGAGACGCTTGACAAACGCAAGCAAGCAGCCTCAGAGTCCAGCGCGCGACGAGCTGCGCTCTCCGCCATGGGCATCGGCTCTAGCACGAATTGCAACCAAGGAAACAAGCACCACTCTTGGTTGGATAACATGGATCCCAAAGAGCGTCGCGAGGTGAACCGAACCCTCCAGACATCCTTCATGGAGATGGACGCTGACAGCAACGTCATCCCGAAAACGCCGCAGGCTGCGATCATGGCAGCCACTGCGTACCTAGCGGCCCACCCATCTCCGGAGGGGGACCCGAAAAGAGCCATGCATAAGTCCGCACTTACCGGACTCGGACTCGTCGGAGCCGCGCTCCATCAGGAAGCTCCTACGGAGCCAAAGAAGAAAGCTCCGGCCAGGCACGACCGCAGCCCCACCCCTTCATCCGAAGAAGAGGAACATGACCTTCCTCGAAGGAAGAAGAGCTCGCGCCATCATAACCGCGACTAGGGCCTTGAGGCAGCGACACAGCGCAAAATAGACAAAGCGCGAGCCAAGCGCGCATGCTCGTCTGAATCCGATATGGACGAAGACGAAGGAGAACTTTGCGGAGCCCGATGATTCAGCAGATCTGTTCAACGAACAAAGATGCCGTGTAATTTTAAACTTCCTTCGGATACTCTGAAGTTCGACGGCACGCAAGACCCAAAGGCATGGCTAAGCGGTCACCTGTCATCCGTCAAACTACACGGCGGCAACAAAGAAACCGCCATGCAATGCCTTCACTTAATTGCGGCTTCGGATCTTAGCGGCCTATATCCTCAGGGTCCATCCGAAGATGGGAGGAGCTGGCTTACAGTTACATCCGAAACTTTAAAGGCACTAACAAGAGGCCCGCCTCGATCGAAGAACTGCGGGCCTGTACTCAAAGAACGGGCGAATCCATTCGCTCGTACATACTACGCTGGTCCAACACCAAGAACTCCGCAGCACACATCTCCGAAGAGAGGGCCATCGACGCCTTCAAGGACGGCGTCAAGCGCCAGGACTTTAAGGAGGAACTCGGGCGCGTCAAGCCCAAAACACTCGACCACCTCATGGACATCACCAACAGGTGGGCCGACGGCGAAGACTCCGTCCACCGGGCACACTCGGAGGAAGAGGACAACTACGGCCGACGATGAGAGCGTCGTAGCAAGAGGAGATCGCGCGTCTACGATGATCGCGACGGACCCGACATAGTCGCGGTCGGCTACGCCGATTGCCGCAACGATGCCAACCGCAACAGCGGAGGATACCGCGGAGGAAACTTCCGTGATGGTGGACGCCCAGCACAGTCGTGGCAGCGCCGCGACCGTGATAACGGACCCTCAGCATACGAAAAACTTTCAGGTCCATGCACCATCCACTTCTACATCGACGAGCAGGATGGCAAAAAGAAGGCAAGCCACATGCTCAAGGACTGCCGCGAGTTCCAGAAGCTCAGCGAAAGCATGGTTCAGATGAGGCAGCAAGCCCCAATTCATGCGTTCGGGAACGCACCCGCGCCAGGTGAGGTAGCGCACGGAGCTCCTCCACCACCATCTATAGGAGGTCCGAATCACCCAGTCGCACCAACACAGAACAACGCCGGGAACGGGTATCCCCCGCCGAAAGGAGCACTGATGATTCAGAAGGGGCGCCCAACGAATAGGGTGCAGAAGAAAATCACTCGTCAGATCAACCTGGCCGTAGCAACTCCACCCGCCATCCCTGAGTACCTCAGCGGATCGGAGTCCTGCATTACGTTCAGCCGTTCGGATCACCCTTGCGGATCCCTCGCCCAGTCATGCGCCCTGGTCGGGCGCAGATCGGAGGTTTCGAGATGAGCCGCGTCTTCATGGACGGCGGTAGCGGCATCAACCTGATGTTCGCAAGCACTCTAACAGCAATGCGGATCCCGCAATGCAGCCTGGAACAATCAGACACAACGTTCCACGACATCGTTCCAGGGAAGGGCATATTCCCCCTGGGCAAAATATGGCTCGACATCATCTTCGGCAAGCCGGATAACTTCCGACTCGAGCGGCTCGAATTCAAAGTGGTGGACTGGCCATCGCAATACCATGCCATCCTCGGGCGTGTAGCATTCGCAAGGTTCTTGGCCGTCCCACACTACGCATACCTGCTACTTAAGATGCGGGACCAGGCGTCATCACAGTCCACAGGAGCTTCACCCGATCGGACCAATGCGACGAGGATTTCAAGAATCTCGGTCCTTGGCATGCAAGACGAGCTCGTAAAGCTCCGCGAGGTGACGGACAATGGGCCACCCCAGTCGCAAGACAAAACGCACCCGACATGTCTTTCGACTCTACCGTCAACACAAAAAAGGTGCAGGTCCACCCGACGGATGCCTCCAAGGCGGCGCTGATGCATAGACCTTAGCCCGCATAGGAAAGCGCATCGCCAATTCCTCCGTGGCTGGGAAATCTTCGCTGGTGTCCTGCGGACATGCTAGGAGTTCTAGAATTCCGACACGCACTCAACGTCTTTCCGGACACCAAGCCGTCAAGCAGTCCATCCGGAGGCCATGAGCCACGGGCCGAAGCTATCGGGAAGGAAATCAACAGACTACTCGCTGCAGACTTCATCAGGGAGATCAAAGAAAGCGAATGGCTTGCAAATACAGTGATGGTCCCAAAGAAGGACACAGACATCCTGCGGATGTGCGTGGATTTCACGTCGCTAAACAAGCACTGCCCAAAGGACCACTTCCCTCTTCCTCGAATCGACCAGATCATCGATTATTTGCGGGATCTGAAACTCTCCTTCCCCGACGCCTACTCAGGCTACAACCATATTCGACTCAAGGTCGAAGATCAAGAGAAAACAACGTTTATCACACCGTTCGGAGTGTTCTGCTACAACACAATGCCCTTCGGGCTAAAGAACGCAGGTGCCACATACCAGCGATGCATGCAGGCATGCCTGAAGGACCAGATCGGTCGCAACATCCAAGTCTATGTGGACGACATAGTCATCAAAACCAGGGAGGCGAAAACACTCATCGATGATCTCCGCAAGACGTTCGATAATCTCGACCGCTACAGGATCAAGGTCAATCCTGAAAAGTGCGCCTTCGGCGTCCCATCAGGACAACTCCTTGGCTACTTCATCTCCTAGCGAGGGATCGAGGCGAACCCAAAGAAAATCCGGGCCATCATGGCAATGGAGAAGCCAAAGAATGTCAAGGGTGTCCAGCAGCTCGCAGGGCGAATAGCGGCATTGAGCAGGTTTATCAGCCGCATGGGCGAGAAGGCCCTGCCATTTTACCAGCTGCTACGCAAGGCAGATAAATTCGAATGGACGCCCGAAGCCGACGACGCATTCGAAAGTCTCAAGCGACTACTCTCCACCTCGCCCGTTTTGGTCACACCAAAGGAGCGCGAGCCTCTGCTGCTGTACATAGCAGCCACACATCAGGTGGTCAGCACCGTGCTAGTGGTCAAACGACTCGAAGAAGACAAAACCCATGGGGTCCAACGGCCAATTTACTATCTCAGCGAGGTATTGACGCCAACAAAACAGGGGTACCCTCACTACCAAAAACTCGCCTATGGCGTGTTCATGACGGCTCGTCGGTTGAGCCATTACTTCCAGGAGCACCAGGTGATGGTGGTCAACGAGGCACCTTTGAACAGCATCCTGAATAACCCAGAGGCCACAGGACGCGTGGCCCTATGGGGCATCGAGCTGTCACCCCTAGACATCGTCTACGAGAAGCGACTCGCAATAAAATCTCAAGTCCTCCCGGACTTCCTTGTACATTGGATGGAGCTGCAGCTGCTAGACACCCCAGACATGTCGCAGTCATGGACGATGCACTTCGACGGCTCCAAGCATGAATTTGGAAGCGGGAGCAGAGGTATCTTGACCTCCCAGGCGACCATATGAAGTACGTCCTCCGGATGAAATTCCGAGCTTCCAACAACGAGGCCGAATACGAAGCCCTCATCCACGGCATGAGGATGGCAAAGATCTGCGGTGCAACGCGCCTGGTCATCTACGGTGACTCCAACCTCGTCGTCCAGCAGACGATGAACGAGTGCGCACACACGCCGAAAACATGATCGCGTACCGCGCACTCTACAACGCACTCGAAGGAGAATTCGACGGCTGCGAGCTTCGGCACATTGGAAGAGAAAGCAACGAGGAAGCCGATAGACTCGCTAACATCGGCTCTACCTGCGCAAAGGTGCCACCAGGTGTGTTCCTCGAACAGATCTGTGTGCCATCCATCAAGCGGAAATTCCCCAAGGGATCACCCGAAGAAGCAGAACACTCGGGGGCCACGCTGCCCGAAGGACACGAAGGACCCGAGAAACTGGACACAGAGGTCGCTATGGTCAACCTGATGCAGGTCATGGCAGTCGAAGAAATTTGGACGCGACCGTACCTCTAGTTCTTGATAAACGGAGAGCTGCCTGACAGCCCGACGGATGCCCGACGCATATCTCGCCGGTCAAAAGCTTTCACCATCATCAATGGCGAGTTGTACAAGCGCAGTATTACGGGTGTACTAAAAAGATGCGTCAACATCGGTGACGGGAAAACCATCCTCCAAGACATCCACGAGGGCATCTGCGGCCACCACGCAGGCAGCCGCTCCCTTGTCGCCAAAGCTCTACGAGCTGGATTCTACTGGCCAACGGCCATGAGCGACGCAAAGGACATCGTCCGAAGATGCAAGGGGTGCCAAAGGTTCGCCGACAAACCACACGCACCCGGATCAGAGCTCAGGCCCATACCTATAGCCTGGCCCTTTGCTCAATGGGGCCTCAACATGATTGGCAAACTGCCGAAGTCCTCGAAAGGGGGGCACGTCTACCTCCTGGTCGCAGTCGACAAATTCACCAAGTGGGTCGAAGCCATGCCGGTCACTAACCAAAAGGGCAAGACCGCCGTAAAATTCTTTGAGTCCATTGTATACAGGTTCGGCGTACCGCACAGCATCATCACCGACAATGGATCGAACTTTATCTCCAAAGAATTCCAAGACTTCTGCGAAGGCCTCGGGATCAACATCACATACGCCTCAGTGGCACACCCGCAAACGAACGGGCAGGTGGAAAAGGCCAATGGCTTAATCGGCGCTGGCATCAAGAAGCGCCTCATGAGCCCACTCAAACGAAAGGCCGGAGCCTGGACGGAAGAGCTACCAGTCGTCCTATGGAGTTTGCGGACTACGCCAAACAGCTCCACCGGCTACACGCCGTTCTTCATGGTGGATGGATCCGAAGCCGTACTACCAGCGAAATCGCCACGGGCCCCGAATTGCGTCGCTTACAGCGAAGCCGAATCCACGGCTGCACTCAAAGACGCCGTCGACACACTCTACGAGGCAAGAGATGTAGCAGCACCTCAATCAGCGGTGTACCAGCAGAGTCTCCACAACTACCACAGTCGCCGGCTGCGCCCAAGGTCCTTCGTCGAAGGAGACCTCGTCTTGCGACTCAAGCAAGAGCGACCGAAGAAATTCGAGTCACCATGGGAAGAACCCTACATCATCACCGAAGTCATCCCAGGTGGCGCCTATCGCCTCAAGCACGTGGAGTCTGGAGTCGCATACTCCAACCCATGGAACATCGCGCACTTGCGACGATTGTACCCCTAGCTATCTACCCCTTTACTTTCAATAAGGCTATTCAGCCAAGACTACTCAGCCGAACAATATACTTCCTCCATTACGATATAAATAAAGCTAAGTGTCTCGCCCCAAAATTTCGTTTTACTATTTACACCTTTACTACATGCTACAGACGCACTCGGGGGCTCCCCCACCTCACGATCTCATCGACTGAGGATAACACGTGTATACCTGAGTAGCTGATCACGTCAGGCTAACGAAAAGGACACGTACGCAAACAAAGCACTACGTGCTCAAACAACAACTGCATCTTTATAACAAAGGGGCAAAACACGCCTAGACACGTACATACAAATTTTACATCTATCTCTTTTACAGGTACTACCTATTCTGAAGAATAACTTGAGCACGCTGCTCAAACAAATCTATGGCCTGTTCGGCATACTACCTTACAGCCGCATAATGCGGACGCATGTCCCACTCACCACCATCCGGCCTAAGAGGTGGCCCAGCCGCTGCAGCAGACAAATCTACATCAGGGCGGTGCAGCCTCACAAGGGACAAAGCAGCCTTCACTCCTGCGACGAGCTGTTGCCGCACCAGCTCCTTGACATTATTCACGCTTCGAAACTTCGACAGAAGACCATCAAGGCTTGTTGGCATGACATCCAATGGAAACATGACATGCAGCACCGACGCAAGCGACGTCTGCACCTGACGAAGCACCTGCGAAACTTGGTGCACAGGATCCTGCAATGTCGCCAGGACCATAGCACGGTCACGATCCATCTAGAAGAACCCGCCAGTTTCCATGTCTTGTTGAGTCAAGCAATTGACCCGAACAGCGACACGCTCTTTCTCCTCCCTCGGAGCAAGGTTAGCACCTGCGATACTCGCACAAAAATAAGACATAAGGTCAGCAGGCGCATCCGAAGAACCGAGCTGCAGCTCGAAACAAAGAACAACTTACATTGAAGCTGCTCAGACAGTCGAAGCAGTTCCGCCATCAAGTACTCTTCTCTGGCTGCACTGCGATCTGCCTTGGACTTCCAAACATCGGCGTGACCACGCACCCCAAGCAATTCCTTCTCAAGACTACGAACACGGTCTCAAAGAAAATCAAGTTGTGATGAATCATCCAAAGATGGCCGCAGCCGCGCTGCAGGCGGGGTGTCAACGGGATCAGCGTACGAAGGAAATTAGAGCAACAGAAAATCAAAGGACATAAACACTCAGACGGCGAAGAACACAACTCAACAAAATTCATTAAGTGGATAAATGCCACTACGTGGCATAGGGATTTTGTTCCTCAACATAATTACAGCAAAAGAAAATTACAAACTATCCTACAGCTACAGCGCCTAAGACGCGGCACCCTGTGTCGCCTCGGAGCCGGATTGCCTCGCCTTGGCTTCCCCCTGTTGCCGTAGCACGTACTCGGCCAGCAGATCAATCAGCTTGGGCCCATATCGCTTGCAGCGAGCAGAATAGGTAGCGAAGGCTACCTCGGATCCATCCGCGGTCGTCGGCATCCGGGAGGTGATCCGGGGAAGGTCCAGCTCCGCTCCAGCCGCCAAATCCATCGCCAGCCCGACAGATGCGTTGATGCCCTTCTGCTTGCGCTTGTACGCCGTAGGCGCTTCGGCTGACACTGCCTCCGCCAAGGCGTCAACATCATCAAGGGCCGCGCCCTTGGGGACAAGCTCCTTGTAGAAGCGGCCAAGGACCTCCTTGGCCTTGGCGAGTGAGCTGACGACGGTGCTGCAGCGATCTTCGACCGCAGCAGTAGCATCATCTAGAGCACTCCCGTGCTCCAGAGCGCTGCAGTCAAACTCGATGCCTGCGGCATCTGAGACAATAAAGAAAGGAATGAAGGAAGCATCACAGAAGAAAGACAAGAAACATAAAAAGAGAGGCAAAAGAAGATGCTCACCCGAAACAGCCTTGGCAGCAGCCATGAGTTCGCCTGCCACCTCTCTTTCACGCGCAGTCGCAGCAGTGGCAAGCTGCTCCTCGTGGTCCGCGGCCTCCTGCTGCAGGCGCTCCTTAGCCTCGGCCGCAGTGGCCAGCTCCAGCTCGAGGCGCTCTTTCGAACCAGCGGCGGCCTCGGCCTTCTTCTCCGCTTGACCAAGGCTCTTCTTGAGAGCATCAATCTCACGGAGGGAAGTGTTATGCTCCTCTGCATTCAAATAATGCAAGCGTCAGAAAACAAGACAATAATACAAATAGAAAGAAGCACCAAGGCATACAGGTACCTCAAAGCTGTTGGAGGTTGGCCTCCAGCACCAGGTGCTCCTGCACCAGTCGCTTGGCATCCTGCACAAAAGGCTGCATGAAGAAGACCTACCAGTAAGGAAAATGACACGGGGGCTGCGCCCAATAGAAAAGAACAAGAGCAAAATACGCATACGAAAACGCTCGGGGGCTCCCTCCGAAGACTCGAAGAAAGAACAAGACAAGAAATTTTTTTCAGACGCTCGGGGGCTCCCCTCGTAGCATGAGACAGAGACACTTACATGATCCGATGGCGACTCCGAAGACTCGCTCGCAGCCTTCTGAGGCGCAACCACCTGAACCTTCTGCGGAGAAGGGACCGGCACAGCACCCTCAGAGGTAGCCACCATCTGAGGAGGAGGAGACGCAACCTTCGACTCTCCCATCATCTCCCGAGCACCATCGCTGGAGGAGTGGTGGGAGGAGTGCCTGCAAACGAAAAAATTAGCACAAGTACAAAAGTCAACAGCAAAAGAAAAGCAATATAAAGGAAACTTACGAGTCCAATGAACTCAGGTTGAAGACAGGAGGGGTCCTTCGGGCTCTCTTCTCCCCTTTCTTCTCTTCCTTCTTCTCTTTCTTCTTTTCTTCCTTCTTCCGCTTCGCTGGCGGGTGCGGGGCTACAACCCGCATGGGAAGAGCAGGAATGGGAGAGGAAGAACCTCCATGCCCGTCACTATGACGCTCAAGGCACAGAGGGTTCCTAGGAGTTGGAGGAGTAGAGGCATCCGAGGACTCGCTGGAGCTCCGTGATCGTTTGCGAGTGTAGTCCTCGCTCGACTCATTGGCCCCTTCAGCCGGAGATCGTGCCGAAGGCATCTCGGACATGGAATCCACCACATCATTATCCGTAGCATCCGGAAATATTTCGGGCAATAGCGGCACCATACCCGAAACTTTGAAGCTCTACAGAAAAGAAGAGACTTTGTTAGCAAACAAAGGAAAATAAAATGCAGCCGACAAAAAGCGCTACACGCACGAATCTACACCTGTGGAACGGCCAACATAGAAGAAAACAGAGGAGTCAGCGACTTCCCCGGGTATCTTCTCCAGCCTTGTACTTCAGCAGCGTACGAAGGGCCCTGTCGAGATCTCCCTGAGAGAGCTTCTCAGCCGACACCCTCGTCGGATCACGGCGCCCAGCATAAAGAAACATCGGGTGCGCCCTAGCCTGGAGGGTCTGCACCCGACGCTCGAGAAACGTGCGGATAATATCCACACCGTTCACTTCCTTCTCCGGAATCAACTGGAGATCCTCCACTCGACGGTAGAGAGCCTCTATCTCCGCTACCTCGCCATCCAAGATCTGGTTTTTCCAGGACCTCTTTGGCTCGATTATTTGGGAAGAGTCGAAAGGAGCAAGACCAAAATGCTGCCCAGCCACTGTGGAATCGCGAATGTAAAACCATCGCCTCCGCCAGTACTGGACAGATTCGGACATGGAAAAAGAAAAGAAAAGAATATTGGCCTTGAGGGAGATGATGCAACCCCCAATGGGATACACACCATCCGAACCGGATTGCCTCTTCACGGAATAGAGTTTCCGGAAGAGGCCAATGTGCGGCTCGATGCCGAGCCAGCACTCGCAGAAAGTGATAAAACAAGCAATGTGAAGAAGAGAATTGGGGGAAAGATGATGCAGCTGGATGCCGTAGAGAAAGAGTAGCCCACGAAGGAAGTCGTGGACTGGGAAGGAAAACCCACGAATAACGAAGGCAAGGAACATAACCCGATACCCAGCAGGGGGACGGGGGATTACCTCGTTGCCTGGGAGTTTGACAGCCTCCCTATCCTGCGGGATCAAGCCCCGCTCGCGAAGCTTGCGGAGGTCACTCTCCCGTGTCTCTGATCGCCGCCAACCACCATCGGTGACACGAGTAGCGGTGGCGCCTTTCTTCCCTCCGGCGGCGCTGGTACCAGCCGCAGATGACGACTTCTTCGGTTTCCCCATCGCGGTACGACGGCGCCGGCGGTGAGAGCGCAGAAAGGAAGAAGGAAATGTGCAAGGATATTCCAGCGCGCAGTAAGAACTCTTAGAGCACAAGGAGGCAGTGAAAACAAGAATAGATGCGGTGCAAACAAACTGCAGCTTTTCCCAATGATTATAACAACGAAGACAACGCACGACAACCGTCCATCGAGAAGACCTAACGCCAACGGCAGATCTGGCCATACACGTATCAGCATCACAATGAACCGTCGCTAACACGCCGTCCACTACGCGTAGAAATCGAGGCGACGCCGTAATTATCTCCACGCCGCGTGTGACCGGTCAATTCAAGGTCAGCAAGTGGAACCCACATTCGTCCAGTCAAGTCATCTCTGGTGCAGCAGACGTTTGAGGTCATTGATCGTCAGCACTGACGTCATCAAAAGTTATACTAGCAACAACTAAAATTTCTTCGGCTTCAAAGCTAAGAGTACTCACTCGAATCTACGATTCGACTAATTACTCGGGGGCTACTCCTATTAGGAGCGCTGGCCGCGCACCCGAAAGATGAATAGAAGCGAACTATTTCTTCGAGTCCTACTTCGAGTCTACGACTCCACTACGGACTCGGGGGCTACTCCCATAGGGAGGATGAATTTAAGCATCCGAATTTTTTTTGTGTCCTACGGACTTAACACTGAACAATGTCTGAATTAAAGTCTCCGCTCGAGTCTACGGCTCGAACAGACACTCGGGGGCTACTCCTATAGGGAGCGCTGGTCGCGCACCCCAGGGACGGACTGAGAGAAAAAATAACCCGGTGTCACTATGTAAGTCAGACATACTTTTTACTTCGATTTAGGGGTGTCACAAGTTGCAAAGTGGACAAAATTATCAAAGAAAATGGTTTTGACCGGGTGTCCTGTGCACCCTGCTACTACAACGTGGGTACGCCCCTGGCGCACCCTATGAATTCTTCGACTGCGATCCTTCGGATCAGCATGCAAAACTTTTCGGCAACTCTGCCCAAACTAAACGCTAAGTGAGCAACGTTCTCCTTGGCCACCCGAAACACCTTCGCGGTGATAAACATTCGCATGCTGCGTCTGCGACGCAAAGATAAGACCTATAGATACCATATGATGGCCTGGCAATGCACACGACTGCGCTCTGCTAGTAAAAATCCGTACCAACATGCACGATGAAAAATCCCGACGGACGCGTTGGGTACATCAATTAAAATCACTGGAATTCCACTCCTGTAAGTCCTCCACGGCCTGAGTCGAATTACGCCAGCATATAATCCAGGTCTGAGTTGAGGGACTCGAACCTGAGGAAGATCGTGTTGCTTCGTCCTAAGACAGTTAACTGACCCTGATCCGTCGGGTGAGTCAGGCACACGCATCAACAATCCCTACACACATACTATTAATACATAGTTGCACCCGAAGGATTGAAGATTACTCAGCCGAATCTACGATTCGACTGATCACTCGGGGGCTACTGACATGGTTATACCCTACGGGTACATGATCTTAGCATATCTGGTCCAGCCCAAGGAAGGCCCACGACAGATGTACGCTGGCCCATGAAGATTTTCGGGTGGCCAAGGCCCATGACGCCTTCGGATCCTTTGAGAGCAAGACTAGCGTAGATAGGAAATTCAAAGGGGTAAAACCCTAGAACCTGTAACCGACTAGGTCTATGCCCGGGACCGGCCTGAGTCTATATAAAGGCTAGGAGCACACGAACTAGATCTCTCTCTCTCTCTCTCTCTCTCTCATACTTTCGCATACACACCTCCATGCCAGATCGAATCTGCGCACCCCGGTAATCTTCGGTTCCGCCGTAATCAAGAGCAGACAAGCAGGAGTAGGGTTTTCCCTCCGGGGGCCTGAACCTGGGTAAACCTTGTGTCCCCGTGTTGCTTGTTTGCTAACCGTTCCGCGATCTCCAGCATCCCCATCTTCTCCAAATTCAAGTCCATAACAATGGGCATTGACGAGATCAAACCTCGTCAGCATATATTCGCCCTTATTCATCCAAAGTTCGCCTAAAATTCGCCCATATTCGTCCAAAGTTCACCCATATTCGCCCCAAAGTTCGCCCATATAAACCATATTCGTCCAAAGTTCGTCCATATAGACCATATTCGCCCAAAGTTCGCCCAAAATTCGGGTATATTCGCCCAAAGTTCGTCCGTATCGCCCATATTCGTCCAAATTTCGCCCACAGTCGTCCATATAGACCAGATTTGCCTAAAGTTCGCCCAAAATTCAGGCATATTCGCCCAAAGTTGGTCCGTATCGACCATATTCGTCCAAATTTCGTCCATATAGACCATATTCGTCCAGAGTTCGTCCAAAATTTGGGCATATTTGCTCAAAGTTCGTCTGTATCGCCCATATTCGCCCAAAGTTCGCCCATAGTTCGTCCATATCGCCCATATTCGCCCAAAGTTCGTCCGTATCGATCATATTCGCCCAAAGTTCACCCATATTCGCTCAAAACCGCTTATATTCGACTAAAGTTCGCCCGAAGTTTGCAGAAATTTATTAAATTTTAGCCAAACGCGGAAACTCGTCTGAGTACGCGAGTGGTAAACTGGGCGTAACCAGGCCGAAATCAAGTTCCGGCCGGCCAAAAAAATATCCGAATTTCGGTCTGTGTTCGCTCAACGAGTGGAGATACTCTTAGCCGATTCGCTAGCTATCTTGCGGAACAGCAGCTAAAATGGCCCGTACGTATCATCACAAGCCAAGTAGGCGGTTCTTTATAGGTGATCGTCACACTATCGCAACCAGTAGCACAGGTTGCACCCATGGCAGAAGAAGCACGTCCATTTGTGTACGTACGTACCCGAGTTGTTTAGTCGGGTGCGCAGCCCGGAGTGGAGGTCGATCGGAGTTTGGGTGCCCCGGCGGCGTAACGAGTTGCCATTAGACGGCTCGTCGTGATCCCATCACTGGATGCACGCACTCACGAGCGCCTACGAGTATTGGTCCATTTAAGCAAGAATATTCGGTACTGCTACAACCTTTTTCTTTAATTCCTACTAATAATCATCAACAGTAGTAAAAAAATCTAAAAGTAATAAAAATTATAAATAGGTCATTCGACCATCTAGCAACGACTATAAACACTAGCGCGAGGCGAATGCGCACCGCCGTTTTTGCCCCTTCATCACCGGAGCGGGGCAAAATTTGTCATAATAGAGCTTATTGTAGTAGACATGCGGAAAGTTATCACGCTAAGGCTACAAAGGATCAGCGCACTAGAGCAGCAACCATCGTCAATGATGACATTCATAGATTAAAGAAAACTGACCTGCAAACAAACCGACAAACACGAAAACAACAGAATCACAGGAGATCCGCCGGACAAACGACTCCACGCGTCCTCTGTCGATGCTAGATGCACCATCAGAGTGAGGATAGAACAAAAAAGACCTTATTTTGACTTCAAGACATAGCCGTCGTCTCAAAATCCTAAAAAAACACTAGAAAACAGAGAAAACAAATAACGAAAAAACTCATGCCGATAAGAGGCCGTGGTCCGTCATACCTCCAATGCCCTAGGACAAGGGAAGCGGAGCGGACCAACCCTAGATGGGATTTTCCTACTCTGGCCTCTCCTGACGGCGCAGGTACGTAGCTAATCAGTTTTTTGGTACCGCTACAACTGACTAGTGAAGAGATGTAAAACAAGACTGAACCTGTGCTCCCAAATCTCGTCAGCTGTCAGCGGATGGAAGATTGTAGAGTGGTGCACAGCAGTGATTTTTCCGGCGCTTTAATTTTCCTCTGACAGGAGATTAGGCAGCAGGAAGCTCGAGCGAGTTGACGGGGTAAGTAGATGCGATTTGTCAGGCGAGGGACCATCATGGTCGACGGATGAAGCACGTACGTACACGGTGGTCGGTGTTGCCGTACGAGAACCAAGATGCAGGAGTCCGGCCGAGGACACGCACGTAACGGTGCGGTGCCGGTGAGGTCAGTAAGGGCAGGCACGGCGAGGGCGAGGTGAAGTTTACTGCAGTTGTAGTTCCATATGACAGGAATCCGGAAGCGACTTTTTTTCCTTCTCTCCCCCGCGTAACACGTGAAACAGTATTCATACGAACGTGCAGCCTTGTATCATTACCGACCACGTGTTGGTGTTGGCGGCGGCATCTTAAGGCGATAAGCCAATGCAAGACCGCTCTCTAGTCTCTACCAGAGCGTGCTTATACGTATCGTCCTCTCTTTTACACGGATAAATCTTACGCACCGTACGTATGTAGCAGAGCATTATTCACGCGCCGTTGGATATATCCTTGGCGTGCCCCTCTCGTTTTCATATATTCCGAATACGCCGCACCCGTCGATCAATCGGTTGTGTTTCCATAGTCAAACGGCACTTGTTGCAATCTGGCTTATAGGCGATTGATGGGTGAGCCAGTGAGATCGATGCTCTTCAAAACCGACTTCGCCGGAGACATCATCGGAAAAAACTCGCCGGTGACTCTCGTCGGAGACCTTGTAGCAAAAAGTTGACACTGTTGTAGCAAAACCACAATACGCTTGTAGCAACAAAATTCTTCTAATGTAGCAAAAATCCTACTTCGCCGGAGACATTGCCGGAGAATTTAGCCGAAAACCTCGTCGGAGAACTTATAGCAAAAATTTTATGGTATAGTAGCAAAACAAAAAAACAGAGATAGCAAAAAAAATATCAATGTAGCAAAAATACATAAGCTTTTTAGCAAAAATAATTTTTGCTATTGTGGCATCCTAGCAAAATCCGGGATCTCGTAGAACCGCCGCCGACGCATGTAGCAACCTCCGATGCCGCATGTAGCAGACATCGACGCCTATTGTAGCCCAACAAATCGACCTCACGTAGCAAACCATTGACCTCACATGACAAAAACAACGTCTACGCACTTCTAATCTTGTAGACAGTTGTTGGACCTCCAAGTGCAGAGGTTTGTAGAACAACAGCAAGTTTCCCTTAATTGGATTACCCAAGGTTTATCGAACTCAGGAAGGAAGTGGTCAAAGGTATCCCTCTCAAGCAACCCTGCAATCATGATACAAGAAGTCTCTTGTGTCCCCAACACACCCAATATAGGTGCACTAGTTTGACGAAGAGATAGTGAAATACAAGTAGTAACGGTGCCAGAAAAGAGCTTCTGACTTGTTGTTGTCGTGGGGTAACGGTGCCAGAAAAGAGCTGATGGCGTGGAGGAAAGATATGCACGCTAGACATCCAACTCCAAATATAACTCATACCAAATATTCAATCTAGCCAAAGTGCCACAGATGTATGCATGCTGTCACTTTCACACACGTGGAGAAAAGCATAGATTTATTAAAGCACAAAGAGTATTTATGTAGCCTCAAAGCTAAGTGCCACCTGTTGAAGTGTATAAGTGGATTGCACTAACCCTTTCTATCAGTTCGGACTTTTGGTTGCGTTGGCTAGTGCATGAAGCTTGACATGGTATCAGAGCCTAAGGTCTCGAGTTCGAGTCCTGGCTTTCGCAATTTATCCTAAAATTGTTGTAGACCCCTCTATGTCCACGTATAGTCCTCTTGAGTCATACGTGAGTTTCGCGCGCCGTCGCTCTCTTCCGGTTGCACGTGCTGACTTCTCTCCGTCACACGTGAGAGGGGGTGTTGAAGTGTATAAGTGGATTGCACTAACCCTTTTCATCAGTTCGTACTTTTGGTTGCATTGGCTAGTGCATGAAGCTTGACACCACCATGGTGTGCACGCTATCAATTTCACACACATGAGGAGAGCAGAGATCTAATGAAACACTTGAGTAGCAAGGTAGATCTACTTGATTACAAAGCTCATGACCACAACAAGATCATGCATAGAGAGAGATGAACACATAGCTACCGATAGAGCCCTTAGCCTCGAGGAAGAACCACTCCCTCCTCATCATGGGAATCAGCAACGGTGATAGATATGGTGGTGGAGATCGATGGAGATGGCTTCGGGGGACTTTCCCGTCCCGGCAGGCTGCCGGAATAGAGACTTTCTGTCCCCCAAATCTCCCTTTCTGTGACGGCGGCGCTACAGAGGTTTTCGTGGATTTCTTCTGGATTATTTAGGGTTTTCTCCTCGGGATCTTTTTATAGGCGAAGGAGGCAAGGTCAGTGGAGGTCCGGGGGGCCCACACCCCCTATGGGCGCGGCCTAGGGTGGGCCTGCGCCCACCTAGGGTGTGGCCACCCTGGTTTCCTCCTTCGTCTCGTCTTCGATTTTCTGTATCGCTCCGAAAAAATATAAACTTTGGCTTTTGTCCCGTCTAATTCCGAGAATATTCATTTTTTAGCTTTCTAAAACCAAAAACAGCAGAAAACAGGCAACTGACACTATGGCATCTTGTCAATAGGTTAGTTCCAGAAAGTGTATAAAAATACCATAAAGGATAGACAAAACAAAGCAAAGTAGATACTAAATAAGCATGGAACATCAAAAAATATAGATACGTTTACGACGTATCAAACGTCGATGCCTGTAGCTCAGGGTGCAAGTGGGACTACCCGCGGGAGACCCATTTATGCCCACACAGTCCCACACATTCTAAGAGGGCATTCCGCAGAAGCCCGCGAAAATTACGTGGGTGCCCTCCGTCCCACGTATGCCTACATATGCCCGCAAATGTGTGGATGCAATTGTCGATAAAAATTATAAGTAAGCATGTGATCAAAATTTCCTCTCTATCCAAATTACTTGACTCAAATTTATCAAGATACGGATAAATCTAATATGGAGTACTAAATTATGTCTAGATACAATCGAATCTAGATAAATCTCGATACAAGATGAATATTCAAGATGCTGGGACAGCAGCACACACACGCCCGAACTACAAAAGAAAAACAAAATGGAGACAAAGGCGGATCAACTAAATAACGATGACCCGCAACCGTTGCGCCTCCCGGAGAAGTACCACCACACTTCTAGCATCGGTTCGTCAAGCACCAAGCAACACCTTCAAGAAGGAAAGCAAACGCTGTTGTCCGGACCATAGCTGGTCCTAGGGTTTCCCCCGGCACACAGAGGGCAATGATAGGGTAGCCACGACGCCCTCCAGGAAGGAATGGTGCCACCCGCGGGCGGCACCGCGTCGGTGTTGATCGAGCCAACAAGGATTTCTCCCGATAACCCTATCCGTCACCCCCGGGCGATCCTTTGCGTAGAAGCACCGTGAGGACGAAGCCTCGCCACCACCAATCTTGCCGTGCACGAGCATGCGCCATTCCGGTCACGAAGTCATCATCATCGTATCACCAAGACGAGATCTGCGCGGCAGAGGCAGAAGGTACCTCGGATCAGGACTAGCAGAACCACGACCGGCGGGAGGGAACTACCTCCACATCAATGGCAGTAGTCGACTGGACGCAATTGCAGGCATACCAGTCCCCGTCAGAACCGGCCGGGCCCAACAGACCCATAAAGCCCCAGCAGGACACACCAGTTCAAGAGGGTCCGGCCAGGCCCAAATGGACCCGTAAAGCCCGCATCTGCGCTGCAACAAAGAGGACATGGTCATCGCCGTTCCCTGCTCGAGTTGCCCTCGCCAAAACCTACAGAACGGGCCGAAGAAGGGGCAAACCGACCCGCCCCAGCCCAAGATCTGGCCTGATCTGGACCAAAGGGCCCGATCTGGTGGCGGCGAACGCTGGTCACCCTCTTCACTGCTGCCTTGACCTGGGCGCTGCCCCGCCACCGCAGCCACGCCGCCGCTCAGGAGACTCCTCGCCGAAGAGGGACCGCCGCCGCCCAAGGAGCACCGCTGCCGGAGGAAACGGGTCCCCGACCCCGCCTCCAAGCTACGGAGAGAGGCCGACGACGGCGACGAGAGGAGAGGAGGGGAGGGGTCTCGGCCGGGAGGGGGTGGCAGCGTAAAACCACCACTTTGTGGGGCTAAATTTATCGATTGATACCACTTTATGAAAAAAATACAAAAAACCACCATAAAATTTGTTAGTTGGCTCAGAAAACATCCATTCTTTACTAAATTCAAATTGACGCTTGTTCTGACTGGTCGGACCCACCTATAGAGGCCACATGGCTCTCATTTGACGGCTCCTGATACGCCCGTTACCGCTGTTAACGGCGCATGGCCCCACCACCGTTAACGGCGCGCGGGCCCCACTGATCAGATGCGGTACGAACCAAACCGCAAGAGTCCGGTTCCAAGACAAGATCGACGTCCGTCCGTACGGTACCAATCAGCTGAAGTTTACTGCAGCTGTCGTTCCATGAAAGGATATGAGCTGGAAACGTTTTTTTATCTCTCCCGTGTAACACGTGAACAGTACTGATACGTACGTGCAGCTTATCGTAGGGTAGAGCAGAAAGCAGAAAGTCGGGCTGCAGGAGGGAGGGATCGCGATTCACAACCATTATTAGCAGATCAGGATAACGACCAAGTGTGTGTGCGCGGCATCTTAAGGCGATAAGCCAAGACCAGTCTCTACCAAAGCGTGCTTATCGCCGTCTCTTTTACTACTTCCCTCTGACCCATATTAATTGATTTGAATTTATTAAAATTTAGATAAATATATATACTAAATAATGTCTAGATTTATTCAAATCTATATAAATCCAAGTCAACTAATATGGATCGAAGGGAGTACAATGAATCGATCCACTAATTAAGTGGGCAGAAATCTTAGACCAGGATGTAACAGAGCATTATTCCATGGAAAATCCGGCACGCGTCGTTGGATACTCTTGGCGTTTCCCTGGTTTTCGTATATTCCGATCACGCAGCACCGATCGATCGTTTTCAACTGTCAAACGGCCACTTGTTGCATCCTGGCTGATAGATGATGGGCGAGTCAGTGAGATTGGTGCTCCTAAATTGCGAGATGTTTGGAGCTGTGCGAATTAAGCAGCAAAACATATTAATTATACTAGCTGAATTCCCATGCGTTGTCACGATACATTTAATTTATTTTTTATAAAAAATAGATGTATAAAAAATATAATCATAATATTCAAAAGCATTCTTTCTAAAAGTTGTATTCTGGAAAACATTCAACATTTGAATTTGATAAGACATGCAGAGATAGTAAGGACCGAATTTTTTCTTCTTAATATTGCTAAAAAAGATTATATTGTAAGACATAGGGAGTATTAACTAAGATCTATACAGTGCTAAAGATTGATTTTGGATCATACTCAACATGCATATAAATCAAACAAGGCAACTCCATATGCACCTCCTTTTCTTTTGTGGAACTTGGTTAATCTTCATCTCACATCATTGCATCGGAGCTACGTCAGGATTAGCGACATAACCAACATGCATGGAGAGAACTTGTTAGTTAAAATATTTGTAGTTATAATTGTCACTGGTACGGTGTCCAGACAAGGCCTTCGAATATTTGTGGTCACAGTGAGTGGAACCTATGACGAATAGAGCATTGTGGTTAGTCTAAATGTATGAACTTTCAAATAGATTATAATAGGGAATGAATTTATAGTTGGATACGACAAACAACAATAAAACAAAACTTGGTGTACTTGTATTAGCAATTAACTACCAACACCAACCAACAGCTAGTATTGATTTTTTTTCCAAGCTCCAATCACACTGCCGGTGGGAAACACATGGCGTGGAGCAGTTCCATGAACTGCAGGTTGGAGGAACGCGGGTCTCCCCCGTGCCTCTTTTGGCACCATCAATTACAATTTATATCTCTTAATTGCATTCAGTTCAGTGCAGATTAGACTGAACCATGACATTAGTCTGTCAGCGCCAGGCCGACGACCATGACGATGAAGTTGAGCAGCTTGAGAACGCATTCGAAGAAGCCCCTGCACACGCCATGCTCGGATGGAGCGATTAATTGAGCGGCCACCTATGAGGGAGCAGAGCCGTCACCTACCTCGGGCCAAGATTACGACGGGAAAGCACTCATCAGCTCCGGAAAGAGACAGCGGAGAGGAGGCGCCTCTGACTGATCAAGCTGTGTTTGTCGATTGATCCGGGGTATGAGAAATCATGCAAATAGGGCCGGTGACGGGACGGGGTCGCGCTGGTGCTCACCGCTGTTGGCCCAGCCCCACTACGCCGAGTGCAGTCCGGCGTGACGACAACGAAGTATTCCGGCGAGTTACACGCACGTATAAAAACCAGCTAACAACGATCAGCAAGCTAGCTATTTAGCCTGATCAAAGGAACTAGCTCTCTCAACTCACACGAGTACGTACGGAAAAAACAATGTTGATGGCTACATGGCCCTCTCGGTCTTGTTGTTTGTATCGAATCTCACAGTTGTCTTACAAGGCTACTATATGGGTGTATATATACCCGGCAAGACGCAGCGTAAATACGAATAGGTGTTGAACTACTAGTCCTACTCGTAGCACACACACGCACACGACACCGTTCCGTGTCCTATCGGGATTATTATTCCTAACAATCACCCCCCTAAGCACGATGTGCCCATCTTCATAGCTTGGACGCCGATCCTTCCTCGCATCTCCGCAAACTTCACTCGTCCCAAAGATTTAGTTAGGATATCCGCAAGCTGATCTTTGGTGCAAACATAGTTGACTTCAATCTTACTCTCCTCTACACACTGCCGTATGTAGTGATACCTCGTATCAATGTGCTTACTCCTGTCATGATGCACTGGATTCTTGCACAATGAAATTGCAGACTTGTTGTCAATATTGAGCACCACTTGTTCCGCCTCCCGATTGGTGAGATCACCAAGTAGACTCCTTAGCCACACACCTTGACATGTCGCAGTTGCAGCCGCAATATACTCAGCATCACAGGATGACTGTGCCACCACTTTTTGCTTTTGTGATAGCCAACTTACTATGCTTCTTCCCAAGAAATATGCCACGCCCGAGGTACTCTTATGGTCGTCTATATCTCCTGCCATGTCGCTATCACTGTAGCCAATTAGCTTCACCTCCTCCTTCTCTTTCGAGTAGACAATACCAAAGTTTGTAGTACCTTTGATATACCTGAGTATATGTTTCACGGCTGTCCAATGCTCCATTGTGGGTGCCTCCATGAAGCGACTCACACAGCCAACGGAATAGGCCAAGTCGGGTCTTGTGTTAATGAGATACCTCAAACTTCCGACAACGCTCCTATACTCCGTTGCATCAACCGCAGGTGCTTCACTCCTTTTGCTCAGTTTAAGACGAGGTTCCATCGGAACATGAGTTGGATTGCATTCTTCCATGCCACACTTCTCGAGTATCTTCTTTGCATATGCCTCTTGGCATAGCGTGATCTCACCCAGCTTTTGATGTACCTCGATCCCAAGGTAGTAACTCAATAAGCCTAGATCACTCATCTTGAATAACTCCTTCATATGTAGTTTGAACTTTGCAATCTCCTTCTCATCTGCTCCTGTTATCAATAGATCATCAACATAGATGCCAACTAGTAGATGATCCCTTCCTTTACCTCGCTTATACATCGCATGCTCCAGTGGGCTCTTCTCGAATCCGAGAGAGATCAATGTACGATCAAGCTTGATGTTCCACGCCCGAGGGGCTTGCCGTAGCCCGTACAACGCCTTGTGTAGCTTCAAAACCTTGTGTTCTTCTCCCTCTTTGATGTATCCCGGTGGTTGCTTCACATAAACTTCTTCTTCTAACTCCCCATTCAAAAACGCGGATTTCACATCCATGTGATGCAATTTCCAAGATTCTTGAGCTGCGAGAGCAATAAGTAATCTCACCGATTCCATCCTTGCAACGGGAGCAAACACTTCTTCGAAATCCACACCTTGCTCTTGCACGTATCCCTTGGCCACTAGCCGAGCTTTGCGTTTCACCAACTTTCCTTCGGCATCCTTCTTGATCTTGTACACCCACTTGAGCCCTATGGCCTTGTGATTGTTGGGTAGATCGACAAGCTCCCATGTATCGTTGTCGCGGATCGACCCCAACTCCTCATCCATAACACGATGCCAACACTCCTCCGTATTAGCATCCTCGAATTTCGTCGGCTCCTCGGTGAGTAAACACCGACCTTGTCCTCTCCCTCGCGCACGCGCTGTACGAAGGGTCTCCGGCGGATACAACTCCAGTACACTTCGGAATTTTTCTGGAGTAGGTGGCCGTCTCCTTTCTTCCTGTGCACTTGGAGGAGACGTGGAAGCTGACGTAGTACTTGTTTCAGCGTCTACTGAATTTCCTGCAGTTTCTATCGGTGTACTGCGTGTTGGCGACGTGACATCGTCGCCCGCGTCCACTTCTGGACTGCCGCTAGTCCCTCCTAGACGGGAGTGTGCAGCTGGTGGGCCACTTGCGTCAGGGCTCTCGTCCGCGCGTGGACTGGATGGCGACGCCGAGCCTCCAGGTGCAGCGCGTGAGCTGCTACTCGTGCCGGGACTCCCACGCGGAGAGACGTCTCCAGGCGTAGCGCTGCTGCTGCTCGCTTCCGTACCTCCATCTTCTGAACCAGCGCCTAAATCCATAACACCACGGGACGCTGTTTCTTGATCATCTGCATGCGAATCACTGTAGACTACATTAAATATTTCATCAGAAATTGATTGTACCGGTTCCGCAAAGCCCCAATTCCATGATTTCTCCTCCTCGAAAACGACGTCACGTGTCACCACCAACTTTTTGTTCACTGGATTGTACGCGCGATACGCCTTCGAACCGTATTCATAGCCGATCATGACCATTGGAGTACTTCGATCTGCCAACTTACTAGTATGCCCGGTCACCGTCTTCACATGCGCCACGCACCCGAAAGTGCGAAGATGATCAACCGAGGGCTTGTGCCCGTACCATGCTTCGTACGGCATCATACCAACTACACTCTTAGTTGACGCCCTGTTCAGCAAATAGACAGCTGTACTAACTGACTCACCCCAAAACCTGCCTGGCATGCCTTTGCTCTTCATCATGCTGCGTGCCATGGCCACCACGGCTTGGTTCCTTCTTTTCACAACACCGTTTTGCTGCGGTGAATATGGTGCGGTGAGATACCGCCGGATCCCATGAGCTTCGCAAAACTCCTTGAATTCATTGGATTTGAACTCCCCACCCCGATCGGTACGGAGGGCCTTCAACTTTGCCTCGGACTCCACCTCGGCTGCCATCTTCATAATCCTGAACGCTTGCAAAGCTTGATCCTTACTCTTCAGCAACACAACCCACATGTATCTACTGAAGTCGTCGACGATGAGAAAAAAGTACTTGTTCCCTGGCGGGGGTTGTCGGCGTGATTGGTCCGCATAAGTCTCCATGCACCAACTCAAGAACCTTACTTGCTCGATATTGTCCCTCCCTTGGAAACAGGGCTCGCCTTTGCTTCCCAATGAGACAACCATCGCACACCTGCTCAACATGATCAACACACGGTAAGCCACGTACCATCTCCTTCTGTCCAAGTTGTCGTAGAGATTGGAAATTTAGATGTCTGTAGCGTGCATGCCACTTCCACGCCGAGTCTTCCATGCTTGTCATCAAACACACTGGATCCGCCCGATTGAGATTGAGGATGTAGAGTCTATTCTTCGACCTCTCCACCTTCATGATGAGCTGCCTTTGGCGGTCATATCCCCACAGGAACTCGTCCTCCAACACGATCTTGCATCCACGCTCCGCGAGCTGACCAAGACTGGTAATGTTGGTCTTAAGCTTGGGAATATAGTACACATCAGTGAGTACCTTGTGACCTCCATCCTTCAACTCAAACAGGACAATGCCTCGTCCTACAATCTCCACCTTCGACCCATCGCCGAATCGAACGGAGCCTCCAACCGTGAGGTTCAACTCAGAAAACTGGGCCTTGTCGCCGGTCATGTGGTTGCTAGCGCCTGTGTCGAGGTACCAAACGTCGTGAGCCGTCTGCATCCTCCGCGGGAAGACCTTCTCTTCCACGAGCGTGACGATCTCCGTAGCGGACTCCTGAGGAGTTGATTCCTTGGTGGTCATTAACTCGCAAGCTTCGAGCATGAGCATCATCGGTCCATCATCTCCTTCCTTCGCCATGAGAGCCTTCTCCTTTGAACGGTTGGGACACTCCGATTTGAAGTGCCCGAGCTGATTGCACTTATGGCAGCGAAGATTCTTCTTGTCGAATTTCTTCTTTGGCTTCTTCGGCTTGCTGTCCGACTTCTTCACCGGGACCGAACCATCGCCACTGCCAAATGCTTTATCGCTCCTCTCCTTGGCGACCATTGCCTGCCACTGGGCACGTGTAAGCATGAGGTGCTCATCTTGATTCGCGTCACCGTAGGTGATCTTCATCCGCTCGTCATGCGCCTTGAACCGTCCAACCAGGTCATCCATCGTGAGGGTGGTGAGATCAACGCATTGCTCGATTGCCGACACCACAGATATGTACCGCGGCGGCGCCGCGCGAAGGAAACGCATTACGACTGAGATATCTTCCAGCTTCTCACCTTGCGCGCGAATCCCGTTGACAATTGTGGCTACCCTCGAGGCAAAAGCGTCCAGCGTCTCATCTCCTTCCATCTCCAGGTTCTCGTACTTCTTCTGCAAGGTTTGTAGGGTCGCCCTGCGGACGCGCTCGTGCCCAAGATTCAACGTCTTGAGTGTCTCTCACGCCGCCTTTGCAGAATCCTTCGAGATCAGGTGCTGCATCACGTCCGCCGGCACCACGGAGCCGATGGCCGTGAGTGTCTGTCGGTCCTTGCGGTACTTCGACGCGCCCTTCTTGAACTCGTCGCCGCCGGGATCGACAGCCTCCCAGATGTCGTTGCCCTCCATGGCCCACTCCATCCGTTTCGCCCACGTCGTGTAGTTGCCGCGATCATACCGCGGGTACTGCGACGACACCGATGCACCCGCAGGCGCACCGGAGTACTCACCTTGCTCCTTGCCCGTCATGACCTCCCGTTACTAGGAGATCCTCCTCGAGGCTCTGATACCAATTGTTGGCTCAGCCCCACTACACCGAGTGCAGTCCGGCGTGACAACAACGAAGTATTCCGGCGAGTTGCGCGCACGTATAAGAACCAGCTAACAACGATCAGCAAGCTAGCTATCTAGTCTGATCAAAGGAACTAGCTCTCTCAACTCACACGAGTACGTACGGAAAAAACAATGTTGATGGCTACAGGGTCCTCTCGGTCCTGTTGTTTGTATTAAATCTCACAGTTGTCTTACAAGGCTACTATATGGGTGTATATATACCCGGCAAGATGCAACATCAATACGAATAGGTGTTGGACTACTAGTCCTATTCGGAACACACACGCACACGACACCGTTCCGTGTCCTATCGGGATTATTATTCCTAACAACCGCGACTGACACGGGCTGGAGGAGGGAGGCGAGTCAACATGGCATAGCGGGACCTTGTGCGGCGGCGGGTGGTCTAGGTCAGAGGAGACCGGGATGTGAGCGTCAGAGATCACAGCAATATGGTGAGCCGTCAAGATCGGCTCGATGCCCTTCAATCTTTGGCGATCATCAAAGAACCACACCGATTTGAACCTTTCGTGCTTGCTGGACACTCAGCCTGGGTGTGTTGCGTGTTTTACCGTCACCGCCATGGCTGGCCCTTCGGATGCGCTCTGGCGGAATCGGGGGCCTCTCACTGTCATCGTTGTCATAGGCAGGAGCATATGGGCGTGTAAGAGGGGGCGTCGATCGAACATCGTGGAAACGGCTCAGCGGCGGGCGAGCGTCAGGATCTCGGATTCAGGTTGGCCAACTTAGCTAGACTGTTTTAAATTGGTTCGGACTCTGCCTGATGGACGTGCAACGTGACAATGTATTGTTGACGGACTGGAAACAGATTCTGCAACGACGCTCAGAAACAACGGACGAACGAAGGTGCGAAAACCACCTCAAGAAAAATTATATAGTAGATAGAGATAAGAGCATCTCTAATAGGTACTGGAAACCCGCGTACCACGTGAGCATCTCCAGCAGATACTACAAACATGCATATCGCAAACCATGTTTGTAATACGAAAATAGCTAATACGGAACAGATTTAAAACGGAACTGCATATTTAAAAACATTATATTAGCGCTAGATTCATACATTAGGAAGAGGTTTTTGACCATTAAGATGGATATATGTACATAAAAAATTGATGTCGCCCCTGCATCTAGACTAGCCCTAGCATCTACTGGCGGTACCTATTCACCGGAGCATCTACGGCGGCGGCGGCCTACTCCTTGTCGGAGTCGGTTGTGTTACCGAAGTAGTCAACGGCGAAGAAGCCGAGCCGCGCCTGGTGCTCGCGTGTGGAGCGGTAGCAAACACGGCGCAACACCCGCTGCTCGACGAAGTGCTCGTCGCGGCGGCATTTCATGCGGTCCCATATGTCGGAGACGAGGGTCCCCAGCAAGTTCAACACCGCCTGGCGGATGGCGGCGTCCTCACTCTCCTTCTCGTCGTCGGCGGCGGCAGGTGCGGGTGCGGGCGCGGGAGCACGGACGACGGGGCCAGCGCTCACCGGCGTGCGGGAGCTACCCGCCTCGGCATCGTGGGCACCGTGGCCAAACCCCATCTCTGCCCACGCAGGTAAGGTGACGCGGGTGCGAGAGAGGGTGCCGCGCGCGCGTGCCTGCTCGGAGTGCCGACGCGTGGCCTCCTCCTCCGACGGTGGCGACGCGTGAGGTCGGGCCCCGGAACTCCCGCTGCAGCGCAGAGGAACGCCGCCTCGGCCGGCCAAATTCCGGCACGATTGGCCGGCCATGGGTAGGTGGCAGTCGATGCGGCTGTGGGTGGTGGCGATGTGAAATCCGGCGGCGGCCGCGACCGGAATCTACTACATCGGCGTGCGAAGGTGGGGAAAATGGATGCAGGTCTGCACCGAATATATGCGAGGTGGATGGGCCTTGATGCGGGAAACCACAAAAAAAATTGCGGTATTTATCGGTTTATGGTATCTGGAAAAGGCAATTTATTGGCTCCGATACCACATATAGCCGGCCCGTAAAATTTTGGCTCGATATGCGGTATCTGCTAGATATGTTTTAAGCAAATATCCAAATGACTAATCCACTTGCCAAATATTCTAATAGCCACCTAATCATATGCGAGTAGCCGTATAACCTTATACAAATACTGTGATTATCGAGAAGTTTCAGTTTACCCTTGAAGCTTGAAAAGCCCGTCGATACAGCGGCCTCGATTCACCGAACCAGCAACACGGCGCGGCTCATACTACCCCCAACACGAAGCTCCACCGCAGCACACCATTGTCACTTCTCCAATGGCATACCACCACCATTCGTCCAAAAAACCACCACCAAATTGCGTCCCGAGCTAACCCATCAATAGATCGGCCTTCCCCTACCCCTCTAATGGTTTTAGAATGACGATTTGCTAAAAAACTAGAAAAAATCAGGGCCAAATAGGTGCAAGAAATAAGAGTTCTCGCACTGGGAGAGAGAAGAATGAAGCTGGGCACGAGAGGAAGCAAGGAGAGAAGCGGGCGGCCGGCGCGCGGTCGCGACTTCCTCGCTTTCATTCGACCGGGACCGAATGGGGTATTCAGCCAGGTCGGGACCGAATGCGGCACTCGGCTAGCGTGGGCCCCGTGGCCCAACGCGGCCATATGCACTCGACTAGAACCTCACCGAGGGGGACTGGTTCGGTGCGGCCCAGGCCGAGTGGCTCATTCAGCTAGGCCCAAGCCGACAATGTGCTAGAAATAGAAACTGCTAAATTCATGCAATACTTTCCAAATTGATTAAAAAAGTTTATTATTAAAAAAACTTACTTTTGGTGGTTAAGCCCATGCTGGTTTTAACCTATGTGAGTATGCTAAATTTGGCATATGAAACTTTTGTTTTTATATGTAGGGGTTAATATGTACATATGCCTAAACAAGCATGTCGGTTTATCTTTTTCATGTTCTGGTCTTGGACAGTGACAAGTGTATATTCATTATTATTAGTGATTTTAATTTGAAATTCATCTATGAGCCTTTACAATCCTAATTGGATGATTGTTTTTAGTTCTGGTTACTATGAAGTTTGATTGGTTTACTTTTCTCAGGCATCATCTACTGTTCTTGGGTTCTTGGTAGAATCTAAAGCCTGGGTATACCCTTTGGTTATATACAACTCTGGCCATCTCGATCTGAAATCTAAAATACACATCCGCTACCTGGCACGCCAACCATCAAGGTATTTTACGGCGATGGATTTTTGTTCGGAGGGGTCATGCTCAGAGATCAGGATGGGAGCACACTGAGCCAGAGATTTATATCGGTTTGGGCCCTGGACGTACAATGTCTCTGGTAAAAATCTTACTCCTATTTGTGGGTTTATGAGATTTATTATAGTGTGCTCGGATGATCTCAAGGTAAATCTCGATCTCACCTATGGTGGATGGTGGTAAGAGATAGAAGAGATCAGACCTATCTTCCCTATTTTAACTCCTATAATTCTCACTCCATTCGGCGTTCCAACCCTCCTAATATACGCGGCGGGGGATCTTGCCAGAGTAACTTGATATCCCGAAGAATTAATCCATTCGACGATACACCCTGACTTGGCCACCAAGGCGATAACATTCGGGCCATCGCCTCGGTCCCTAGTCTTCGTGGTTGTCCATAGAGGTTCAGGGAGGCCACGTTTGGTTTTCTAGGCCCACATGTTCGACGACGACGGTGGCGCAGAGAGCGACGCACTGGATTTACGGTTTTGTTTTATTTACATTTGTAACAGTATATCCTAAACTAGAATGCAATTTGCCTGTTTTGTTTAAATTCAAATTCTAAGTTTTTTCAAAAAAAAATGTTAAGGACGCCGATGCGGCAGCCGTCCCCAATAGGCCGACGACATGTGCAGGAGTAGTCATCTGGCGCTGTTGTCGTACCTGAGAAGCCCGGTGGACATGCTCTTTTAAAGAAGTGTACAGGAGTATCATGGTTTCATCGATCGCTAGCTGTACCTAGCTACAACCTTTTCCTCGTGATCATCGGCAATCTGGATCTTTTTTCTTAACAAGTAAACCTCGATCTGATCGCCGTCCCGTGGCGTAACGTAACTGTCCGTCCACGAGCGGAGCAACACGATCTGATCGCCGTTTTGGTATTATCGACCTTTGCGAGGGATTGAGCAGCGTCTATTTTCGTTTCCTTTATTTCTGCCGGAGTGTATCCTCTGGGTATCTAATCTAGTCACTCACTGATCAATAACTCTGAACAAGAAGCATCTCTGCACCAAACAGCACAGGCCGTCGAATCATCAAAGAAAGAAGGTAAAGACCGCATCTTCATGCCCTGTGTCTCCCCATTCTGAATATTTGCCTGTTTTTGATGTTGAACTAAACTTAATTTCCTTCATATGTACACATCAATGCTCAGCTATGGCCCTAGAATTCTTCATGGATTGTGCTGAGATACTTTCCAACATCAATGCATGTCGTGAATTCTTTAGCTGGATGGCATCTGGAATCCGAACGGCCTCATCTAATAGGAATGCTGCACAGTTGCCAGACGAAGAAGAAATTGAGAAGCTGAACAGCAAACTTGGGGAGCTGAAGAATTCTCTGTGGAAACTCAAGACAACTATGCCCAAGATGCTTGACCTCATCGATCGGGCCGAGTGGCAAAGCCATAAGAAACAAGCGGCTGAACTCCTCCCAGATATCAAGGATGCAGTGTATGATGCAGAGGATCTGCTTGATGAGTTTGATTATTATGCGCTCAAGCTGAAGGTTGAATGGAGCAAAACTTCGGAACAGGGTCATTTGCGTGATACCTTCCTAGAGTTCCTTGAAACTGTTGGGGCCAATGATTACATCACAAAAGTCAATGAAATCCAAGCAAAACTAGATCATGTCCATGGCCAGGCCATGGCCATGGGCTTGCACCAAGTACTACAAAAGTTTGATAAATCAGTTAGGCCAGAAACAAGTTCTTTCTTTCATGAGCCAAAAATATTTGGACGTGAAAAAGAACTCAATCAGTTGGTGGAAACACTGGGAATTCGTGGTGCACGGAAGAGAGGATGGACTGAAAGTGATGTGATTCCAATAGTTGGCATGGGAGGTGTTGGAAAGACAACAATGGCCCAACAAATCTGCAATGATGCAAAAGTGAAAAGACACTTTGACCGCATAATCTGGACATGCGTTTCGGATGAGTTTGACACAAAAAGGTTAACCAAAGAGATTATAGAGCACCTAGGAGGAAATACATCACCCTCTGATAATTTGGATGGTCTTATGAGAAAACTAGAAGAGCATGTCAAGTCCAAAAGGTTCTTACTCGTCCTTGATGACATGTGGGATGATGTATTGGAACAAGATGGCGCGGGATGGAAGAGGTTTTTTCAACCTTTGAAAAATGGTGCTGAAGGAAGTATGATTTTGGTCACCACTAGGTCTCCCGAGGTTGCTAATCTCGTTGGCCCTATGAATCATTATGAGCTAAAGGGCCTGCAAGATGATATATTCTGGGATTTCTTCCAATTATGTGCATTTGGATCCATGAGCTCTTGCAACAACCGGGAGTCACTGGAGCGCATTGGTAAAAATATAATTACAAAGTTGAAGGGTTCCCCATTGGCTGCCAAGACTATTGGACGCTTACTGAGAATGGACCTAAGTACATCACATTGGGAAAATATAGTGCAAAGTGAACTCTGGCGATTGGAACAAACGGAGACTGACATTTTGCCAGCCCTTCGACTGAGCTATATGTACCTATCGCAGAAGTTGAAGAGGTGCTTCTCAATCTGCGCAATGTATCCCAAGGATCACAGATTTGAGAAGAATTTTCTAGCTGATATTTGGGTTTCACAAGGATATGTGGTGGATCCCCAAGAAGCATCACTGTGCTTCGATGCCCTTGCAAATCGTTCATTCTTTCAGAAAGCTTCTCCACAAAGCGACAAGTACGTAATTCATGATCTGATGCATGACACAGCAAAGCTTGTTTCAAAGGATGAGTGCTTCACCATAAAGCATGTGAGTGACATAGACAAAGTCCCCTCAAATGTCCGTCATCTCTCGATATTCGCAAATGGAAACATCGAGTGTTCTGAGCTGAAGAGAATATGCCACAAGAAAAAACTGAGGTCCCTGGTATGTGATGAATCTTATAGCAGGGCAAGAGATTTTGCTCCCTTGATTGACTGTTGGTTCAAGGAACTGTTGAAAATCCGAGTGTTGAGATTTAAGGTCTGCAATGTAAAACAGCTACCTGAGAGCATGGGCAGCTCGAAGCATCTGCGCTACCTTTGTTTACTCGGGGCTTCTAAGTTTGGCACCCTTCCTTCATCGGTTTGTCGTCTGCATCATCTCAAAATTGTAGAACGTGTCAACTCTGAGTTCGAAAAAGTTCCTCCAGGCTTCAGTGATGCAATCAGCTTGCAGAAAATCAAATCAAAGAGCTTTACTTATAACAAGGACCGCTCTGACAAACTCTGCCTAGAATGGTCGAGCAAGGTACCAAGTGAAGAGACGATGGATAACCAGATCGAAGTTATACCCCACTGGAATCTCCAGCATTTGAAGTTGTTGGGCTATGAAGGTGAATCTTGTCCTAGCTGGTTCCGGCCCAACCTAATGAAAAGGTTATGCTCACTTGAATTTCATCAGTGTGACAAATTTAAGAGCGTGCCGTTCTTTGGCCCACTAGAGGGATCATCACTTGATAATAATGCAGCAGGGTCAGAGTCAGACAACCTTAATCGTCCTGAACAGTTAGTACAAGGATTCTCATCTCTCACTAGGATAGATATTGGTTGGTGCAGATCGTTAACATCTATTCCCCTGAATGTGTGGAGTAGCAATCTTCCATCTCTGGAGGAACTACATATTTCTTATTGCAAGTCCCTTGCATCAATCGGCGTCTGTGGAGCAAATAGTAGCAGCAGCAGCAGCGGTGGCAGTGGTGTTAAAGGATTCTCATCCCTAGCTAAGATACGTATTTGGATGTGCGAGAAATTGTTGAGTCTTGATGAATTCCTGACGCCAGCTTATCTACCCGCCGTGAATACCATTACGGTTAGTAATTGTGAAGAGTTGACATCCCTGTCCGTAGATAGGCTGGACGGCTTGCAGGAACTGGAAATTTCATCCTGTCCTAAGTTGAATTATTATTCGAAGAGGGTAATGATATTTCCGTCCTCTCTTAAGAGTCTCGATTTGGACTACTGTGAAGGAATAGAATCCATCAATATCAATAATAACCAGTTAAGGAGTTCCTCAGAGCTGGAGCACCTGCGGATTGCGCACTGTCCAGGTCTCAAATCCATTGGTGGTGCAGCCGCTATTGATACAATACTGTATGTGTACATATCCGGTTCTCCCCAGCTCAAGGAAATACAACAGCCACTCGATCGTGGGTATGTAGTAGTACAATTTATAATTCCCTTCCCGTATGCATACAATTTGTTCTTGATAATAAATCCTTAGATTGCTGTATGTTAATCTCCATCGTTATATCGCTCCTCAAGAAAAATATTTAGATTTTCCAGCTCATTAACCTTTTTCAACTGTCTAGCTAAGTTATGGTTACATGGGAAAAAAATGATCTACTGAATTGTCCTTGTTCCGACTCCATATCCACATGTTCCGTTCTTGGTTTATTATTCACCTTACTGCGAAATATATGGGAGCCCTAGACGCATTTTAGTTTATTACGTACTCCCTTAGTTCCTAGGGTTAATTAGATAGACGTTATTGCAATTTCCACGAAATTGAGAAACGCCACTACAATTCTCAACTTTGGAAAAATGCCACTAGAATTATGTGTATCTTTGTCAGATGCCATTACACCCATTTACATAGCATATACTAGTCAATATACGTTGTTTCTCTGCCGTATGTACGTATAGATGGTGGGGTCCACTAGAATTAGCGAAAAAAATATAAGTTGGTGACAAATATTGGAATAAAATTACAACAATAAAAAAATAAAAATCACACATGCACTTGGATAAAAATTTGTAACCTGTTTCTTTTCTAAATAGTTTTTATGCATATTTTCTAATTTTCTCTATACATTGCAGGAAGTGGTTTGCCGAGGAGCAAGATGTGCAAGACGATAAGCCTATAAGCTAATTACAAGCAGTATTCTTTTGGGTACCCTGTTCTTTTAGTTCTAGCAGTAGCAAATGTATATTGCCTAAGATTGCTCCTATAATATTGTTCTCCATGCATACGTAGGAATAAAACACCCGCAAAAAAGGTGACACCCGTGAAGAAGAATACACCCGCAAAGAAGAAGACACCTATGAAGAAAAGACACTAGTGAAGAAGAATACGCCGATGAAGAAGACGTCGGTGAGGAAGAAGACACCGGTGAAGAAGAAGACACCAGCGAAAAATGGCAAAAAAGAACCCAAGGTGGTCGCACCATCCACGAGTTGAGGCGGTCCTGACGCCAACACTTGGAACAAAGAGAAGCCTTATATACCGGCTTGAAGGCTAGATTCATGCGTCGGATGTCCATTTGAACCTGGAGCCTGTTATTTCGTTGATGCATGAATGTGATACTTATTTAGACCTGGAGCTATGTTGCCTATAAATTGTGTAGCGTCGATATCCCTATCGTGTTTTGTTGTCTCTAATTTGGACCTGGAGCTACGACCCTTGGATATATATTCTGGAGCTGTATTGGTGTACATTTAATACTATGATATTCTACTCAATATGTAGCGTTTATGACAAATTTTTATCCAAGTGCATGTGTGATTTCCATTTTTTATATTGTTGTAATTTTATTCCAATATTTGTCACCAATTTATATTTTTTCCGCTAATTTTGGTGGACCCCACCGTCTGTACGTACATACGGCAGAGAATACAACGTATATTGACTAGTATATGCTATATAAGTGGGTGTAATGGCATCTATCAAAGGTACACATAGTTCTAGTGGCATTTTTCCAAAGTTAAGAATTGCAGTGGCGTTTCTCAATTTCGCGGAAATTACAATGGCGTCTATCCAATTAACCCTAGTTCCTAAGTATAACATGTTTTGACAAACCAAATTGACTTGCCAAAACGTTTTATATGTAGAAACAGTGAAAGTACTACTCACTACCTTGTCAATTGCCTTGGAGGATACAAAAGATAAAATCTAATTCACTCTGTAACTCTGTGTTTGATATACAGAGGGAGGACATTACTTTAGGGGGACAAGTATACAACAACATTTGAGGAACACCGTCTCAGCATTCTCTTCAGTATTATTTTTGAAACAAGGATTAAGAAGAAATTTATACCATATGCCTATGACAGTTTCTAGGACTTCCAACATAAACCTACTCTCCCAAAGTGACATTACCCAAGAACTTGGCACCGGCTAAACTTCACATCCTAACCTTGCTTTTGATCTTCGCGATGATTGTCGGTGTTGAGGATATGCATAATGGATATCACCATGGCATAGCCCTAAATACGGCAAACCTAGGTGGCCAACAGATGATGGTAATGCCCATACCATGTTGGGCGGCACGGTTGCTAGACTCTGAAGAGAAGGTCTAGTCAGATATAGGAAGACTACTGCATACCACCATTGGAGGAAGCTGGAGCCTTGAAATACACCGACACGAAAACAAGTAGCGTTAGTGTAGAACTTTGTAACTTATTCAGTTATGATTTTCCTTATAATCCTAGGTGCGGCTGCCAATATAAAGCCAGCCTACATGAGCCTTTAGGGCGCGATACAACACGCACCTAGTGCACCATACAATCTTCTTAACTCGACAATATTTTCATTATAGCGATTTAAACCAAGAGTATGATCTCTTCACTATTGTGAGATCTGAGCCTGAGTAAACTGTGTTTCACCCGTCCTGGATACTCACCGTCTTTCTCACCCGTCTCTCTGGACTCTCTATGCGTACCTTCTCATGGCGTACTTATCGGCAATACCATGACAGTCAGGACAGTTCAGGTTCTGCAGTATTAGGTTTGAAACTTGGAATTGTTTCGCCTGCATGGTGGATGAAGCTCTGCGTGAATAATGTAATAATGTAATACAAATCCTGTTATTTGATTTCAGTATAAACTCAGTTTTTAAAAAGTGCGAGAATGTGCACAAATTTCATAGTCCAAGACACACATTTCGTGATAAGAAAGACAGTTTGTATTTGGAAAAGATACGGTTCCACATGGGATCCTCCCATGAGTTGGATCAATTGCACCCACTGAGTAGCAATTTTAGCTTCCGCGACATTTTTTCTTCTATCCTTGGGATATGGTGAACACCTCGGTGCATTGGTTCGTATCTGAAAGTATCTTATGAGTTAACTTCTTATAAGAATTGAAACATCGAGTTGCTCCTGTCGACTAGGGAAAGCTCCGAATGCCCTCTAGTGCATGTATGAATTCCAATTCTACCTTCTCATGGAATTCCATGTCCTCTGCTTCGACAACCCCATTTCTCGACACATAGAGCAATAATAACATTCATAGTTGGTCAGTATCATGAACTGTTACAAAACTTCATTCAAGCAACGATCACGAGTTGTTGCAAGTTCCTCAATGTTCTATATTTATAGCTCGTCCTCGAGAACTCGAACTCAATCAGAAGTAACAACTCGAGCATAATAATATGTAGTTCATCTTCCTGTACATGTTCATCAAGAATATAACACATACGAAGAGCTACAATGATGTTTTTTTTTCGAAAAGGGGAGCATAACCCTAGCCTCTGAATCAAGCGATGCACACAAAGTTTTATTAAAGAAATTTACCTAGTATAGTTACAAATCATGGATTGGCAATAGTTGATATAAAATTCAACCATCGAAAGATAACAAGCATATGCCAAATATACATCTTGTAATAAACTAATATGCTGCCAGCTAGCCTAGCCCAAGATATCTCGAGAGACCACCAGCAGATAATTGCATCCAAGGCCATAGCATCACGTTGATCCAAAGGTAGGAGATATGTCCATAACTGCACCCAATATGTCACCATGTGAATAACCCGCAAAACGTGAAAGTTTTGGGTCTTGTTAAATACAACATCATTTCTACATCTTCATATGAACCAACACAAGGCCAAAACACCTATGTGTATCTTAGCCTTTGATTTGGTATCTACACATTGACGAAGTATAGTTTTCACGATCCCTCTATAGTCTCACTTTCGAGGAACTGAAGAGAGTTTATTTGTTCGGCAATCGTTTGGGTCCGGAAATCGTCTGGTTCAGCAGGTGTGGATCCCATAGACGAAGATATGTGTGTAATGGAAGGATTCTCTTAGACTTTATTCATAAAGGGATCAAGAGATCATACAATGGGTCTCTCATTCATGTGAGTGCTCCTCCCACTCACATAATGCCCCTCTCCACTTTCTTCCATTTATTCTCCACTCAAAAATCAAAGGTCTTTCCACACTTTAATTTCTTTGTTTTAATGTAACCCAATTTAATAAACACTTCATTTAATAAGTACTTCATTTAATGAACACTTCATTTAATAAACACATTAACATTTTGATCTCTTGCTTTGTTTTGATACCCCGAAACTATTTCGGCAGATTCGGCAAAACATTTTTTTGCTATGTCCATTGGACTTCTCCTGTATTTCGTATCCACTCAAATGCGTTGATTTACCTTAAGTGTGTCTCTCTACGGGTTCGGAAACTATGTAGACATGATCGAGACTTTCTCCAATCAATAATCATTAGTGAGAGCTAGAGATTCATAATGACTCCCACTAGTTCTTCGAAGATCTCATGATCTCTGAACCTCTTTCGTTGTAATCAAATTCATTTTGTCTCGCGATATTTTACTTTTCCGAGATCCGATCACTTGGTATCATCCATACCTTATTTAATCTCGTTCCTGACAAGTACTCTTTTTCTTGTTCCTATGATATGACATTCTAGCGATCAAATCACTTGCTGCAACCTATATCAATGTGATATCACCGAGAGGGCCCTGAGTATATCTCTCCGTCATCCGGATGGACAAATACTGTAGGGGTTCGTAGCATGGAAAACAAAAAATTTCTACCGCATGAACACACAATCAAGATCTAATCTATGATCAAGCCAAGATCTATCTACTAGATTGTAGCAACGAGTCAATGGAGTACTAACCCTCGAAGATCCAAAGTGGTTAACGAGAGCAGATTCTCGTGGATGATGTAGTCGTACACTTCCGATCTCAAGATCGCGCAGACGATCCTTCCGGCGCTGCGTTCCGGCCACACGCTTCCATTTCGATGAAGACCTTCCTCTCCCTTGTTCCAGCAGGCAGCGGAGGTTGTAGCACTCTCCTCGTGATTCCGACAGCACGACGGCGTGATACCGGAAGTAGAGGGGAGATCTCGCAGGGCTTCGCCTTAAGCCGGAGCGAGTATGGTGGAGTATGAGAGAGCTTTGGTGATCTAGGGTTTAGACACACCAATTAGAAGGCTCTAAACCGGAGGCTAGGGCAATTAGAAGCTCTAACTTGACGGCTTGGGAGAAAATCCCTAGGCTATGGCTAGGGTTTAGGTTTAGAGGAGAGGGACTTGTGTACTAGGAGGGGCAGCCCTGCCCCTCCCTTTATAGGTGGGAGGCGCGGCCAAGGGAGGAGTCCCTCCCCAACTCGGCTTGGAGGTGGGCCGCCGGTTGGAGGAGGGAATCCCTCCCCAACTCGGTTTCCACCTCTCCTCCTCTTTCCAAAAACTGCCGTTTGACTTTCAAACTAGCCGTTTGACTTTTCAAACTAGGATTTGAATAAACCCTTTATTTTGGACAGCGAAGACACTTAGTACATGATGCAATCATTCCAACTTGTAATGACACATTCATGTACCCCTTCCCTTCCGGAGTGCCGGACATTCCAGAACCTTCTAGAACATTCCCGATGAAAACACCGGAATCATTCCCCAACTCCAAAATAGGACTTTCCTTATATGAATCTTATTCTCCAGACCATTCCGGATCTCCTCGTGATATCCAAGATCCCATCCGAGACTCCGAACAACATTCGGTCTCTTACTCATCATTCCATAACTACTCAACAACATCGAATCCTTAAGTGTGTCTCCCTACGGTTCGTGAATTATGCGGACATGATCGAGACACTTCTCCGATCAATAACCAATAGAGGAATCTGGAAATTCATATGGCTCCACATATTTCTCACGATTACTGCGATCGAATGAACCACTTACATACGATACCAATTTCCCTTTGTCTCACGATATTTTACTTATCCGAGGTTATGATCGTCGGTATCTCTGCATACCTAGTTCAACCTCGTTACTGATAAGTACTCTTTTCTCATTCCTGTGGTATGTGATCCCTTGTGAGCCAGTCACATGCTTGCAAGCTAATTGGATGACATTCCACCGAGAGGGCCCAGAGTATATCTATCCGTCATATGGATGGACAAATCCCACTCTTGATCCATGTGTCTTAACCAATACTTTCTGAACACTCAATGCCACCTTTATAGCCACCCTGTTATGGTGTGGTGTTTGATGTCATCAAAGCATCCTTCCGGTAAAGGTGATATGCATGATCTCATGGTCGAAGGAATTATGTTACTATGTATCAGAAAGCTTATAGCAAATGAACTATATTAAATGACTTGATCTTTATGCTATGCTTAACTATAGGAGTATGTCCATCACATCATTCTCCTAATGATATGACCCTGTTGTTAATAACATCTCTATGTTCATGATCAGGAAACCATGATCATATATTAACCAACAAGCTAGTTTAACAAGAGGCTTTACTAGGGACTCTTTTATGTTTACAAATCACACAAGTATTAATGTTTCCGGTTAATACAATTATAGCATGGTATGTAAACATTTATCATAAGTATGAAGATATGATAATAACCACTTTATTATTGCCTCTTGGGCATATCTCCAACAGTCTCCCACTTGCACTAGAGTCAATAATCTAGTTTCAAACCTTTGTGTATTCAACACCTATGGCTTTACGGGGTTGTATGTACACGATTGCTAGTGGTCAACTGATCTCCGGATCTGACACTTCCAGGTCCGTGTGTAATTGCATGTATTTGCGTCTCTACGCATCACTCATTCTCTAATGAGATGGCTTTGTATAATTTTGGTCCTTCGGTGAGACCTTTAGTTCTTTGGGGTTAAAACATGTTGATAATATTGTCGTACAATATGTCTTCATAGTATTATCTCGCTGTGAACTACACCTAGTTTGACAACAAACTACTTGACACAAATGCCCTCTTTAGCTGCTATTATAGCAGTCATATACTTAGCCTTTTGTTGTAGTATCTGTCATAATGTCTTAACTTTGGAACTCATCCAAATCCATTATGGAACTTACTTTCCATTATATTGTGCCACCCTTAGTTTAGATTGAGATAAACTTAATTTGTACTTTGTGACAAAACTAGTATCAATGTAATACTTTTACAATGAACTAACCATCTATTTGCCACTTCTACAAAATAATATACTCTTAGTTCTTCCAAAAGATCATAAGAATATCCTTACTATCGTCCAATGATCATCTTATGAATCATTCTGGTATATGCTCATAACATTTAGAGCATAGGACATATTTGGATTTGTACATATCACAGTATGATTAATATAAATACTCTTTGTGATTTCATACATCAAGTATCAATCTATACTTGAATCTTTGTTTCACTTACCAAGTGTCAATACACTTGAATATATCATCAATATTGAACTCATTCAATCCTTTCTGTGTGACAAGAACTTTTCTTGTAGTTTCTATATTGAACTCATTCAATACATCATCTATGTACTTTCGGCACAACCATATTAGCGTCTATTGATGCCAAATATTTGGGTTTTGCCTAAGTCTTTCATCAGGATGAAATTCTTAATATGTGTTAATAAAAGATACATCATTTCTAATTAACAATATGTCCTTCACATAATTTATTAGAAATATGTCTTAGCGCTCCCACTTAATTTCTTGCAAATGCAAGCATCTTCATTGTCTCCGATGAAATTAAACTCTTTTAACAGTTTCATCACAGTGAAGATTCCAACTCCGCTATGCTTACTTCAACCATTAAAGTTTGCATATGCTTTTAGCATCCTTTGAATTAACAAAACCCTATGGACCGTGTCATGCACACGTCCTAGGTAACAATTCTATTAGAAGAACTTGTTTTGTTTATTCAACTACCATATAACAAAATTATATGTAGTGGTTGCTACATTAATCCGTCTAGACTAAATATCGCTATGAAAGATCAGATCTTGTCATAGTCAACCTTTGAACATTGTTGTGAACTCTTTCCCAACATGTCGACTATTTCATAGATGTGCAACATCCATGTCTATTTATTTATAGATCCAAACACAACTGTAAGGTCTTACACCTTTCTCGAGGGTCCTTCAAGTTCAAAACTTGATTTCTCATGTATGGAACTATCACGGATTTTATGGTTTCAAGCCATTTGACGGAGTCAGGGCCCATCATCGCTTCTTTGCATGTAGTCGGATCATTATTGTCAAATAATGATTTAACTCTCAAATATTGGTATTCGATTGTTCATCCGACCTACTTGTTTCAATAGAAACTTAGACCTCCGTGACCGCAACCTTTGAGGTACGTGAGTCATGAGCATTGTTGCTGTCTCCGGAACACTTTTCGGCGTTGCGCAACTTTGCACATATAGCTAAGGTTCCTTTAACCTTATCAAAGTTCTATTGTCCTCCCACTTATCTTTTCACGAAAAATTCCTTCTCAAAGAAACTTGACGTTCTAAGCGACAAACACTTTTGTCTCCGGTGTTTATGGAGGAATACTTAACAGTAATACAAAGACAGTTTCATCCGACTTTGGTTGCAAACATCTTTCTTATGCATAGCATACCAATGTTTAAGAAAGGACTACTTGGGTTTTATCCCAAACCATAACCTTATATGGTGTCATTTCAACGGATTATGATGAAGCTCTTTTCAGTGGAAAACGGTAGTCTCTAAAGCTTTTAATCTTTAAAATATAATGGCAGTTTTATGAATTACACCTTTGATCTTACCATGTCAAACAAGGTTTAATTACATATCTCGAACACTCCATACTCTTATGGTGTTTCGGGAAATGCAAATCCACGGAACGATTCCTTAAATCTTAGGTATTATGCTAAACTTGTAACTCAAATATCTTCCTTTATGATCTTTATCATAAACTATTTATATTCTTATTACAATGATTTTGCACTTCATCTTGAAAGACTTTGAACTTTTTCAAATGTTTCATACTTCATCCTTATCAAGTAAATATTCATATATTCACTCAAATTTTCGGAGAAAGCATATGAAGTTGAAATTCATCGCTCTTGACTACATATAATGGACTTCGTACAACAATATGTACAAGTTCCAATAAGCTAGTCATTCGTTTCCTTTTGGCCTATGAACGAAGTTTTAATTATCTCTAGAAAAGTTTTCACAAACGTCATTTGATCAAAATCAAAAGACTCCAAAATTCCATCCATATGGAGTTTCTTCATGTTTTCTTTTCAATATAATTTAAACGGCGATGTCACTTCCTAAGTGATCATTTAATCAATTTGTCTTTCGACATCTTTAGCACTAGTTTTATAGATGTGATTTCTCCAACGAGATTTGTGAATCATCCATCTTTTATGGATTACGGCAATTATTTGAACAACCCTTTTGTTCTCATAATACCTGATAAAACAAATCTTGAAGGCAAGCTTTGATGTTTAACGAGTAACACAATAACCCTTTTATTTGTTCTCGATGAACATCATCACATATTCTTTTGCTAGTTACTTAGGCCATTGTAATTCATGAATTCTGTTGTTTCGTATGACAATTCACACCAACAAATTCAGTATCAAATACTTAAGAACCACATTGTTTAATAAGCAAAGAATACAGCCATAACATGTATATCATCTATATACTTAAACTGAACAATTCTAGTCTTTTCTTTTCTGCCATACATTTAAGAGATTCTCTTTCAGTATTTCCTTTTCTTTTTGAAAGAATCTATCAACATCAATAGTGGAGTCATACATATGACACATAGTCCAAAGGGTGTATAGTTAAATACCAATGTCTTTGGACTTGCACTTTGAAGTAGATCACCATCATCAAATGTTTGGTGTTCTTTCAAATTCCTTTCTTCAGTAATCTCTTGGTGTAGTAAACATTTTACCTACATCAAATATTCACCTTTATCATGGAATAATCCATGATCAAGCTACTTTTAGCTTATAACGATGAATTACGAGTATAATGTTGCTATCCAAAACCTTTTGGAGGATTAGGACAACAAGTGTCTCCAACCCTTTGCAAATTCTCATCAAAATATGAGAAACATGAACTTTGCCATATTATACTCTATCATGTTGCAACCAAAACTTCGTTTCAGATATCACAATATCTTCCACACATCATGGTTTCTGAAACAACTCTTTCAGATCCTAGATAACCTTGATATTAAGACAATCCTTTGAATATCAAGAATCATGGAGACAAACACGATACTCATATACTAACACTTGGAATTGTCACTCTTGATTTAATACCAATTATTAAACTTCATGGAGTAACCGGAACTTACTGAAAGTTTGCAATAGGACTTTTAAACTTTAGATTAACACTTCAAAACAATACGATACCAGTTAAAAAGTAACTAACCAGAATTCTATAGTTCTATCATCTCAATTATAACTAAGCGCAAGGTGGTAGCGGATGCCAATGACTACAACAACTATGCAAATTCACTTTGATTTAATTTATGATAAATTGAGTTCTAATTAATAATTAAATTAATCTAGGTGAACTCCCACTCAAAACAACATCCCTCACATTGTTTTAGTGATCACACGGACCAAATCCACCATATCAAAACCGATCATCACGAGAGTTGATATAGTTTCAATGGCGAACAATCAATATGTTCATCATATCTACTATATGACTCATGCTTTACCTTTCGGTGATCCATGTTCCTGAGACCATGTCTGTACATGCTAGGCTCGTCAAGATCAAACCTTAGCTTCCGCATAAGCAAATCTGGCTTGCTTACGTTGTATACACTTGCGGAATCTAACACACCCGATCATCACGTGGTGCTTCGAAACAACAAGCTTTAGCAACGGTGCATACTAAGGGTGAACACTTTAGAACTTGAAATTTATGTGCATGAGGGATCATCTTATAATGCTACCGTCGTCTACTAAGCAATACAAGATGCATAAAGGATTAACATCACATGCAATTCATAATATGTGATATGATATGGCATTTCTTCTTTGTGCTTCCGATCTCCATCTTCAAGCACGAACATGATCTCCATCATCACCGGCATAGCATCAAGGTCAATGCCGCTTCTTCATGGTTGTCGTCCACCAGCTTCAACTATTACAACTACTTTGAATAGACACGCGGGTCTTAACAGAAATTAAAGACAACCATATGGCTCCTGCCGGTTGCCGAGTTACAATAAGGTACATTGCATACATCATATATAATCACAATCATGGCCATATCACATCACTGCACACCCCTGCAAAACAAAGTTAGACGCCTCTACTTTCTTTGCATATTTTACGTGGTTTGGGGCTGTTAATAAGTGTCGTTCTAACTTACGAACATGAACCACAACATTGATACTAGTATTTTTAATCACCCATTGTAAATTGGATCTTAACTATGCTAGGAGAAACAGGCACCCGCAAAGCCACTTATGCAATACAAGTTGCATGTCAAGCGTGGAGCAAGTCTCATGAACGATGTCATGTAAGGTTAGCCCGGGCCGCTTCATCCCAACATACCGCAAGATGCAAAGTACACAAGAAGCAATCGACAATAAAAGCATCACCGCCCACAATGACCATTGTGTTCTACTCGTGCAACAGATCTACATATAGACACGGCTCTGATACCACTGTAGGGGTTCGTAGCATGGAAAACAAAAAAATTCTACCGCATGAACACACAATCAAGATCTAATCTATGATCAAGCCAAGATCTATCTACTAGATTGTAGCAACGAGTCAATGGAGTACTAACCCTCGAAGATCCAAAGTGGTTAACAAGAGCAGATTCTCGTGGATGATGTAGTCGTACACTTCCGATCTCAAGATCGCGCAGACGATCCTTCCGGCGCTGCGTTCCGGCAGCGCTCATGATCGGTCACGTTAAATTTTCGATGAAGACCTTCCTCTCCCTTGTTCCAGCAGGCAGCGGAGGTTGTAGCACTCTCCTCGTGATTCCGGCAGCACGACGGCGTGATACCGGAAGTAGAGGGGAGATCTCGCAGGGCTTCGCCTTAAGCCGGAACGAGTATGGTGGAGTATGAGAGATATTTGGTGATCTATGGTTTAGACACACCAATTAGAAGGCTCTAAACCGGAGGCTAGGGCAATTAGAAGCTCTAACTTGACGGCTTGGGAGAAAATCCCTAGGCTGTGGCTAGGGTTTAGGTTTAGAGGAGAGGGACTTGTGTACTAGGAGGGGCAGCCCTGCCCCTCCCTTTATAGGTGGGAGGCGCGGCCAAGGGGAGGGGAGTCCCTCCCCAACTCGGCTTGGAGGTGGGCCGCCGGTTGGAGGAGGGAATCCCTCCCCAACTCGGTTTCCACCTCTCCTCCTCTTTCCAAAAACTGCCGTTTGACTTTCAAACTAGCCGTTTGACTTTTCAAACTAGGATTTGAATAAACCCTTTATTTTGGACAGCGAAGACACTTAGTACATGATGCAATCATTCCAACTTGTAATGACACATTCATGTACCCCTTCCCTTCCGGAGTGCCGGACATTCCGGAACCTTCTAGAACATTCCCGATGAAAACACCGGAATCATTCCCCAACTCCAAAACAGGACTTTCCTTATATGAATCTTATTCTTCAGACCATTCCGGATCTCCTCGTGATATCTAAGATCCCATCCGAGACTCCGAACAACATTTGGTCTCTTACTCATCATTCCATAACTACTCAACAACATCGAATCCTTAAGTGTGTCTCCCTACGGTTCGTGAATTATGCGGACATGATCGAGACACTTCTCCGATCAATAACCAATAGAGGAATCTGGAAATTCATATGGCTCCCACATATTTCTACGATTACTTTGCGATCGAATGAACCACTTACATACGATACCAATTTCCCTTTGTCTCACGATATTTTACTTATCCGAGGTTATGATCGTCGGTATCTCTGCATACCTAGTTCAACCTCGTTACTGATAAGTACTGTTTTCTCGTTCCTGTGGTATGTGATCCCTTGTGAGCCAGTCACATGCTTGCAAGCTAATTGGATGACATTCCACCGAGAGGGCCCAGAGTATATCTATCCGTCATATGGATGGACAAATCCCACTCTTGATCCATGTGTCTCAACCAATACTTTCCAAACACTCAATGCCACCTTTATAGCCACCCTGTTACGGTGTGGTGTTTGATGTCATCAAAGCATCCTTCCGGTAAAGGTGATATGCATGATCTCATGGTCGAAGGAATTATGTTACTATGTATCAGAAAGCTTATAGCAAATGAACTATATTAAATGACTTGATCTTTATGCTACGCTTAACTATAGGAGTATGTCCATCACATCATTCTCCTAATGATATGACCCTGTTGTTAATAACATCTCTATGTTCATGATCAGGAAACCATGATCATATATTAACCAACAAGCTAGTTTAACAAGAGGCTTTACTAGGGACTCTTTTATGTTTACAAATCACACAAGTATTAATATTTCCGGTTAATACAATTATAGCATGGTATGTAAACATTTATCATAAGTATGAAGATATGATAATAACCACTTTATTATTGACTCTTGGGCATATCTCCAACAAATACCACTCTTGATCCATGATCCTCAACAAACACTTTCAAAATACCCGACGATACCTTTATAATCATCCTGTTATGTTGTGACGTTTGATGTAATCAAAATACTCTTTCGGTGAAAGTGATTGACGTGATCTCATGTTCTAAAGATATTGAGTTACTACGAATGTGGTAGCAATTTAAACTTGATGACATGATCGTATTGCTACATTTACTGCGAATGACTATCCATCATATCATTCTCCAACGATATGACCCTATTATTAGCAACATCCAATGTTATGATCAGGAAACCTTTGATCATCTGTTAATCAACATGCTAGTATAAAGAGAGACTTTACTAGGAACCTTCACTGTTTATAAATCACACATGTATTAATATTTTCTATTAATACAATTCTAGCATGATAAATAAACATCTATTATAAATCTGAAATAGCATAATAACCACTTTATTATTGCCTCTCGGGCATATTTCTTTTAGTCTTCTACTTGCACTAGGGTCAATAATCTACGATAACCGCATGCACGAGCTGCTACGGAGATTGTTTAGTCGGGTCTGCGGCTGGAGTGCAGTGGCTGTGCCAGGAAATAGCCACAGGGTATTCACTTTTAAAAAAAATTCTCGACGCACAATATGAAGTATAAAAAGTGATAGCAAGAACACCAAGCAGTATAGGACGCTAATAACTTATCATTGAAGTAAAAATTCATAAATCATAAGGGATAATACATTGATTTTAAAATAACCACCAAGTATAATAACAACAATGAGGTGCCCAATTGCAAATTGCTCTCAGGCTGATCATAAGAACTACTCTATTCAACAAATGTCTGATTCGGCGTGACTATTTCATTTTTCTTTTGATTTTAAAGCCTTTCCCTACAATGCAAACATGCTACTGTCAGTAGTACTCTTCTTTATTTAGATCACAAGAAATCAAGAGAGAAATAGTCAATATGTTATTGCACTGCTAGTAATTATGCAAATATGTGGTACTGCTTAATTATACACCGCTAGTAATTGATACAAATTACAAACCGAATCTGCTACTAGGAAATATAGAAATTTAGGAATTGGTACTGAATTTTAGAAGGATCTAACCATCTAGAAAATCTGGAAATCAAGACTAAAGAGGGGAAAAGAAGCTTGGAAACGTGCCTGGCGTCCTGCCGTCTTGGCCGGCTGGCCGTTGATGTCCGCCGCCGCTTCCCGCCGAGCGTCAGCTTGCCGCTGAACCGGGTGGGGACTAGGGCTGCCGCCTGTTGGAAGTCGCACGCCGCACACGTCTAAGGTCGCATGTCTGGTCGATCGACATTGGTAGTCTGGTCGCTTGCGTGCGGTGCGGGACCGTTGAGCGATCGATCGGAATACTTGGCTTAGTGGACTTCTCTATGGGCTATGGGGCATAGGAAACTAGTCTAAATGTAAATTTTTTTCTCAAATTCTTTGGTATTCACGTGAAGGGCATACCCTATGCCGGAATGGAGCTCGGAATTTCGGAGCCCCTAGCGGCGCAACGAGTCGCCATTGCACGGATCGTCGTCGTAATCTCGTCAGCGGAAGCGCGCACTTGCAAAGTTGCAAGCAGGCACTTTGCACTAGATGTACACTCTACTTAAGAACATTCGCTACTACTAACTACTGTAATGGTGGTGAAGAGACTGAATTTGTGCTACAAATCTCGTCGGCTGTCAGTGGATTTCCTGAAGCTGGTGGCTGCTTGATTAAAAGAGATATGGGGCCGTACGCATGCATGGTGTGGCGGGTCCTACGTGGGCACGGTCTGTCGGACCACGACGCCAAATCGACCGCGGTCCAACCCAAACGGACAGAAACAGACCATTTAGAACGATCGAATGTATCAATTGTATCGCAATTACTACCTCCATTCCGGTTTATAAGGCAAATACATGCTTCGAGAAATTAGTTCAACCATAAATTTGGTCAATAATATATGAACCATATGTCATAAAAATTATATCATTAAAAGAATATTTTAATATGAATCTAATAGAACAATTTTTGTTAAATATAGTTTGTATTTTGTTGGTCAAATTTATGGTCAAACTATTTTCTCAAAGTACGTATTTGCCTAATAAACCGGAATTAAGGTAGTATCCATTATAACTAATTAGCAATTAACCAGCGCTAATCTAAAAAAAGCAATTAACCAGCGCATAAGCAAAATCAAATGAATCCACACCTGCCAATCGGCCTGCCCTTGGCCGATTTTCCAATCGGCCTGCGCGTGGCTAACAGCAGCTTTCGGCCCACGTATGACCCGCCACAGTTTCGGCTAGTCAAATTGAGTTTCATTCGGCATCCGCTAAGCCGATTGGTGCAGACTGTTTAGCTAAAGCCGACATTGTGCTAGATTTGGAAATTTTTATATTCGTGCAATAGTTCTAGAATTAAAAAAAAAGTATATTATTTAAAAAAATCCGAGGTAGGCATCCGTAGGTGCAATGCGTAGACGAAAACGAAATATGCCAAGTACTATCCGCCTGTCGTCGTGTCTAAGTGACAATGCCGAAGCAGCCGATCGGACTGGCATGGGACACCGCAGTGTGCTGGCGATGCACAGTGATCCCTTTTTGAAATTAGAGATTAGAGGCCACGTGTGAACGAGTTTTTTCTGATGCTTAATTTTCTACTGTATGATGACGGGAGAATATATAATGGTCCGGGATCATGCATGATGGATTGACGGCACACATCTATCTTGTAAAATTTGTCAGGCGGGGGACCATGGTCGATGGATGAAACACACGGGTGATGCGGTACGAACCAAACGACTGCAAGAGTCCAGTCCAAGACACGTCACGTCCGTACGGTGCGGCCGGTACAAATCAGGTGGAGTTTACTGCAGCTGTCGTTCCATGACAGGAGCTGGAAACGATCTTTTTCGTATCTCTCCCCCGTGTAACACGTGAACAGTACTGATACGTACGTGTACCTGCAGCCTGCTTAATCGTGGGGTAGAGCAGAAACGAAAAGTGGGGAACTGGTCGCAATTCACAACAATTATTAGCAGATCAGGATAACGACCACGTGTGAGTGGGCGGCATCTTAAGGCGATAAGCCAAGACCACTCTGCCCTACCAAAGCGTGCTTATCATCCTCTCTTACTAGTCTTTCTACTCAGAATCGATCCACTAATTAAGTGGTGGAAATCTTAGCACCAGTCCCTAACAGAATTATTCCGTGGAAAATCCGGCACGCGCCCTTAGATATTCCTGGCGTGCCGGTTTTTATTCCGATCACGTAGCACCACCAACCGACAGATCGATTGCACCACCGACCGATCGATTGATCCGTTGCGTTCTTAAGTCAAAGAGCCACTTGTCAAAGAGCCACTTGGCGGCGCAGGTGAAGGCGCCATCCCAGGTGCAAAAAAACTAGGCGTCTGATACCATAATAATTTGAGAGAATAATAACTTGTATTGATTCCTGGCATGCCCTAGCCGCACCGACCTATACTCTAATAGTTATCAACAGGAGCTGGAAACGATTTTTTTGTGTATCTCTCCCACGTGTAACACGTGAACAGTACTGATACAAGACGTGAACAGTACTGATACGGAGCATAGATTTGTCGGGAGGGAGGATGTGCAGTTTTTTTTTTTTGAGAACAAATCGTAAATTCACAACCATGAACATATCAAGATAACGATCGGGTGTGGGGTCGGCATCTTAAGGAGATAAGCCAAGACCACTCTCTACCAAAGCGTGCTTATCACCTTCTCTTTTAGTACTAAGAATCGATCCACTAATTAAGTGGGGAAAATCTTAGCGGCAGTATGAAGCACAATTATTCTGTGGAAAATCCGGCACGCGCCGTTGGACATTCCTGGCACGCCCCCGGCTTTTATTCCTACAAGTAGCACCGATCGATCGGTCGGTCGAGTTTTTCAGTCAAAGAGCCACTTGTTGCAACCTGCGGTGATGGACGACGCCGATGCTCTTAAAATTCGAGATGAATGGAGAATTGGAGATGGGCATCTCAACGGAAAGAGCAATGACATTTCACTTCTACTACTAGATACGGTGATCGGGCGTGGTTGTGTACTTACACTTCCTATGCTCCTATTCCTATGGTTGGATTTGGTTGGGTGTATATGCTTTTTTTTGTCCGCCTTAATTCGGCCACATATATGTGCAGGTCACAATGTGACACACGATTAGCCTGTAACTACAAGTACAAATTTGTACACTTGCACTTCCATTATGAAAATGTGCTCATATGAAAGCTCCTTCCATCTTAAAGCATCCACAAGATCTGCTAGACAGGACAAGGAGGATGAAGGATTTATTTGGTCCCAATTAAAAGGTGCAGTCGAACCGTCAAAGAGAAGGCGAGGGAGAAGAAAAGAGACGAGGAAAACAAAGACATACTACAAGACTCGAGTTGCTTTGTGCGTAGTGGCGCAATCAGTACATACACTGAAGATTTCTTTTATAAAGGAACAAGATGGCCTCATGAAAAAGAGCATGCCCTAGAAACAATTGAGATAGTCCAAGCACATTTTGCTTTCTCAGGGTCCGTTAATCATTATATGACTCTCATTTGTTAACAAACAAATTATTATCCACTAGACAGTGATAAAAAGGCCGCATGGATATCTTCCTAGATGATTTTGCATTACACAAAAACAACTGGGAGATCTCATGATAAAGTCACATGGTTATGATACTCGTAGAAAAAACGAGGAGCTACTAAAACATTTTTTTGGGGATAATAATTTCACTTGCCTGCCGCCAAACGAGGCCCTTACTCTCCCATAGATAGGGCGACGTTTTCGCTCTCATGTGCAATTAAACTTAATATAAAAATAAAAAACAAACTTAAAAATGTGAAGAAAAAAATTAAAATTACTCTCTTCGTTTCAAAATAGATGTCTTAGATCTGTTCAAATTTAAATGAACCATTATACTAAATAGTATCTAAAAATAGTATAAAATTATACTAAATCAGTGCCCCCTGTGAATTAGAGGGAGCAGTTGGTCTTCTAAGTGATCGTCACACTAGCAACTACTAGTACAATAGACCGCACCGCGCTACAACTTGCAGCTAGCACGTCCATTTGTGCTACTTTTGGAGTAAACAAACGACGATCTTGTTCCTTTAGCGAATTGCAGGCTTATGGATTATGGTACTCCCTCCGATCCATATTAGTTGACTTGGATTTTTCAAAATTTGGATGAACTTATATACTAAATAGTGTCTAGATTCATCTAAATCTAGACAAATCCAAGTTAACTAATATGGGTCTGAGGAAGTATTTAGAAGTTCAAAGCGCCTCCAAGACGTCATGAAGAAGGTGTACGCTTGAGATGAACAGACAAAGATTTAAATTTTAATGCGGGTGCAGGAAGTGGCTACCCGACTAGAAAGCACTCGGAATTTCGGGGCCCACGGCAGCGTAACGAGTCGCCATTGGACGGATCGTCGTAATCTCGTCACCGGAAGCGCGCACTTGCCAAGTTGCTAGCAGCACTTAGATGTACATCTACCGAAGAATATTCACTACTACTGAACTGGTGAAGATACTGAATTTGTGCTACAAATCTCGTCAGCGCAAGTTCGTGAATCTGGGGGCTGCTTGATTAGACGCAACAGACGTGGCTAAATCTTATGAGACCACGTCTAATGGTAGACACCCCCTCCCCTCTGACATGTGTACATTTTTATCAGTTTTCTACTTTTTTGTCTGTTAATTAGATAAATTTCCCACGAGGTGGGTCTATCCTGTAGGATGATAGACCAGATCTCATAGAATTTATTTTTCATATGGATCGCACGGTACGAGTCCTGGTGCTGCACTCGCTGTACTAGGTGCTAGAGCTAGCTAGGCAGCCCTAGGTGCAATGCTTAGATGAAACGCAAGGTGAATTGAGACACAGTTTGTAGATAAAAAAAACTTGGTGGCCTCAGGCTCCAATTTTTTTCGATAAAGGACGCCTTTATTACTTAGCAGTAACTTACACCCGGCCTCTGCATAAAGATGCACACAGCCGACACCCTCCACATGGTCCAAACTTAAAATGAAAATATAGACGAATTAAGCTCCTAGGATGCATGTGATAGGTCTATCCAAAGATTATGCTGTCATCCATGTCTGGTAAAAAAGTCCCGTGCCGTATCCTCCAGCCGCGTACACATCTCCAGAAAGAGATCGTGATATTCCGCACGATGCAAAGTTGACCAAGCCCGAAGGGTATGAGTACACCTGTAGAGAACCTGCAGAAGAGAGCAGTTTATATCATTAAAAACCTTATTATTTCTATATTACCATAGCGACCATATAATGGCTATCGCTCCGACCCTAAATAGGTTTTTGTACTTGTTATCAATATCATGTAACTAATTCCCAAAAATGTTGGCAATACTACGTGATGGATACAAGCCAGAAGCTGCTTGGGTGATTGACCATATAGACCGAGCAAAACTATATTGGAAAAACAGGTGTTTGATTGTCTCCAATAGAAGGACCCATCAAGAATCTTGGCGGGCTTAGAGAATCCTTGCAACAAGGTGGACATGTGTCTTTTCTATGCCTCTACGAAGATTACCTTGGGCAATGGTGAGAAAACTCCCTTTTGGGAGGCCCCATGGCTTGATGGCAAAAAGCCTATTGACATCACCCCACTCATACATAATATTTCGACTAGAAAGAAGTGGAATATCAAGCAAGCCTTGCACAATGATGGATGGATCTCTAAGACCAACATACATTCCTCCTTGTCTATGGACCATATCCGGAAATTCATCTCCCTTTGGACTCTCATTAGGCAAGTGAACCTTCGGCATGAGGTGGAGGACGATATTGTTTGGAATCTCACCAAGAATGGTCTATACTCAACCAACTCCGCTTACAAGGCCCAGTTTTTCGAGACCACTAGCGCTCCCATAAGCTCTTCGGTTTGGAAAATTTGGGCTCCCCCAAGGTTCAGTTTTTCGTCTGGCTTGCCATTCAAAATAGGCTTTGGAATGTTGACCGACTTTAGATAAGAGGATGTCCAAACTGTGGGGTTTGCTCCCTATGCAAAAGTGAGCCGGAGTTGGTGGATCACCTCTTTGTTCATTGTCGGTACACCATTAGGCTTTGGGCCTCCGTCAAGACTTGGCATGGCCTCCACTTCATTGATCTTGACGCATGGCCAACACAATCTATTCACTCTTGGTGGTCGACCATGGCGAAGCACAAGGACATGGCTTCGCTAACTCTTCTTGTGTCATGAGAACTAAGCATGCTCCACCACTGATCCTTTTAGACAAGATTAAGCTAGAGGTAAATTTATAGGTGCTTGCGGACGCTAAGCGCATGAGTAATTTGATACCGCGAGAGTAGTCACTTTGTGTATTTTTAAACTTTTATCTGCTTTGTACTCTCCTTGCTTAATTAATTGAAAAAGACAAATCTTTTCGAAAAATCTATACTCAGACCGGTCTGAAAAGTACAAAACCCGGCGGACAAGTGAAATGCGCTGCACTGGCTGTTGTACTACACTGACTGTTGTACTAAAAGACAAAATGAACTAAAGCCAGCTAAGATCAGAAATCAAAAATTCAAAATGTTTTGTAGATCAAACCATTCATCCGATTTAGGATCCGTTTTCACCTTAGGCTAGTCACGACGAGATCTTCGAAACTAGATCCCATATTGATATGTTTCGACGAAATTTTTTTCAGACCAAAAAGTTATTCACCCCTAACACATGAATTATCCATATTATAGTATAAATGTTATCCATCCTATAATATATAAGTTATCCAGCATATAAACGTGTTGGATATAGACATTCTCGTTGAGCAAGTTTAATTGAAACGTGATAGCCTAGTTGTTAGGGTACTTAGACTTTATTTCTATCAATGCGTTAGCGTCGACAAGCGATGAAGCATCCTAAAACCCTTCTAGGCTTCGTCACCCCTCGATAGCGCCGATGGACGACAAAGTCGAGCCGGTTAATGGTTGAGTGTCATGTTGTTCACTACGACTTACTGTGGTGGATGGTTGGGGCATAAGACCTCATTTATTAATATTGTATGCAAAAAACTTAAATTTAGTTTCTTTAATGAAATTATGTTTGATGTTTCACGCGGTGGACTTTCGAGATTGAGTAATCCGTACGCTACGAGAGCAGCGATGAGCAATGAGACCGAGCTGTTAGAATAACATTTTATATTCTGTTCGTAGGTAAATTTTTATAACGGTGGATAACTGATATGTTATTGGATGGATAACTTATATCCTAAAGTCTGGATAACTCTCGTATTACTGATGGATAACTTATGGATAAATAAAAAAGTTACCTATCCATAACACGTGACTATGGGTAAATTTTATAGTAGTGGATAACTTACATGTTTTTTAATGAATAACTTATATACTGAAGTCCGGATAACTCCTGTGTTAAGGCGGATAACTTTTGGTCGAAAAAAAAATTATCAAAACATATTAACATGGGATCTAGTTTCGAAGATCTCGTCACGACTAGCCTAACGGTGAAAACGGATCTTAATTTGGATAAACTGTTTGACCTAGAAAATATTTTGAATTTTTGTTTTAAATTCAGCTGGCTAATCAGTTTTTGTCTTGTCCCGCGTTCGGCTGATGTCGGAACGTCCGTTCGGTTTTGCAATTTATAGGACCGTTGCCGGGTTAAAGTCCAATCTTTTTGCCCGTGTTTCCAAAAAAAAATGTCACGTATTATCCGCCTGTCGTGGTGTCAAGTGACTGACTCGCGCGTATTAGATAGACGCCGAAGCCGACCGGATTGCTACAGGACACGACAATGTGGTTGCGATTCATAGTGAGCCCTTCCGAAATAGAGGCCAAAAAATATGAGAGCTAGTTTTCTCTGATGCTTAATTTTCTACTGTATGACGGAGATTGGTCCGGGATCATGCATGATGGATTGACGGCACACATGACATATTTGTCACGCGAGGGGCCATGGTCGATGGATGAAGCACGCACACGGTGATGCGGTACGAACCAAACTGCATGCAAGAGTCCGGTCCAAGACACACGTCCGATCCGTACGGTGCGGCCGGTACTGCAGCTGTCGTTCCATGACAAGCTATCAACAGGACACAGGACACAGGAGCTGGAAACGATATTTTTTCGTATCTCTGCCCCGTGTAACACGTGAACAGTACTGATACCGAGCGTAGCCTGCTTCTCCTAGGGTAGAGCAGAAGTGGGAGAAAATTCAGAGTGCAAATTCTTTCTTTAAGAAGACAGCGTAATTCACAACCATGACAATATCAAGATAACAACCACGTGTGTGTGTGTGCGCGCGCGCGCGTGTGTGTGTGTGTTGGGGGGTTGGGGGGGCATCTTAAGGAGATAAGCCAAGACCACTCTCTACCAAAGCGTGCTTATCACCTTCTCTTTTACTAAGAATCGATCCACTAATTAAGTGGGGAGAAATCTTAGCGGCAGTACGAAGCAGAATTATTCTGTGGAAAATCCTGCACGCGCCGATGGACATCTAGTTTTTATTCCTACAAGTAGCTATGAAAGCTATGCCGAGGATGATCGAGTCGACTTTTTCAGTCACTTGTTGCAACCTGCGGTGATGGGCGACGCCGATGTTCTTAAAATGCGAGATGTATGGAGAATTGGAGATGGGCATCTCGGCGGAAAGAGCAATGGCATTTCACTTGTGCTAGATACGGTGATCGGGTGTTGTCGTGGACCTACACTTCCTATGGATGGATTTGGCTGGGTGTATTTGCTTTTTTTGTCCGGCTTAATTCGGCCGCGCAAATGTGCAGGTCACAATGTGACACACCAGTAACCTCTAACCACAAGCACAAATTGGTACACTTGCACTTGCATGATGGAAATGTGCTCGGCTGAAAGCTTAATGTTAGAGCATCCACCCGATCGGCTAGACAGGAGTACAGGACAAGGAGGATGGAGGATTTATTTGGTCCCAATTAAAAGGTGCAGTCGAACCTTCAAAGAGAAGGTGAGGAAGAAGAAAAGAGACGGGAAAACAAAGACATACAAGACTCGAATTGCTTTGTGCATAGTGCCGCAATCAGTACGGATTTCTTTTCTGTCGAAACAGCCTTTCGCTCCGCTTCTAGTCCAAACAGCATAACGCCAAAAAACAGAGACACATCACGAGACACGATGCTGGGGCAACAACACACACCCGAACTAAAACAAGGAAAAAAACGAATGGAGATGGAGACGGATCGACTGACGAGGAAGACCGCAACCGCTGCGCCCACCGAAGAATGCCCACCAAGCTCCTAGCCCCGACTCGCCAAGCACCAAGCAGCACCGTCAAGAGGGAAAAGGACCGCTGCTTCCCGGATCAGAGACTGCACGGATAAGAGGGAAAATGACCGCTGCTGCCCGGTCCAAAACGTATCTATTTTCTCGAACACTTTGCTATTTTTTTTCCTCTAAACTTGTGTGATTTGGATACAACTAACACGGATCGACGCTGTTTTCAGCAGAATTACCTTGGTGTCTTGTTTTTGTGCAGAAAATAAACTATCAGGAAAAATTCCGGAAAATATGCCAAAAATTACATTTCACCAGAAGATCCACGGAGCCAGAAGAAGAGACGGAGGGGAGGCCTGGGAGGCCCAGCCCACCCCAGGCGCGGGTGGGCCCAGCCCGTGCCTAGGGGTGTGTGGCCACCCCAGGCACCCCCTCGGACTCCCTCTTCGCCTATTAGTCACCCCTTGACCTAAAAACCGAGGAGGGTTCGTCGTTTTTCCAGAAGGAGTTACGCTCCACCGCCACCACCAGAAACCAAGATTCGGATCCAGAAACTCTGTTCTGGCACCCTGCCGGGACAGGGAATTTGGAGAGGATCATCGCCATCGCGTCATCACCAACGCATCTCAATCAAACACCGATGTTTCCCTCATCCATGAGTGAGTAATCCCCCGCTGTAGGCTTGGGAATGGTAGAAATTAGATGATTTCTATCATGTAATCAAATAAGATCTGTTAGGGCATAGTGGATAGTATCTCTATTAGTGCTATTTGACTTTGTTGCAACTTATTGTGCTTAATGCTTGCCACTAGGGCACGAGTGCCATGATCTTAGATCTGAACTTATTATTGAATCATTATGATAGTATTGTTTGTGATCTTATCTGCAAGTTGTGTACACATATCATTGTCCGGATCCAAAGGCTCCAAAGTGACAATAATTAGGACAACCGGAGGGGATGGCTGTGGTGTAAGGATCACATGTGTTCACGGAGTGTTAATGCTTTGCTCTGGTGCTCTATTAAAAGGAGCACCTTAATTGCCAGTAGTTCCCTAGAGGCCCCGCTGCCACGGGCTGGCTGGACAGAAGATGTTGTGCAAGTTCTTATTGCGAGCACGTATGACTATATTTGGAGCACATGCCTAGGATTGTTTAGTACTTGAATGCTTGTTATTATTTATCTGCAATGCCCGAGGTCTTGAAATTACATGTTTAGAATCCTCCATGCAACGCCCGTCCATCCATCCCTATGCCTACCGCACTCGAATCCTACTGTTACCGCTACTGTTATTATTGCTCTTGTTTCACTATTGCTGTTGTTGCTGCTGTTGCTTTGCTGTTGCTACTACAAACTGATGCTACTGATAAACTTCTGTGAGCAAGAACTATTTCCAGGTGCAGCTGAACTGACAACTCAGTTGTTAAGGCTTGCAACTATTCTTTGGCTCCCCTTGTGTCGAATCAATAAATTGGGTAATACTACCCGCGAAGACTGTTGCGATCCCCTATACTTGTGGGTCATCAGCGGCCGCGCGGAGGAGCTCGACCTCCACCGCCAATGGCGGTTGCCGTCCGGACGCGGCCGCAGGGGCACACTAGGCACTCGCCCCGGCCGGGCCTCGAAAGGCCCGTAAACACCCCGCCATAACGCTGCAGCAAAGCCACCGCAGCCGTCGCCGCCCTCCTATATGCCCCAGACCCGCCCCCACCACCTCCTGAGAGAAGCCGCCCCGCGCTAGGTCTGCCCCAAACCCTGATTGGGTCCAAGAGGGCCCAGATCTGGGCCAGCAAGAGCTGTAGGGGGACTAGCCAGCTGGGCACCTCCCTGCCGGCCACCGCCGACACCACGACCAAGGGCCGAGCCGCCAGGCCCTGCCGCCACCCCCAAGCAGAGCAGCCCCGACCCACCCACCACCGCCCGCCAGATTCGCGCGGAGCCGCCGCCGCCGTAGCCCGGGACATGACAGGACGCGCCACCTGCACCGTGCCGCCTTGCAGCCCTCCGTGCCCCACAACAGCACGCCACCCCGCTCAGCACGGCCATCCCGCGATAAGCCAAGATCACTCCCTAGCCAAGCGTGTTTATCACCTTCTCTTTTACTACACGAAATCGATCCACTAATTAAGTGGGGAGAAATCTTAGTAGCAGAATTATTCTGTGGAAAATGTGGAAAATCCGGCATGCTCCGTTGGATGTTCCTAGCGTGACTCCTGTTTTTATTCTGATCACGTAGCACCGACCGATCGATCGATCGATTGATCCGTTGCGTTTATCGGTCAAAGAGACACTTGTTTAAAGAGCACTATATGTCTTTTTTTTCCGGCTTAATTCGGCCACGCAAATGTGCAGGTCACAATGTGACACACCAGTACCACAAGTACAAATTGGTACACTTGCACTTGCACTTCCATGGTCAATGTTAAAGCATCCACCCGATCTGTTAGACCGGGCAGGGAGGATGGAGGATTTATTTGGTCCCAATTAAAAGGTGCTGCGGAACCGTCAAAGAGAAGGGTAGGAAGAAGAAATTAAAGAGATAGGGAAACAAAGATATACTTCCTCTCTTCTGAAAAGGATTTTGCAAATTTGTTTTTTGAATGGACAACCCTTTTTTTCTTTTCTAATTTTTTTTCTAAATGTACGTGTGGATAATGTTTTCAATTTTTGGACATTTCAAAATTTGTTTTCAAACAATAGGTTCATACGCACTTGTGAGCCAATTGGATGGTGGTGTTTGGCTCACATGTGCAAATGAACTATTAGATAAAATGCATAAAAAAGAAAATTGAAAATGCTAAATGTTTTTGAAATAATTATTCACATATACGTACATATATTTGATGTTTGCACACAAGTTTTTAGAAAAAGGAACATTTTACATGACATGTCTCAAATAGACAAAATGCCCAGTGGATAGCACGTTAGAGCTTTGGAATTATTTTCTATTTTTATACGAGAGACAAAAAATGTAGTACATGTTTTCTGAAAACTTGCGGAAGGACATAAAATGTTCGAATGTACATGCATGTGTTTTTTTCTTATTTTTTACGTTTATTATCAAACAAAAGATTTTTTTACACCTGTAAGCACAATTAGATTTCTGAATACCGGAATTCGTACCACGTACTTCGTACCTAAGAAGCGGCAGTCGAGTGCACGGCGCACGCAGGAGCCAAATCCTATAAAAACCACCGCAGCTGCCACGAAACCACATCGCACCACAGACACAACTCCAGCGTAATAACCCTAAAAAAAAACTCCACCGAAGCTTTCTATCGGGTAGCAACTCCCGGTGCGAAGCGCAGCATCAGCAGCCAGCAACGGCGAGAGCTCGGCAGCAGCTGGACCGCCGGCGATGCAGGGCGAGGGGAAGGTGAAGAAAGGGTGGCTGGCGGTGCGGGTCGGCGACGAGGACCAGCGGCGGTTCGTCATCCCCATCGCGTACCTCTACCACCCGCTCTTCGGCCGGCTGCTGGAGGCGGCGCGCGACGCGTACGGCTACCACTCGTCGGGACCCCTGCGCCTGCCCTGCTCCGTCGACGAGTTCCTCCGCCTCCGCGCGCTCGTCGAGCGGGACACGCACCCGTCGTCGTCCAGCCACCGCGTGCACGCCGGCCACCTGGCCCCGTGCACCCGCGCGAAACTCACGTCGTGATCGGACGAGCTCCAGCGGCGGAGAGGGGAAATATGGAGGGGAGAGGCTAGCAGGTGATCTTTAGTCTGGGATACTGCTGATGATTTTGGCCTTATTTTTCTACTGAGTTTTGCACAGTATGTATATATACAGAGACAGACCGATGTACTCCCTCGGTCCAAGAATAGAAGTCTTAGGTTTTTTAAATTTTGGAATCTATATACTAAATCGTGTCTAGATTTAACTAAATTTTGATAAATTTGAGACATCTATTTTAGGACGGAGGGAGTATAATTAACCGTCGGATTCATGGTCACCACAGCCCGGCTTACATAGATACAAACTTGGTTTGATGAATTACCTCTCTTCTGCAAACTTCGCGAAGATGATAGATTTCGAAATGGAATATCTAATCCAATTGGCGGTGCTAAATAATGTCAAATGAGCAATGAGAGAAGATCAGGCTTTGCTGTCGAGCAGCAGCAGGGCAAAGCAGCATGTAATCCAATTAATCATGGAGCATATATATGTGGGATCCGTGGGGAAATTTCTTTTTGGTGCCGCGTTTCTTTCTGCTGGTAGATTCATGTCGTGTCGTTCCATCAGGGTGGGTCGTTCAACGTCGAATTTGAGGGAAGAAGGTGAAGAAGAAAGAGGCAGGCAGGCAGTATCGGTCGGTCTGAGCCCTGATCGACCCTGAGATCTCTTTTTTTTTTGAGAATGGACCCTGAGATCTCAGTAGTACACCTAACACATCTTGCTCTCTCTCTTTTTTTTTTTTGAATTGGGAAGGGCCTCGAAGGACCCTGATTCTGCATTAATTAGGCGGAGGGTACACTTTTACAAAAAGGATCTCGAAGAAAATTAAAATTACAACCAGATCCTTGATTCTAACACAGAGCACCCTACAGGAGGTCCTGAAAACGCGATCAGGACCAAGCACATCGCCGCCAGGAAACCTCCGGACACAGCCGTCTCTGCCGACGCCGGGGACGAAACCACTTGGTTCAACAGAGGCGCAGTTCGCCGTGCTAAGGTTGGGGAAGATCCTCCCTTCTCGGAGGAGGAAGAAGCTCGAGCATCTGCAGCCTTCGAGCTCAGCGAGGCCAAACTTTTGGCCAGAGATAGCAGTGGTCAAAACCGGACCACCGCTTGGGGATCGCCGCAGGGATAGCAGAATCAACACCTGGATTAACCAGATCTCCCAACCATCCTTCAATTCCAACGAGCTACAAGCATCCTCCCCCTCTCCCTCGCCACCACGGCCGACCGGGAAGGGTAGAACAGATTGCAGATCGAGAATTTGGGGACAGCAGCGCTTATGGAGAGAGCTTGCGCCAGAACTCACCGATTTCATCTTCCTCCTTGGAAGCTGGACGGAGAAGCACCACCGCAGCCGCTTGACGTTGCGCCCAAACGCCAAAGCGGACGAGCTACCGGACTTATTGACGGAGATCTCTGGCTCTAAGTCCACCGCCTGCAGCTGCTCCCGCCACCGAAGCTCTGCAACAACGAAGACCAAAACCAGAACGGGCAAGATCCGGCCTCGAAGATCCAGCCTCCTACTCCCAAACGCCACACAGGGACTACATCTACACCTAATACTACCACCGGCGCCTCCCCTCATCCAACTCCGACCGGCAACGCCGGCGGGAGCGGCCTTGGTTTGGCCCGGAAACGCGAGAGGAGCACGCAGTTACTGTAGACAGGAGAGAGAAGAAGAGGATAAGAATGAGAGCCCCCCGGAGGTGAAGGTTTCAGGCTGGGTGACCGGCGAGCTTTGCTCTCTCTTTCTTGATTATTCGAACGCCTCCACTTCACTTTCTTGAAAAAGACCCAATAATGGATGTGCTGAAAAACATGCTATACACGCACATCACACCCCCACGCACCCCCACCATATATTAGATGAATATATATACAAGTTCAGTGGTAAAGGCTTTTCAACACGTACAGATCTTCAGTTTCCCAAATTCTACTTTAACTTTGTGCACCCGCACAATAACGCACATTAGATACATATATACTACTACCGTTGTTCATCTTCACCATTTAGCAACGGAGGGAGTACAACTTAATGGATACAAGTCATTCACCATTTTGTATTGAGATCACGTTAATGCGAGGCATCGAAATTGAATGATATCTCCGTAATTTCAGTAAATTCGGTGAGTGCCGGATTTTTTTCTCAAAATCATCAGATACAATTCAGACATGACTCGTCTTCAGACATATTCAATTGGATTAAATTTTCATAAAATTTTGACGAGATAGTTCTGAAATAATTTATGAAAAATCTGAAAGTTTGCTTCCATTAATTTTTAAACTGTTTGACATGCATGTTCATTTTATACTCCCTATGTCTTAAAATAGATCTCATAATTTTTTAAAAATTTGGATATATCTAATACTAAATAGTGTTCAATTTTTTTCCAATATCTATTCAAAGACAAAGGGAGTACTATTATTATAGGAACTTACAAAGAAAAATTCGAACATACATACCAAGCTTTGTATATTGTTGAGTTGACCGATTTGCTAGCTTGCAGAAGAGCTATATGGCATGCAAATGTTGGATTTACCGTACGTATCGCAAGCCAAGTAGCATGTAGTACAATAGGATGTAGCGAGTGGATTGTCTTAATCTCGTCATTAGAAGCGCGCACTTGCCAAGTTGCCAGCAACACTTAGAGCAACTCTAATCGATCCTCTTTTGGCTTTTAGAGAACTTTTTTCGGCCGCTACGGCTGGGGACGCACCGAGCCGATTTCTAAGCAGAAAATTTTTTGTAGTCCATGATGGTGGCTCAGATCAATGTAAGGCTTTATTGGGAGTCCCTAAAAAAAAGGTATGATGAGCACAGCAGCAAGTTTTCCCTCCGTAATAATCCAAGGTTATCGAACCAGTAGGAGGAAGGGAATGACTCAAAGGTGTTGGTAACAACTTGGAAACCTACACAACATAAACTTAAGACTTTGTCCTAACGAACAGTGAGGTTCTCAATCTCACCGGTTTGCTGAAAACAAAGGATTAACTGTATGGTGTGGAAGGTAATAACGGTTTGTAGAAAGTAAACAGTAACAATGGAAGATGTATCAATGGTAAAGATTGGACCGGAGTCCATAGTTCACTAAAGGTGTTCTCCTTAAGACAAACAAATATGTCATGCTGGGTAAACAAATTACAACAGGTCAATTGACAGAACAGAGCAAGGCATAACAATGCAATACTAGACATTCATGATCCTATGAGATTTGATTGGGCAACATAACAAGATACATAGATCGCCATCCAACTATATCTATGACTAGTAATCCACCTTCAGATTATCATCCGACCCCCCTCCAATATTAAGTTGCAAGTAACGGATAACTGCTTTAAGCAAAGTGTGTAAGATAAACAATCCACTTGTTTCATGAACAAGAGACCGTTATATCCCCCCTAGTAGCAACATCACATCTACAACCTTAGAGATTTATGACACTTTCCTTAGATTAAATAGAGGCATGAACCCAGTATCGAGCATAAATACTTCCTCTTGGAGTCACTAGCATCTACTTGGCCAAGATAGCTACTAAAAACGGAGAGCATACAAGATCACAAACAACACATACATGATAGAATCAATAAGACAAAACCATTAATCAATCTGACATAGTAATTTCAATATCCATCGGATCCCCGCAAACACCACATGCATGATTATAAATAGATAATCTTGATCATAAACAGAGCTCATAAGATCTAAACATGGTATCACAAAGGAGGAGATACAACCATCTAGCTACTACATGGACCCGTAGTCCAAGGTGAAACTACTCACGCTTTATACCGGAGGCTGGCATGGTGAAGAAGAAGGCCACTGGGATAATCTCCCCTCCAGCAGGATGCCGGGAAGAGCTTCAGATCCTCCCGATCTAGGGAAAATGGTGGCAGCGGCTACCGACTGTTTCGTGGAAGATTGATTGGGTCCTTAGGGTTTTGGTATCGGAGGCTTCTTATAGGCGAAGATCACGAGGCGGAAGGCGCAGGCGGCCACACACCCGAGCAGGTTAGGGTTAGACAGCGGGGGGTGTGTGGCCAGTGCCCCTCCGTCTTGTATTATGGCTCCGTGTTTTCCACGGTAAAATATTGACTTTGGCTTTTGTCCCGTCCAATTCCAAGAATATTGATTTTCTGCCTTTTCTAAAACAAAAAACAGAAGAAAACAGGCAACTGGCACTGTGGCATCTTGTTAATAGGTTAGTATCAGAAAGCATATAAAAACACCTCAAAATATAGATAAAGCAAAGCAAAGTAGATACTAAACAAGCATGGAACATCAAACAATTATAGATGCGTTTTCGACGTATCAAGCATCCCCAAGCTTAACTCCTGCTCGTCCTCGAGTAGGTAAGTGATAAAAATAATAATTTTTAGGGTCACATGCACCATAAAAATCAAGATCAAACCATTTGCAAGCATTGAAAGCTGGGATCAAAGAATTCTAAACATGAGCATGAAAGATGAAGTTCTAACAGTAAGACAAAGTAACTATGTATGCAACATGAAAGGTTACAAACAAAGATTCATGAATAACAATGCATTGAAAAACGTTTGCTTGTTTCACATATAGAAAACATGGCATAGTGGCATTCAGCTTGTCCCTCATGGAGTATAAAATAGATGCATAGGACGCCTTCAAAGTTCATAAGAGCGACTAGATACAAATAGTTCAAGAACAAGCAATAGCAATAATATGAATCAATCAATAAGTTTTGGGACAATGCACATCGAACTAAGAATGACAACTATGCTCTCTTAATTGGTGCCTAAGGATAGAAGGTGAAGACTCAATATAATGGTGAAAGAAAGGCCCTTCATAAAGGGAAGCAGGGATTTCAAGTCTCAAAAAGAGCTTCCAAAAATTATGGTACTTGTTAGCTTTCAGCTCCCATTGCCCCTATCATAAGCATATTGAAGTGATTAAGGTTAAAGTGAACAAACTATGGAGTATATGGTTGACAAATTATAAGTTGGAAATATCATGTCCCTTGAATACGAGGGACACTCCTCATGCTACTCAAGTTTAGTTACCGGTAAATTCTTGTCATAGTAAGTACATGTGTATCATAGAGTGTCGCCAACGGGATACTCCTTGCACATGATACATGAGCTATCCCATAATTAAAATGACAAGACAAGCAGACAATGAGCATCTCAGCAATCTTCTTATTTACCATGAGAAAATTGTGCTTTTTCTCTCTTTTATTTTTTCTTCCTTTTCTCAATCTCTTTTTCTATCTCTTTTTTTATAAAAAGAATGCTTTATAGATTGCTCACTATGGTGATGCTGCAAGCTTCCACCATGATTAGGCATGACTTAGGCTAGCGGTCCAGGAGTTTCTCTAACACACATACATAACTCTATGGACTTACAAGCTCCCCTTTCATTTCACACCGACGACATTCATAAACATAAGAGCATGATATCAACGGTGTACAATATATAAGTGCAATATTGAAAGCGTTCTCAATGACAACATGGTTCTGCTAATTCCAACGTATAAGTATAAGCATATACAACATAGATGAAACAATGGTTCAAGTTTATTAGGGACAAGAAAAATAAAGTATGCCATCAAGTTTGTTAGAGTTTTAATCACTAAGTTTTCACATAACAAAGAGACTTTTTAATTGGAAGGTAGATAAAAACAAGAATATACTTGGAATGGTGTAACACACCATACATAGGAATTTATAGTGGACACTTTGGAATAACTTGGTTTCTTGGGAGTTGTATGCATTAGTAGAGCTTACTCATACAAGTGGATGCTAGCAAAAAACTGGGAGCGACCAACTAAGGGAGCAATAATGGCTATAATCATGCAGAGCGACAAAACATTACTAATCAAAGCATAAAGTGGTACTACAAGTCAATGACTAAATGATCATAGAGGTTATGGTGACTTGTTCATAGTCATAACATGGTGTGAGCATGTGCCAAGTCAACCCAAACAAAGCATCAAAGGAGAATACCATAATACTATGCTTTTATATGCTAAAACAACGCATGATTCCTTCAAGGCACATTAAGCAATCCTAATTGTTTGGAACAAGTCATGCTACAGTAATAATCACTAAGCATAATGTCAAAATAACATGTAGTATGACATGCGAAAGTCTAAGTCACAGTCAAAGCAAGCTCCTCTTGTATTATTCAAGCAAGAACTGTCTACTCCTCTCCAACACAAATCAACTTATTTGAAACAACACAGCGAGTACAGGGGTCCAAACTACTTTATTCAAGTAAACTAATCAAACAAAATCCAAAAAATCAAAACTAAGACGCTCCAAGAACAACACAACAGTGCATGAAACATTAAAAATGAAGTGTCTAAAAAGACCTGAGATTTTTATTAATGAAGAAGAGGATGTCTTGGGCATCCCTAAGATTTGATGCTTGTATCTCTTGAATATTTCTTAGGGCGAAACGGGGTGGCATCCCCAAGCTTGAGTTTTTGTCCATTCTTCATCTCATTACATCATTCTTTCTCTACACCTGCAAATTTTCCTTTATACAAAACTTCACACAATCTTCATTAGCAACATTAGTGTATTCAAAAGATAATAGACCTTGGGGTTTAGTTTCAAAACAAGAAAACTTTCACTAAAAACACAAGCTACTGAAGCAATTCCCTCAAAAAGCTTAATTTCCCAAAAAGAATCCAAAAAGGAATCAATAAGAACCAAATGCAAATAATGGCAGAAATCTGTCAAAATAGACCAGCAGGTAGAAACCGATTTTTTCAAAGACCTTATGTTGCTCAAATCAAAAAGTGTTGAACTAACGGAAGTTAGCTAACAACCTGGGGGATTTATTCAAAAAATTACAGCTCAATATGACTTACAGAGATTTTACACTATTTTTTACAGTGGAGCACAAAATCTGTTTCGGGACAGCAACTCCCCAAATCTTATTTCCCTCTTATTAGAGGTTATTCTTGGCACAAAAAGCAAATAAAAAGGATAAGGAGCGGTTATTACAGAAGTAATAACTTCCAAGGCTCAAGAAAACTATTAGGTTATCTCCCAAGAAGTACTTTTCTTTAACGCTTTAAGTTAGGCTTGAAAGTTTGAGAAGATGCTCACATAATAAATATGAATTGGTGTAAAAGAGAGAATCAAGAAGCAAATTCAAAACACATTTAAGCCTAACCCACTTCCTATGCATAGGAATCTTGTATGCAAATAAATTCACAAAGAACAAAGTGACAAGCATAGGGATATAAAACAAGAGAAACTTCAAAACTTTCAGCACCATAGAGAGGTGTTTCAGTACCATAAAAACTTCTACAACCATATTTTCCTCTCTCATAATAACTTTTAGTAGAATCATGAATAAAATTAACAATATAACTATCACATAAAACATTCTTATCATGAGCCACATGCATAAAATGATTATTACTCTTCATATAAGAGTTAGCAGGAGAAAATTCAACAAAGTAGCCATCATTATTATTCTCATCACCATAATCATCAAATGTAGGAGGCATATTGTAATCACAATAAATTTTATCCTCAATAGTAGGTGGACTGAAAATATCATATACATTAGAGGTATAGTATCATCATAAGCAATATAATAGCTACCTTCCAAAGCTGGGGAACTAAAAAGATCATTTTCATAAAAACTAGCTTCCCCAAGCTTAGACGTTTCTATAGCATGAGAAATAATGTTGTTCAAAGAGTTCATACTAATAACATTTCTATTCGCATGCAAATAAAGCTCCAAAGGTTTTTAAATTTTCTCTTCAAACACTTCATTTCCTAACTCAAGATAAATACTATAGAGCTTTCTAATTTTTTTGTGTTTTTGATAAAAAGAGGCAAACAAAACAACACAAAATAAACTAAGCAAAACAAAAACAAAGTAAATAAAAAGGTTGTGAAGGACTCCCCTTGTGAAGACGTCCTTAGCCTCCCCGGCAACGGCGCTAGAAAATCTTTATGGCGTGTTGTTGACGTGGGGCTTCTTCTTCTTTAAGTACCCGGCAACGGCGCCAAAAAATCTTTGATGGTGGCCCAGATCAATGTAGAGCTTCATTGGGACTCCCCAAGAAGAAGGTGTGATGAGCACAACAGCAAGTTTTCCCTCAGTAAGAACCAAGGTTATCGAAACAGTAGGAGGAAGGAAATGACTCAAAGGTGTTGCTAGCAACTTGGAAACCTGCACAACACAAACTCAAGACTTTGCCCCAATGAACAGTGAGGTTGTCAATCTCACCGGTTTGCTGAAAACAAAGGATTAACTGTATGGTTTGGAATGTAATAACGGTTTGCAGAAAGTAAACATAACAATTGAAGATTGGACCGGGGTACATAGTTCACTAGAGGTGTTCTCCTTAAGTAAACAAACATGACATGCTGGGTAAACAAATTACAGCAGGGAAATTGACAGGACAGAGCAAAGCATAACAATGCAATACTAGACATCCATGATCCTATGAGATTTGATTGGGCAATACAACAAGATACATAGACCGCCATCCAATTGCGTCTATGACTAGTAATCCACCTTCATGTTATCATCCAAACCCCCTCCAGTATTAAGTTGCAAGCAACGGATAACTGCTTTAAGCAAAGTATGTAAGGTAAACAATCCACTTGTTCCATGAACAAAAGACCATTATTTTCCCCCTACTAGCAACATAACATCTACAACCTTAGAGATTTCTATCACTTTCCTTAGATTAAATAGAGGCATGAATCCACTATCGAGCATAAATACTCCCTCTTGGAGTCACTAGCATCTACTTGGCCAAGATAGCTACTAGAAACGGAGAGCATGCAAGATCACAAACAACACAAATATGATAGAATCAATAAGACAAAACCATTATTCAATCTGACATAGTAATCTCAATATCCATTGGATCCCCACAAACACAACATGCATGATTACAAATAGATGATCTTGATCATGAACGGAGCTCACAAGATCTAAACATGGTAGCACAAAAGAGGAGATACAACCGTCTAACGTGGACCCGTAGTCCAAGTTGGAACTACTCACGCTTCATACCGGAGGCCGGCATGGTGAAGAAGAAGGCCTCCGGGATGATCTCCCCTCCGACAGGGTGCCGGGAAGAGCTTCAGACCCCCCCGATCTAGAGACGATGGTGGCGGCGGCTACAGTCTATTTCGTGGAAGATTGATCGGGTACTTAGGGTTTTAGTATCGGGGGCTTCTTATAGGCGAAGAGGCGAGGCAGGGGACAGCCAGGGCGGCTCCACCCCCCGGGCGCGGGCTAGGGTTAGCCGTACGGCTAGTGGGTGTGGCCCCCTGGTGGCTCCCCTCCGTCTCGTATTCTGGCCCCGTGTTCCCCACGCTAAAATATTGACTTTGGCTTTTGTCCCGTACAATTATGAGAATATTGATTTTCTGCCTTTTCTGGAACCAAAAATAGAAGAAAACAAGCAACTGGCACTGTGGTATCTTATTAATAGGTTAGTACCAAAAAGCATATAAAACACCTCAAAGTGTAGACAAAGCAAAACAATGTAGATACTAAACAAGCATGAAACTTCAAAAAATTATAGATATGTTTTCGACGTATCAATCCAGCCCCTCCGTGGCCCCTAAATGTGGCCGACAATGGGCGCTGGACTATATGTTTAGTCCTCCACCTCGCCGCATGAGCCTCGCTGCCCCGCCACCGTATTCACGTCGGTGTTCACACTAGCGACCACCATCCGCCTCCGCCCATAGCTGTGAACACCCGTCGCTCTTTTCCCCTCCATTCCCCCACTCGCCGGTGCTAGCCATCGCCGGAATCGCCCCCGATAGCTGCCTTATCAAGCCAGAAGCCCGCCGCTGATTCAAGGTCGATTCCGGCCGCGGCGAGGTCGTTTCTTTCGGCAAAAGTGTCGTCAGAGCATGGGGGCTCGTAGATCGGAACACCACGGACCAACACCAGACGACCAGGTTTATTTCGACGAGCTTGTCAACCGTCATTGGCCTCGAGCTTCGTTGGTGTCCGGTCGTCGTGTTGCACCGGTGGAGGGATTTATACGACCACCGCATGGTAGAAAGGTCGTCGTGGAGCCCCGACGGTGTCCTCAGCCCTTTTGCCCGGCTCAATCATCCCGGTCGCGGCCTCCACCTCCTCCACCCTCAAGGTATTCAACGATATTGCATAATGAGTTTTCTTTTTGTTTTGTTGGCAACCGGCTTGATCGAGAGCACCTTTGGCTGTAGATGAAGAGGTTGAGAGAGATTTTCTTCGACGACTCTTCGTCGGAGGAGGAAGAAGAATATGACAAAGATTTGGAGATGGCTTTATTTATGATTGTGGACGAGGATTTCCGGAGGCCGAGGCCTGGATCGCAATTCGGCCATGCTTAGATCAACCGGAATAGGAGTGACGGCCATGCTCGGATCTCTTGAAATATGCTTAGATCAACCGGAATAGGAGTCCCTCCCCAACTCGGCCATGCTTAGATCAACCGGAATAGGAGTCCCTCCCCAACTCGGCTTGGGTGGTGCGCCGCCGGTTGGAGGAGGGAACTCCTCCCCAACTCGGTTTCCCACTCCTCCTCCTCTTTCCAAAAACTGCCGTTTGACTTTTCAAACTAGGATTTGAATAAATCCTCTATTTTGATCAGCGATGACACCGAGTACATGATTCAATCATATCAACTTGATATAACACATTCATGCACCCTCCCCCCCCGGAGTACCGGACATTCCGGAACCTTCTAGAACATTCCCGATGAATGAAAACACCGGAACCATTCCCCAACTCCGAAACGGGACTTTCCTTATATGAATCTTATTCTCCGGACCATTCCGGATCTCCTCGTGATATCCCGAATCCCATTCGAGACTCCGAACAACATTTGGTCTCTTTCTCATCATTCCATAACTACTCAAACAACGTCGAATCCTTAAGTGTGTCTCCCTACGGTTCGTGAATTATGCAAACATGATCGAGACACTTCTCCGAACAATAACCAATAGAGGAATCTGGAAATTCATATGGCTCCCACATATTTCTACGATTACTTCGTGATCGAATGAACCACTTTACATACGATACCAATTTCCTTTTGTCTCACGATAGTTTACTTATCCGAGGTTATGATCGTCGGTATCTCTGCATACCTAGTTCAACCTCGTTACCGATAAGTACTCTTTTCTCGTTCCCGTGATATGTGATCCCTTGTGAGCGGTCACATGCTTGCAAGCTAATTGGAAGACATTTAACCGAGAGGGCCCAGAGTATATCTATCAGTCATATGGATGGACAAATCCCACTCTTGATCCATGTGTTTCAACCAATACTTTCCGAACACTCAATGCCACCTTTATAACCACCCAGTTACGGTGTGGTGTTTGATGTCATCAAAGCATCCATCCGGTAAAGGTGATATGCATGATCTCATGGTCGAAGGAATTAGGTTACTATGTATCAGAAAGCATATAGCAATTGAACTATTAAAATGACTTGATCTTTATGCTACGCTTATCTATAGGAGTATGTCCATCATATCATTCTCCTAACAATATGATCTTGTTGTTAATAACATCTCAATGTTCATGATAGGGAAACCACTATCATCTTATTAACCAACAAGCTAGTATTAGATAGAGGCTTTTACCAGGGACTTCAAGTTATGTTTACAAATCACACAAGTATCAATGTTTCCTTGTTAATACTATTATAGCATGAATGCAAACATTTATCATAAACACAAAGATATAATAATAACTACATTTATTATTGCCTCTAGGGCATATCTCCAACAGTCTCCCACTTGCACTAGAGTCATCTAATCTAGATTACATGGTAATATAGAACACCCATGGCAGTTTGGTGCTGGTCATGTTTTGCCCTCGGGAGAGGTTTAGTCAGCGGATCCGCCACATTCAGATCTGTGTACTTTGCAAATCATTATATCCCCATCTTGGATATGTTCTCGAATAGCGTGAAAGCGCAACTTGATGTGCTTGACTTCTTGTGTGACCTTGGTTCTTGCGCATTGGCTATGGCGCCCATGTTATCACGATGATAGACATTGGGTCCAGCGCACTAGGAACCACACCCAGCTCTGTAATGAACTCTTTCATCCATATCGCTTCTTGTGAAGCCTCCGAAGCAGCCATGTATTCCGATTCAGCTGAAGATCTCGCCACAACGCTTTGCTTTGCACTCCTCCAGCTAACTGCTGCACCATTCAAAATAAATACATATCCAGATTGTGATTTAGAATCATCCGGATCGGTGTTCCAACTAGCATCGGTGTAACCATTAACAACGAGCTGTTCATCACCTCCATAAGAAAGAACCATATCCTTAGTTCTTCTCAAGTACTTAAGGATGTTTTTGACATTGTCAATGATCCACTCTGGATCACTTTGATATCTGCTAGTTAAACTAACATATGCAATGTCGGGTCTAGTACATAGCATGGCATACATTAGAGATCCTATGGCTGAGGCATAGGGAGTCTTACTCATCCTTTCTCTATCTTCTGCCGATGTCGGACTTTGAGTTTTACTCAAGGTCGTATTGGGCAACATGGGCAAGAACCCTTTCTTGCTATCTTCCATTCCAACCCTTTCTTGTCCAAATATGTACTTTGTGACAATGATATTAGGCATCTCGACCTATCTCTATAAATCTTTATGCCTAATATGTAAGCTGCTTCGCCAAGATCTTTCATTGAAAAACTATTATTCAAATATTCCTTGACACTATTAAGAAGGTCTACATCATTCCCAATCAACAATATGTCATCTACATATAGTATTAAGAATGCTACAGAGCTCCCACTCACTTTCTTGTAAATACAAGCTTCTCCATAAGTTTCTATAAAACCAAAACTTTTGATCACCTTATCAAAACGTTGATTCCATCTTCTGGATGCTTGCTTCAATCCATAGATGGACCGTTGAAGTTTGCATACCTTGTTAGCATCTTTAGGATCGACATAAACTTTGGTTTTCATCATATACAACTCTTCATCAATGTCTCCATTGAGGAATCTGTTTTGACATCCATCGCCATATCTCATAATCATAATATCGTGATTGCTAACATAATCCTCCACGGACTTTAGCTTCGCTCTTTGGTGAGAAAGTCTCATCGTAGTCAACTCCTTGAATTTGTCGAAACCCTTTTGCGACAAGTCGAGCTTTATAAACGATAACATTACCATCGACATCTGTTTTCTTCTTGAAGATCCATTTGTTCTCGTGACCTTAGGCCATCTGGTAAGTCCACCAAAGTCCATACTTGGTTTCGTACATGGATCCAATCTCGGTTCATGGCTTCTTGCCATTTATTGGAATCTAGGCTCATCATCGCTTCCTCATATATCTCGGGGTCATCGGTGTTGTCCACCAACATGACACTCATAACGGGATCATACCAATGCAGGTGGTACGAGTTCTCGTTGACTGCGAGGCTCTGAGCAACTTCAACCAAGTTTCATGATCATCATCATTAGCTTCCTCTCTTATTGGTGCAGGCACCACAGAACTTCTTCGATCTTTGCGCTACTCGCAATTTCGAGAGAAGGTTCGACAACCTCGTCGAGTTCTACTTTCCTTCCAGTCACTTCTTTCGAGAGAAATTCCTTCTCTAGAAAGGATCCATTCTTGGCAACAAAGATTTTTCCTTCGGATCTATGATAGAAGGTATACCCAATAGTTTCCTTCGGGTATCCTATGAAGACGCATTTTTCTGCTTTGGGTTCAAGCTTGTCCGGCTGTAACTTCTTTACATAGGCTTCGCATCCCCAAACTTTAAGGAATGACAATCTAGGTTTCTTCCCAAACCATAATTCATACGGTGTCGTTTCAACGGATTTAGATGGTGCCCTATTTAAAGTGAATGCGGCTGTTTCTAATGCATAACCCCAAAATGATAGCGGTAAATCTGTAAGTGACATCATAGAACGAACCATATCTAAGAGAGTTCGATTCGACGTTCGGACACACCATTCTGTTGTGGTGTTCCCGGCGGTGTCAATTGTGAAAGTATTCCACATTTCTTCAAATGCTCGCCAAACTCGTAACTTAGATATTCACCTCCACGATCAGAACATAGAAATTTAATCTTCTTGTTACGTTGATTCTCTACCTCACTTTGAAATTCCTTAAACTTCTCGAAAGTTTTGGACTTATGTTTCATGAAATAGATATACCCATATCTACTCAAATCATCCGTGAAGGTAAGAACATAACGATAACCACCGCGCGATGCTACACTCATTGGACCACACACATCGGTATGTATGATTTCCAATAAGTCCGTAGCTCGCTCCATCATACTGAAAATGGAGTCTTAGTCATTTTACCCATCGGACATGCTTCGCATCTATCAAGTGATTCAAATCAAGTGATTCAAGAAGTCCATCGAATGGAGTTTCTTCATACGCTTCACTCCAATGTGACCAAGGCGGCGATTGCCACAGATAGGTCGAGTTATCGCTTGATTTCAAACGTTTAGCCTCAATGTTATTAATATGTGTATTTCCACTATCGAGATTCAATAAGAATAGACCATCTATCAAAGGTGCATGTGCATAAAACATATTACTCATATAAATCGAACAACCATTATTCTCGGACTTAAACAAGTAACCGTCTTGCAATAAACAAGATCGATATAATGTTCATGCTTATGAGCACCAAATAACAATTATTTAAGTATAAAACTAATCCCGATGGTAGATGAAGGGTAGCGTGCCGACCACGATCACATCAACCTTTGATCCGTTTCCAGCGCGCCGTCACCTCGTTCTTCGCTAGCTTCCGTTTATTCTGATTTTGTTTGAGTTACAAATATGAGCAACAGAACCAATATCAAATACCCGGGCACTACTACAGTACTAGTGAGATACACATCAATAACATGTATATCGGATATACCTTTCTTCTTGATGTTGCCGTTCTTCAAATCCGCCAAGTACTTTGGGCAATTCCGCTTCGGTGACCTTCTCCCTTGCGGTAAAAGCACTCGATGTCGGGCTTAGGTCCAGCCTTGGTCTTCTTCGTGGCGTGGCAACTTTCTTACCACCCTTCTTGAAGTGTCCCTTACCTTAGACTTGCCTTTCTTGAATTTGGTGGTCTTATTGACCAACAACACTTGGTGCTCTTTCTTGATCTCCACTTCTGAGACTTCAACATGGCAAAGAGTTACGGCAACGTCTTGTTCATGTTTTGCATGTTGTAGTTCATCACAAAGTTCTTGTAACTTGGTGGCGTGATTGGAGGACGGTAAATCCCCAAAGCATTGGGAATCACTATACCCAAGCTTTGAAGTTTGTTTGCGTGCCTGGACATCTTAAGCACATGCTCCTTGCCAGACTGCCCTCTTCCATCTTGCAGTTAAAGAACTTTTGAAGCCTCATAGCTTTCAATTGCGCATGAGTCTCAAAAATCAATTTGAGATCCTCGACAATATCATATGGGTCTGAATTCTCAAACCTTTTACGAAGCTCGATTCTAAACCATACAAGATAGCACCTTGAGCGTAGATCTTGAGTCTTAAGTGAGGTAAACATTCTTTACTTCATCGGACATCATTTGGTGGGTCACCAATGTGCATCCAGCACATAGGTCAAATTACCATTGTGAGGACAATCCTCAAATTGCGGAACCAATCCGCGAAGTTGCTTCCATTGTTTTTCAACTTTTCTTTCTCTAGGAACACATTAAAATTGATGGTAGGGGCTGCCATTGATCTACATTGCAATAGTTTAGACTAAGTTTATGACAAATTGAGTTCAAATTAATAATAAAATTAATCTAGGTGAACTCCCACTCAAAACAATATCCCTCACATTGTTTTAGTGATCACACGAACCAAATCCACCACATCAACACCGATCATCACGAGAGTTGATATAGTTTCAATGGCGAACAATCGACATGTTCATCATATCTACTATATGATTCATGCTTTACCTTTCGGTGATCCGTGTTAGAGACCATACGTACATGCTAGGCTCGTCAAGATCAAACCTTAGTTTCCGCATGAGCAAATCTGGCTTGCTCACGTTGTATACACTTGCAGAATCTAACACACCCGATCATCACGTGGTGCTTCGAAACAACAAGCTTTAGCAACGGTGCTAACTAAGGGTGAACACTTTATGACTTGAAATTCATGTGCATGAGGGATCATCTTATAATGCTACCGTCGTCTACTAAGCAATACAATATGCATAAAGGATTAACATCACATGCAATTCATAATATGTGATATGATATGGCCTTTCTTCTTAGTGCTTCTGATCTCTATCTTCTAGCACGAACATGATCTCCATCATCACCGGCATTGCATCAAGGTCAATGACGCTTCTCCATGGTTGTCGTCCACCGACTTCACCTATTACAACTACTTTGAATAGACATGCTGGTCTTAACATAAATTAAAGACAACCATATGGCTCCTGCCGGTTGCCAACTTACAATAAGGAACATTGCATACATCAAATATAATCACAATCATGGCCATATCACATCACAGCACACCCCTGCAAAACAAAGTTAGACGCCTCTACTTTCTTTGCATGTTTTACGTGGTTTGGGGCTTTCAATAAGTGTCGTTCTAACTTACGAACATGAACCACAACATTGATACTAGTATTGTTAATCACCCGTTGTAAATTGGATCTTAACTATGCTAGGAGAAACAGGCACCCGCAAAGCCACTTATGCAATACAAGTTGCATGTCAAGCGTGGAGCAAGTCTCATGAACGATGTCATGTAAGGTTAGTCCGGGCCGCTTCATCCCAACATACCGCAAGATGCAAAGTACACAAGAAGCAATCGACAATAAAAGCATCAACGCCCACAATGACCATTGTGTTCTACTCGTCTGTGAGATCTACATATAGACACGGCTCGATACCCTTTGTAGGGTTTCGTAGCATGGAAAACAAAAATTTTCTACCGCATACAAACAAACAAGCCAAGATCTACCTACTAGATTGTAGCAACGAGTCGATAGAATAACTCACCCTCAAAGATTCCAAAGTGTTTAACGAGAGCGGATTCTTGTGGGTGATGTAGTCGTACTCTTTCCGATCTCAAGATCGCGTAGACGATCCTTCCGGCGCTGCGTTCGGCGCTCCCTTGATCGGTCACTGCGTTGATTTTCGACGAAGACCTTCCTCTCCCTTGTTCCAGCGGCGGAGGTTGTAGCACTCTCCTCGCGATTCGGCGGACTGGCGTGTATGCCGAAAGTAGAGGGGAGATCTCGCAGGACTTCGCCTTAAGCCGGAGCGATTATGATGGAGTATGAGAGAGTCCCTCGGTGTTCTAGGGTTTAGACACACCAAGGAGGGGCAAGCCGGCGGCTAGGGATTAGCTAGAAGGCGGCTAGGGTTTGCCCTAGGGCGGCGGCTATGGGCGGCGGCTTGGGGCTAGGGTTTGGAGGAGAGGATCTTGTGTGTCTCTAGGAGGAGCCCTGCCCTCCTTATATAGGTGGAGGGCTGGCCGGCCAAGGGAGGAGAGGAGTCCCTCCCCAACTCGGCAGGTGGTGCGCCGCCCGGTTGGAGGAGGAACTCCTCCCAACTCGATTTCCCACTCCTCCTCCTCTTTCCAAAAACTGCTGTTTGACTTTCAAACTAGCCGTTTGACTTTTCAAACTAGGATTTGAATAAACCCTCTATTTTGATCAGCGATGACACCGAGTACATGATGCAATCATATCAACTTGATATAACACATTCATGCACCCTCCTCCCCCCCGGAGTACCGGACATTCCGGAACCTTCTAGAACATTCCCGATGAAAACACCGGAACCATTCCCCAACTCCGAAACGGGACTTTCCTTATATGAATCTTATTCTCCGGACCATTCCGGATCTCCTCGTGATATCCGAATCCCATTCGAGACTCGAACAACATTTGGTCTCTTTCTCATCATTCCATAACTACTCAAACAACGTCGAATCCTTAAGTGTGTCTCCCTACGGTTCGTGAATTATGCGGACATGATCGAGACACTTCTCCGAACAATAACCAATAGAGGAATCTGGAAATTCATATGGCTCCCACATATTTCTACGATTACTTCGTGATTGAATGAACCACTTTACATACGATACCAATTTCCTTTTGTCTCACGATAGTTTACTTATCCGAGGTTATGATCGTCGGTATCTCTGCATACCTAGTTCAACCTCGTTACTGATAAGTACTCTTTTCTCGTTCCCGTGATATGTGATCCCTTGTGAGCCAGTCACATGCTTGCAAGCTAATTGGATGACATTTCACCGAGAGGGCCCAGAGTATATCTATCCGTCATATGGATGGACAAATCCCACTCTTGATCCATGTGTTTCAACCAATACTTTCCGAACACTCAATGCCACCTTTATAACCACCCAGTTATGGTGTGGTGTTTGATGTCATCAAAGCATCCATCCGGTAAAGGTGATATGCATGATCTCATGGTCGAAGGAATTAGGTTACTATGTATCAGAAAGCATATAGCAATTGAACTATTAAAATGACTTGATCTTTATGCTACGCTTATCTATAGGAGTATGTCCATCATATCATTCTCCTAACAATATGATCTTGTTGTTAATAACATCTCAATGTTCATGATAGGGAAACCACTATCATCTTATTAACCAACAAGCTAGTATTAGATAGAGGCTTTTACCAGGGACTTCAAGTTATGTTTACAAATCACACAAGTATCAATGTTTCCTTGTTAATACTATTATAGCATGAATGTAAAAATTTATCATAAACACAAAGATATAATAATAACTACATTTATTATTGCCTCTAGGGCATATCTCCAACACCTCGCCACCACCAAACTTGCCGCCCACGAGCACGTGCCACGCCAGTATCGATTCCACCATCATCTCACCGAGAAAACCGCCACGAGGTCTACAAGCTGAGGCACACGTAGTTCGAGGCAGGGCCAGCAGAGTCGCGTCCGTGCGGGAGGGAACTGCCTTCACCGCCAAGGACGATAGTCGACCGGACGTGACCACCCGCACACCAGTCCTCGTTAGGTCCGGCCGGGTACAACGGACACGTAAAGCCCCCGCGGGGCCACACCAGTCCCACGAGAGTCTAGCGGGCCCTTTTTGGGCCCTTAGAGCCCGTAGTCACGCTGCAACCGGCCGGGCGAGGACACCGCCGGACCTACACCGACCTAACGAGCGATCAACCGCAGAGCAAGAATGGGGGAAGGCAGGCCCGCTCGCCCCAGCCCAGATGGAGCCCTAAGGGCCCAGATCTAGGCCAAGGAATCCGACCAGATCCGCCAGCACCACCTGCCGCCGGCCGCCGACCATGCTGGCCCATCGCCAGATGCCGCGCCACCGTGTTGACCTCACTCAGCCGTCGCCGAACCTCCGCCGCCCAGGCCGCACCGCCACCGGAGGAGGGAGGCCCCGACCCCGCTGCCTCAGTGCGGGAATAGAAGCACCGTCGCCGCCGGCGCCACCTGGGCCGTGCCCGACGGGCCCTGCCGGCGGCGGCGATGGGGGAGAGGTGGAGGGAGGGGGAGCTAGCGGCGAGCCGGCTGGAGCGACCCCGTCGCCCTCGGGGGGAGGGGGCGAGAGGGGTCGGGGGCGTGGGGGGCATGCTCGGGTCATGTGGCATTATTTCAACCCCGGTTGCATCTACCTAGACCACCAATTCTGATGACCATCTATCTACAAGGCGGCGCCTAATTATGTTTTTTAATTGTTTAATTTGAAAAAATTTATTTTATTTATTAATTCAGTGTGTAATAATGAACAATTAGATTTATTTACATTTTATATGGTTTGTAATATTGATACTTTGGTTCAAATAGGTTTGTTCGCATAAAACAAAATTTAATTACTCTAAATTATTAGGGATCGGATCTACGACGCTAAGTTTAAAGGACTAAATATATGATTTTAAGCTTTAGTTCAGCCAAAAGTCCTTTAAAATAGAAGAGATCGGTTAGAGTTGCTCTTAGAAGTAAACTCTACCGAAGAATATTCACTACATCTAAAGAGACTGAATTTGTGCTACAAATCGCGTGAGCTGTGAGTGGAAGTTCGTGAAGCTGGTTGCTGCTTGAGATATACTCCCTCAGTTTAAAAATGTAAGACGCATAAGATTTAGTTAAAAGTTAACATCTTCTAAGATTGACCAAGTTTATATAAAAAAATATAATAAATATCTAAAATATCGAATGAATATATTGAGAAACTATACTTTATGGTGAATCTATCGATCTTGATTTAATATTATAGATGTTTATATTTTTACATATAAATTTAATTAAATTTAAAATATGTTAGCTTTTAACTTACATTTTGAGATTTTAAAACTGGTGAAGTATAAGTGCCGCACTCGCTGTACTAGCTGCTAGAGCTAGGCAGCCCTAGGTGGAATGCTTAGACGAAACGAAATATGACATGTACTGTCCGCCTGTCTTCGTGTCAAATGACTGACTAGACCACGCGCGTTTAGATAGACACCGAAGCCGACCAGATTGCTACAGGACACGACAATGTGGTGGCGATGCACAGTGATCCCTTTCGAAAGAGGCCACGTGAACTAGTTTTCTTCTGATGCTCAATTTTTCTATCGTACTTCCTCCATCTATACTTCTAAAGTTCGTGTTAGGTCAAATTTAATACTCCCTCCATTCCTAAGCACAAGGCGTAAAAAAATAGGCACGGCTATTAAGGTGGGTCAGGTAGAAAAATTACTTTCCAAACTTACCCCTCATAAATTGTTAATCCCTCCTTAATTCTCTCGCATGCTTCTCATAACGGCAGCAAACTTTAGAATTTATTGCTGCACATCCAGCGTGCAACGCACTCTCGTTTCCCAGGCATTAATTCCCTACGGCTGGCATATCCAATTAACGCTGCATGCATACAATTTTTAAAACTAAAACCTGCATGCACGGCTCGTATTGGAGAATTCTACTCCATGCACAGTAAACAAAGCAGGGGTAAACTGGGAAGAAACACTCCAGATCTACACCCACGCCTTGTTCTTTGACGAAAATTTGAAAAAATATTTAAGCCTTATGCTCAGGAACGGAGGAAGTAAGCTTTAACCTATTTTATAGAAAAATATACCATTATGACGTTACTTACTATCGGTAGGTCCATTTTTAAATATACTTTCATAATATAACGATTTGATGTAGTAATACACATGTTGATACATCTGTCTGGTCTCCTACTTTTCCCCTCTCCCACCGATTAGCTGGCGAGCGGTGGCCGGGAGTTGGCACCGGAGTAGATAGGGCTTGTTTTTTCTTTGTTTTTGTAGTTGTTACCCTGTATGGGAGTTTTGGAGCTATGCTCCAGATCTTTGCAGCCAGATCTGGGGTGTTGGACCTCTGTTCTTGGTGTTCTTGCTCTGCTGGCTAGAGCAGCGCACTGAGACAGAAGTTTTGGTCTCAATAAATAAAGAAGCTGCAGCTTTTCTTTCGACGTTGGGGATCTGCGAGGCAACAACCCTCCTGGCCTGCTGTGGTAGCGAGGGGGAGGGGCGTTGCGATGTGGACAAGCGTCGGGTGGTGTTCCTCTTGGCCGGCCGTGGTGGCGAGGAAGAGGAGTGCCGCCGTTGGCCTCGGCAGCTCCAAGAAGCGATTATCTGGCGTCGTCTTAGCGATCTGGTCCCTTCCTTCCTCCTACTCTGAACGGCCATGGTGGCTTGGAGTGTAGGGGTCGGATGGTTGGGCTGGGCCTGTGGTTCCGGCGTCGACGGGTCTCGATGAAGCTCATCTGGCGGAAGTTTCCAAGCAACGGCGATGAGTGTCGCTGCTATCCTTGGCCAAGGGGGCCACTCCGCGCCTCGAGAGTTGAAGCTCCGAGGATTCTTCTCCTCCAGACTTGGAGGTCTCCCGATCCTAGCACGGCGCCCCATCCTGACGGTGGCCCAAGTGGCGTAGTCCCCGGCACCGCCGCCAGCGGTGGTGCTGCGAGATCCAGTCATCGGCACGGTGGAGACGAAGGACTTGATTGCTTTCCTTTTATGTTTTCTGAGGTCCTTTGTGTAATTTTCGAGGCTCAGCCAGTTACTCTGCTTATGGCTAGGGTCCTCTTTGTAAATTTGCCCACCGAGTAATGGAGCTTCTGGGGCCTTCGGGCCTATTCCCGTTAAAAAAAAAGATACATCTGTCTAAAAGGTTGGCCAAATTTTAAAATTTTGACTAAGCAGAAAAGCTAGAAGTGTAGTTATTCGTGAACGGAGGGTTTATGATGACGGGAGATTGGTCCGAGATCACATCAGAGATTGATGATGGATTGACGGCACACATCAGAGATTTGTCGGGCGAGGGACCATCGTTGATGGATGAAGCACACGGTGATGCGGTACGAACCAAACGGCAAGAGTCCGGTCCAAGACACGTCACGTCCGTACGGTGCAGGATATATATCAGCGGGGGAGACGATTTTTTTTCGTAGCTCTCCCCCGTGTAACACGTGAACAGTGATGACATGTACTCTCTCTGTTTTATAAAATATACTTCCTCCGTTTGAAAATATAAGATATTTTAGGTTTATAAAGAAGATGAATCTAGACTTGCTTTAGTACGTAGGTTCACTCAACTTTAGGATAAGTCTATACACTAAAAGAAGTCTAGATTCATTTTCTCATAAACCTAAAACCTCATATTTTAAAACAGAGGGAGTAAGATGGTTTAACTCTGTAAAAGGAGTGTATGTAGTCCTTTTTCATATGTAGATTTATGTAGGTTTAGAATAAAGCTACACACTAAAAACAGTCTACTAGATACACTCATTTTATAAAGCTAAAATATTTTATATTTTAAAACGAGGGAGTACGTGTGTATCGTAGAGCATAAAGCAGGAAGTGTGAAAACTGTTGACCATCGCAACAATTACTAGATCAGGATAACGACCACGTGTTGGGGGCGGCATCTTAAGGAGATAAGCCAAGACCGCTCTCTAACAAAGCATGCTTATCAATATCATCCTCCCTTTTACAAGGAATCGATCGACTAATTAAGTGGGGGATAAACATTGCAGCATTATTCCATGGAAATTCCTGCACGCGCCATTGGATATTTCTAGCGTGCCCCTGCAGGTTTTCATTTATTCCCCTCACGTAGCACCGATCGATCGGTCTTGTTTCTGGAATCAATCGGCCACTTTTTTTCGAAAATTCCGCCAATTTATTAATAATTATCAGTAGAACAAGGAGTGCAAGAACTAATAAAAATTACAATTAGATTCTTAAACCACCTAGCGACGACTACAAACATTAGCGCGAGCCGAAGGCGTGCCGCTGTCTTCGCCCTTTCATCACCGAAGCTAGGCAAAGTTTGTCGTGGTAGAACTTGTTGTAGTAAGGAAACGGAAAGTCGTCGTGCTAAGGTTCCAAAGAACCAACGCACTAGAGCTGCAACCCTCGCCCAATGATGACAATCGTAAATCGGAAGAGACGGACCTGAAACCACCGATGAACACAAAAAACGACCGAATCCCACGAGATCCGCCAGACACATGACTCCATGTGCCCTCCACCGGCACTATACGCACCAACGGAACGAGGATAGGGAGGGAAGAAACATATTCTGACTTCAGGATAGAGCCGCCGCCTCACCATCTCGAATAAGACACAAAAAATAGTCTAAAAATAAAGGAAACCTCGCACTGACGAGGGGCCGTGGTCCGCCATGCCTCCAAGGCCCTAAGACGGAACCCTAGATGCATTTTTGATCGCCTCTAGCCGCCTCTCTCATGTCACGTGCCAGTTCCTTAACAAAACAGCCACTTGTTGCAACCTGTCTTTGATGATTGGTATGTGAGATCGATGCTCTTAAAATGCAAGATGCTACGTCACTTTCCCTCTCTCCCCTCTCAAGCAGCTATAGTTCCTTGAGAGTCCGCCATCGATTAAGACCTTGCGATGTCTTCTCTGCCAAAATAGTCGGCCGGATCTGGACATTAAGCAACGTCGGAGTAAATAAGTGTACCGTGTATGGAAGTTTGCAGGTAGTGGGCCTTAATTATGGCCGTAGTATGGAACGAGGGCCTAGATCTTGGCGATCAGATTTGACATCTTCTAGGTTTTCTTCTTCTTGTCTCATTGCTCCTATAATCAGAGCGGGAGGTGGAAGGGAGAACCACCATTACCCTAAATAAGATCGTGTTTGGCTGCCACAACCCGGGTATCCAATGCCCGACCTTGCTGGCGAGGGGAGGACACAAGCTGCAATGCTACCCTCTAAAGTGGGTTCATGGTGGGGCAACTCCTGATACGTCAGCTTCGAGATGTTCTTCATCTGGCCGTGGAGGCGAGGGAAGGGGAAGTTGTAGTTTCCTCTGCAGTGGATCTGGAGGTTGCATGAGAGGATATGCTGATGTTGCATCTGCTTGGAGCAACATATCATTGGCATCCTTGTTGATTACCTTAGCTGAAGGGCAACAACTCCTCGTGCTCGGTAGTTCCTCTTTGTCACCGTCGACGACCTAGCGTCGTTCGGTACCGAATTTCTTACCTGTAGGGTCGCTGCTCCCTCCCTGGCTGCTGCATAGCCGACGATGGGTCTTCTTTCTCCAGGCCATGATGCTGAATAGGAGGTCTTCTTTATCCAAGGCGGCGCGCTCCCGCTATTCCATCCCAAGTAGCCTAGTCCCCGATGGCGGAGTGGTTGGCAGTGCTTGGTTGCGCCGTGGAAGCAGTGGAGAGGGAGCTAGACAAAGCCCTATACTTGCTTGCATTTCCCATTCTAGTTTCAGGGTCTTCGGTGCAATTTCCAAATGACCAAATTGTAATTTTCTATACTCCTAAGGTCCTTCCGGTAAAATATACTTCAGCAATATTATTTTAATGTAGCATCCGGGTCTCTCTAGAGTCTAGACCCTTCTTACCGTTAAAGAAATGCGAGTTTTTTTTTTTAGAAACGAGGCAAAAATAAAAAATGCGAGTTGCTTGGCGATGGGCATCCAAACAGAAAGAGCAATAGCATCACTTCTCCCGGATACGGTGATCGAGTGGTCCTACGCTCCTATTCCTATGGACTGGTTGTATGGTTGGGGTGTGCACTATACGTGCTTTTTTTTGTCCGGCTTAATTCGGCCAGGCAAATGTGCAGGTCACAATGTGACACACCAGCAACCACACCAGTACAACAAATCGGTACACTTGCACTTTCATGATGAAAAATGTGCTCAGCTGAAAGCTCCATCCATGTTAAAGCATCCACCGATTTTCTCAACAGGACAGGGGCGATGGAGAGGATCTATTTGGTTCCAACCAAAAGGTGCAGTCAAACCGTCAAAGAGAAGGTGAAGAATAAGAAGAAAAGAGAGAGGGCAAGAAAGCAAACACACACACATGACTTCAGACCTGCTTTTGTGCGAAGTGGCGCAATCAGTACATACACTGAAGATTTTCTTTTCTGAATCCGGACGAAGATGGCATCAGGTAAAGGAGCATGCCCAATGCCCATGCATGGCGGTGATGATTATCCGGTGATCAGTGAAAAAGGCTTCGAAGATATCATGCCAGATGCTTCTTAACATTACACAAAAATAAAAACCGGGAGATCTCACGAGATAAAGTCAAAGGTGATCATGATGTCCCTAGCTAGAGGGAACGAGGAGGTGCAAAAACATGGCCACTATGATACTCTCCACTTGCCTGCCCAAAATTCGTAGTTACAACGGATAAACATAACGCAACTGAAATAAGAATCCGGGCATGGTGAAATTCACAAATGGAAGTGGAGAATCAGACACAAGATGAACCCGGATAGGATTTGCCACTGTTTGTTCGTCGTGGGTGGTGCATCCGAGACGCTTCCGGCGGGACCGTCGGCGGTAGAAGCTCCTCTGGGGAGCGTGAAGGATCCTCCTTGCACCGACGAGCTCGGCGGTGGTTCCGGCATGTCGCCGCCTGCTTCTGCGGGTGCCGGTGCGGATAGCGGAGGGAGGGACATCGAGTAGTCGCGGTTCACCGTCGTCGGTGGGTCTGTGAGCAGTGGGTCTTGATGCGGTCCTGTGTGGGGATAAACTGTCAGAAACAAAACAGGAGGTGCACTGTGAAGCAATTCTAAACTTTATTCAGAGTTGAAGCTTTACAGTATTCAGTCAGAGAACATGTTGTTGGTTACTTCAACAATGCAGCTGCATGTAATCGGGGGCAGTGTGCAAACATAAATTATGGATTTAGATGCCACACTTGCTCCTTTGTTTGTCTACTGCACTTCTCAACACAAATTCTGGAGGTGTGCAGTTGCCCTTTTGTATGTTTGGATATATTCCAGTTATACAGATAGCACATTGCAATGGATTTTCAAGGCAGTGTCACTTGGATGAAGTGCTCAGGTTCAGATTGAAAATGCAAGAACTGCCTAATTGAAAACCCTTTAATGCTTATGCATAGTCTATTGAATGAAAGGAATCGAATGCTGTCACACAGCCTTGGGTCTGAAATATGCAGAGAGGATTACATCAACAGCACATACCTGGGCATTTCGGTTGAAGGCCAGTGGTCAGCCTGCAAAGGTAAAATAAGATGTAAAGATCTTTGATACTACTAGAAAACTTGGGCACACACTAGAAAGCACTGGTCAACAGTCTGCTTACAGAGTTGTAATAGTCCCATTAACAAAACCTCCATAGCTGCAAGAAGAAACGTTGCAGCCTGCACTTGTGGCGTGGGTGCTCGCATTTCCAAGCAGCACATTGCTGTTGCTGCACTGCGTGCTCCGGCATGATCCTGACAGTGAAGCTGGCGTGCAATATAAGCTGGCAGAGAACAAAAGTCAGGGGTTACGAGCCACGATATATTTCAGCAGTAATGCTGCTTTGTGAACAGAGAAGGTATAAGCTGAATTTTACTTGAGATTTCCTGGTCCGCAACTGCACTGCACACAGTTGCCGGCAGTAAGCGCGTAGGTTCCATTTGCCACAAGCAATCCATGGTCTGAAGCAGACTTTGGAAATGAGGATGCACATGCTGAACATAGAAATAAACAGCAACCATTATCAGAAAAATATTACGCTAATGCTGGTTTTCAGAAAAAAGAAGTTCAGATCGCTGTGGAGCCACAAAAATAGTCATGGACGAAAGTAAAGCAGAAAAAAACAGCGATCCACCTTGAAGAATTGAGTACTCTGCATAATTATTTGCTTACTGTATCTTCATATATACACTTTGAACCTCAAAGCTGATTGGGAAGGAATAGCTGGACAGTTCATTATTCTGAACAATGTGCTAGCTTACTAAGGTCGAACTTCACTTGAAAATAAAACACTAAGCTGCTCAGTTCAGAAACAAGAAGACATAATGCAGAAAAAGATACAGTGCGGCCCTCCAAGTCGATCAAAGAATAAGTACATCTGATCGCAAAAAAGAAAAGAATAAGTACATCTGAAGAACTTGTGTAATGGATCATTATATTATCAAAGTACTAACTCCGAACCTGAATGCATGCCTTTCTCAATCAGTGATAGGAACTGAAAGTACCAACTACAAACCTTGCTCTGCTGAATGTATCCAACAATGACATCATTACAGAATTACCGTCTGCACAAGGCTCTCATATTCAGAAAACTGAGTTCATTTCATACTACATTCTGTTCCAATACCAAGTATAAACATACGTATTTATGCAACTGCAGATCAGGAAGATCAATGCAGATCATGGACACTCGTGACACTCTGAAACGGTCAGTTTGATCATAATTCATACCTGGTAATGGGATCGCGAGAATGTCTCCTGGCGCTGCGACGGGGCTCCCCATGGCATTGACGTTCATGACATCCGTGACGGTGGTCTCGTACCCGGCAGCAATGGCGGGCACGGTGTCCCCGACCTGCACGACGTAGGAGAGGTACACCGCGGGGAGGTTGCTGTCGGAGGAGTTGAAGCAGACGCAGGGGAGAGGCACGACGATCCGCTGGCCTGCGTCGAGCGGCGCGTCCGGGTCGGCGTCGGCGAGGCCGTTGGCGCCGCGGATCTGGTCTGCGGACGCGAGGCCCGCGAAGACGACGTCGGCGAGCGTGGCGAGCGTGTCGGCGGGGCGCGCGGCGTAGCGGACGGCGACGGACTTGCGGACGCCGTCGGCGCAGGCGCAGCGGGTGGGCACGCGGAGGAAGAGGCCCGCGGGCAGGATGCGGTGCGCGGCGCCCGGGGCCGCGAAGTCGAGCGCGTTGGCGGCGAGGAGCGCGGACGGGTCGGTGGCGAAGAGCGCGGCAACCTCGGACACCTTCATGTCGGCGTAGAGCGTGTAGCCGAGCAGCGCCGGGCAGGAGTCGGAGCCCGAGCACGGCTCGATCGTCGTCTTCGCCTCCGACGGCGATGATGCTAGGATCGTGGCGACTATCACGGCCGCTGCCAGGAAGCCGGACAAGTCCATCGTTCACGAGAGATCCTGGCCGTGGAGGCGCGCGAGAGTGAAGTGAACTGTGCGGCGCGTGACTCTGCGCGTAGTAGTATGTGTAAGCTGCGCAGGACGGCGGAGTGATCGATGGCGTATGGGCCGCATGTCAGTGGGCGTGGGTGCTTGCGGGGTAATGGCGGGAGGATGAGGGGAGTTTGTTTGCTTTTGGCAGCTCGTCCTCGGAATCTGTGCCAAAACCAGGGAGGAGGGAAAGGCCGCAGCGCAGAGAGACAGCAGGATGGGCTTTCCGGTGGCCACCACTCGGTAGCTTTGCGGTTTGGCTGAATGACCGGTGGGGCCGAAAAGTGTTTTGGACCCATATGTTAGTGAGAGCTGACAGCTTTCCTTCCGGTCCTTTTTCTTTAAAAAAAACAGTTTTTCTAGACTCGGACCGGTTTGAGATTGACAAAACCGGGCGGGCTAACAGGAGCCGTTGGTTTCTAATCGAACGATCTCGAGCAAGGTAGCGCGCCCCGCGCGGTTGGTTGCAGTGTATCAATGCGGCACACCTGATCCCTTTTCTCTATTCACCTGGGGCCCCACTCGTCATCCTCTCCACCCCTCCCACTTCCCCTCCCACTGTTTCGATAATCGCGGTGCTCTCTCCTCGTCTTCTCCTCCGGCGATTTGAAGGCGAATACTGCAGTTACCGTCGGTTGCTCGTCGATTCTGCTCGCCATTGTCGTCGCCGACGCGTCTACTCCCTCCAGGTGTGCTCGCAAGTTATCTCCTCCTCCTTCAGTTTCTCTCCTCCGCTGCTCCCACCCTTATCCTCTGTCACTCTCTGTTTTCCGGCGGTTCCATTTCGTCGGGTTTGTTGTTAGGGTTGATTCCTGTAGGTCCTGCGGATTAAGTTCGTGTGTAAGTTGTAAGTTCTATTGCGTGCGTTTTTGCCCTGTAATTTTGTCTGGCTCCTACATGCATAGGGTTTGAAATGCTGCCTCTGATCCCCTTTGAGTAATGTTGTCTTGTCAGATCTGCTGCGTTTTTGCTGTATTTTTGATGTTCAGATGATGTGATCATGTGTGCTGTCCCCCCATTGTCTAATGGGGATTTTGAACATTTTGGCTGATAACAACAGATCTAGGCATGGGTAACAACTAATGTATGTATGGGTAACAGTGGGATATGATCCCTTGATAACCTCAAAAATATGCATGGGTAACATTAGCCGGGATCTGTTGATAACAGAAGTACTAAAGTGTTATGTGCTAAATTTTTGAATCATGTGTATTTTGAGCAAAATGCATGATAATGTGTGTGTTTGACATGGATAACTAGTGTTATGTTGGTATGATAACATCATGGTCTAATGGGGATTCCAAACATTTTTGCTTGATAACAACAGATATAGCCATGGGTAACAACTGATCTATCTATGGGTAACAGTTGCATATGATCCCTTGATAACATAAAAAATGTGCATGGGTAACATTGGACAGTATATGTTGATAACAGCAGTTGTAAACTGTTATGTGGTAAAAAAATTATTCATGTCTATTTTTTAGCAAAATAATGATAATGTCTGTGTTTTGACATGGATAACTAGTGTTATGTTGGTATGATAACATTAGCTTATTATAATGGGTAATTTGTGTTCTGTTTGCATGATAACATTAGGTTATTATGATTGATAACTTATATACTGATGGTATTGTCCCCATCCTCATTTGAATCTATTGTATGTACTGTTGTTTCTTCGATTGTCCCACCCGTTGTTGTTTCTTGTGCAGCTTGTTCAACTATAGTATACATGCAGTCATTGTCAGTATGTTCTTTAATTTGGACATCATCTTTTATGCAAATAAACACAAGTTATCATTTCTGTTTTTTTTGCAGGAATGGGTATATATATTGAGAAGTCATGGATAACACCAGTTAATAGGTGGGTAACTTTTTATTCTGTGAACATGTCATCTGTTTTTTGCAATGGTCTACATCGATAAGTTGTACTCATAGTTATGGATAACTTCTGCATATAGGCATGGATAACTGTAGCTTTAACTAGTGGATAACGTGTACTTATGTTCCTGGATAACTATATTTTTAGCTAGTGATAACTTCTACTCATGTTGCTGGATAACTATTCTAGTATATAAGCATGTTTAACTATAGTATAATATAGTGGATAACTTCATTATATAAGCATGGATAAGTTTTGTTTTAGCTAGTTGATAATTTGTGCATTTAAGCATGTACTGCTCATATGTATGTATAACTGTAAGCATGGATAACTTCTGCTCATATGCATGTATAACTGCAGTTTTAGATAGTGGATAACTTATGTTCTATATGGTGGGTAACTTATGCATGTACGCATGGATAACTTATGTTCTATCTTGTTGATAACCTGTGCATGCAAGAATGGATAACTTATGTCAAAATACTGCTGGATAAGTTGATTTTATATAATCATCATACCTTTGTTTACAACTTGCACGATAGTTTGTGAACCATCAGCATGGCCTTCTTCTATTTCTTGATCTGGTTCTGCATTTAGGTCAATATCCATGGTTTAGCTAGTTGATAACATATGTGTGTAAGCATGGATAACTTCTGCTTTTGTAAGCATGTATAACTTCTGTTCTAGATAGTTGATAACATATGGATGTAAGCATGGATAACTTCTGCATGCAAGCATGGATAACTTATGTTCTAGCTTGTTGATAACCGTTGCATGCAAGCATGGATAACTTATGTAAAAATACTGCTGGATTGCATATAATCATCATACTTTCATTTACATCATGTATAACTTCTATTTTAGTTAGTTAATAACATATTGATGTAAGCATGGATAACTTCTGTTCTAGCTAGTTGATAACATATGGATGTAAGCATGGATAACTTCTGCATGCAAGCATGGATAACTTATGATCTAGCTTGTTGATAACCTCTGCATGCAAGCACAGATAACTTATATAAAAATACTGCTGGGTTACATATAATCATCATACCTTCATTTACAACTTGCACGATAGCATTTGTGTGTGAACCATCAGCATTGTCTTCTTCAATTTCTTGATATGGTTTTGCATTTAGGTCGATATCCATGGTTTCGGATCTGTTCAACCAAAATATTCATGATGTTATAAGATTTAGTTGTTAGGATGAAACAAATTAATAGGAAATCATGTCTATTTAGTTGTTAGTTGTCCTAAATTAGATGTTTTTAATGCAGGGATCAACATATACTGTCAATGAAACTTAGGATGATTGGTTTCTTATAGTTTGAACAAGATTGGACATATGTCAGATGCAAAACTGAGGAGTAGTTATAGATGGCTTGTTTCTTGTTTAGATCCATGTTGTGCAGCAGTATATTTTCATATTGAGAACAATATAGAGATGTTTCTACCAAAATCCTGGTGATTTGAAGAGATGATTTTGAGAAGTACTTGCTGTTTTTGCCTGTGTGTTCGTTTTTTTGCTTTTCAGTAGAAGGGCGCTGGGCAATGGCATCAAGGTGGAGCTTCAATGGCGCTTTTCAGTAGCAGGGCGCTAGAGGATGAAGGCGAGATGGGCAGGTGAGCAATCGGGGAAGGGTAAAACGCTAGATCTGGGGGGATTTCGGGTTTTTGCTTGGAGAGGAAGATGGCCCAGCCAGGTTTCCTTTTTTGGACCTGGTCACGCCACCGGTGTGGGAGAAGGTGACGGAATTCGTTAACCGAACGCAGGTCATTGTCAGCGCCCAGATTTGATCGTTTTCAGGGCGTCCGCCGGGTAGGCGCGTCCTAAAAAAAGAGTAATGGGGTAGAGACGGTGGTGACCCGCAGCGGACCGGTGGAACGAGCCTGTTCGGCTACAAATATTGCCAAAGTTTTCGGCTATGGGCCTTATTTTCCGAGAAACGTAGCTAGTGCGGGCTGTTGCCAAGACTAGTGAATCAGTGTGGCATGACAAGGGGCCATGTAGTTCTTGCAAGTAAAGAGGGCTGGACGGTTCTAAGAATTGGTCTGTCTAACTCATTTGAAATAGACTTTCGCCCCGCTTTATAGATAAAGCACATAGGTGAGACCGTTGCTGGCCAGACAGCACAACGCCCAAAGGACCAACATGATACACACACCGAATAGGCAGGTCCAAACCGAAAACAAGAAGAAAGAAAAAAAAACAAAGCCGACAACGGCGGAGCGACAAAGCGGAGAAGATTCGCAACCGTTGCGCCCACCGGAGAAGTACCACCACACCGCTAGCAACCAAAGCGCCGCGTACCAAAGCAGCACCTCCAAGAGGAGTGACGATGACGACACTGCTGCTCGGACTAGTCCTAGGGTTTCCCCCGGTACGCCATGGGAGACGTAGAGGAGATGCCCCCAACGCCCTTCAGGAAGGAAGGCGATACCCAAAGGCGTCTTCGCGCCGGCGTCAAAGCGACAAAGATTTCTCCCGATCCCTCCAACGACCCTCCCAACCGCTTTGAATTGCTCCGCCAAGCTTAGCGCCCACCTGCACGCGCCCACACGGTCTTGAAGACTTCACCACCGTCATACCGTGGAACTCAGACCGAGGCCGATAGGAACGAGAGAGCGGGGCCATCGACGAGGATAGGCATGGCATCAGCACACGGGAGAGGATAGTCTCCGCCGCCCGAAGGCAATAGCCGACCGGATGCAGCAACAGGCCATACCAGGCCTTCTTGGCTCGGACGAGCCCGTCAAGGCTCGTGAAGTCCCGCCACCGCACTGCAGCAAGGGTGCCTCCGCATATGCCTCCCCTAGCACCAGGCTCCACTCCTCCCTCCACCAGAAAATCTGCCACCTAGACAAATCCCCGCAGCCAAGCAGCAACACCATCGCCACCGAGACCACCCAGGCAAGCCGGGCCGTTGGCAGTCTGAGGAACAGCGACCGAACCTCGCCACCCCATGGCCTGAGGAACGGCCACGCAAGCCACCTTCCGGGGCTACCGCCCCGGCTTCCACGCGCTCGAGCCAAGGCTCCAGCCACCGTCACACCGCACAGCCATCGAGAGTTCCGGCAAAGGGCAGGACTCGAATTCGCAGTCATTGAGCACACGGGAAACCTAGGGGAGGGGATCATCCCTCCATCACCTTGCGGTGGGTGCCGTCCGGACGGGCAGCAACATCCGTAGGGCCAAGATCAGGCCCGGCCAGGCCCAAATCTGGCCCGCGGAACCGCTCCCCGCTGCTACAACCAGGTCTCACCGCCGCCGTCGAGCTGCTCCGCGAGGCGCCCCCCACCGGCTCTGCTGCAGAAGTCGCGCCGCCATGACCCGCCACCGGCCGCCCTAAGCCGCGCCACCGCGGCAGATCGCATCCGCTAGCTACGCTGGCCGAGCCGCGCACGACCAGCAGGAGAGCTCCATCGCTGCGTCCCCCGGAGGCACGACAAGTCGGCGCCGCAGGCGCGTCGCCGCCGAAGCCCTGCCACCGGACAAGCACGACGCCGCCCCAGGTCCCTGTCGAAGCCGCAAGGGCCGGGGCGCCGCCACCGAGCCGCGCGGTCCTCCGCGCCACCACGCCGCACCTCCGCTGCCGCCGCCACGCTGAATGCCCAGCCCACGCCAGACGACCGAGAGCAGGGGGAGAGGGAGGCCTCGCCGCTATCGACACCGAGCGGCTTGGCTGCCGGCGCTACCCGGTGGCGGCGAGGAGGGGAGGCCGGAGAGGGGGGAGGGGGTGGCGGCGGCGGGGAGCCCCCGGTCGCTCGCAGGAGCGATGCGGGGTGCTAGGGTTTTACGACCATCCCCTACCTTTTGGGGCTCACCGTTCCACTCCTTGAGGCACTCCGTTTTTTTCTTTCTAACTCACTACTAGTAGTACCAAAAAGGATTGTTCTATTCCTGTAAAAATATTCAAAGACTCTCACAGGTATGATCTTGGGACAGTAACGAGCAAATTTTCATGCTTACATTTGATGTGGTTAGCTAATCTTAAAGAGATCTAAGCTTCCTAGTTTTAAAAGCTTGCGGTTGCACTTGGGCCCACTTGACATGTGAACGTGTGGGAACGGCACACAGACCAAGGTGGGAGAGTAGAAGCCAAATACGAGTCTTAATGTGACATTTCCTCTCTCTTGTTCATAAAATCGGCGTTGTCGGCTAATAGCCGTTGGGCACAACCACACCGGCACAACAAAGGTGGACCTCCTGGTGCTACACTTGGATGGAGCAGGGAGGAGATGGCGACCAGGACAAGCTGGACATTGTCGTTAACTAGAAAGAGCAGGACGCGCAGCTGACGTCTTAGTTGACCGAGAGGAGCACGCGGGGAAAACAGGCGGAGGGAGCCGGTAGCGCCTACGCTTGTGGTCGTCGAAAGCCGACGTGTGTGGCCCTCACTGTGGTGCTGGAGACATGGAGGCGGCGAGTTAGAACCACCGGGAGCATGGGGTGGCCGAGACGGAGACGAACGACGCGGGCGGGTCAAGGCGACGGAGCCCGGGTGGCTGTCGATGGCGGTGGGAACAATCGGGGCCAGGTGGCAGCGTTGAAACGGGGTCTCGAGCTGGGGCTCACATCGGCCATGGGAGGAGGTGAGAAAGGCGAGCGGCGGTGCGGTTGGTGCTAGGGATTAGATAAGCAGTGGTGGCGGGTCTCATTTGTGTAGCGTGTAGGCGATGGCGGCAGGGCGGTGGACGTGGGTCGTTGCGGTGAGGGTTGCGTGCGTGTTGTGCTATTTGGTGGGGTGTTCGGCTGAGTTGTGGCCGGCCGGACTATTTGGCCTAGCCGGTTTAGGATTCTTCTATCAATTTTTATTTAAGAAAGTTTCGTCATTTATTTTTCTTTATTTTACAAAACATCTGCTGAATTGATTTACTAGAAAGAGAAAACTGATTAAATTATGGAAAATGATACAGTTCCCCGGGGATCGATGCTCGCGCACTTCGTTCGTCAGGAGGGCCGACTGACGCGTTGCAGCCCTCCGCCCCTGCCGCGAGCCGCTGGCCGACCGACGCCCTGCAGCCCTCCGCCCCAGCCGCGAGCAGCCCTCCGCCCTGCCGCCCTCCGCAGCTCCGCCGTGTCGCGCGTCGCCCTGCCGCGAGCTGGTGCCCTGCAGGAAATCAAGCAGATATGACAACACTAATTGATTTGCACGTCTCCGATCTGAGATGTTGACTTGGAAACCCAGCTTCTTTCCCCGCGTATTAAGCTCCTAGTATTTCATCCAATTCGTATTGTGTACTGTCTCGCTGCTCTGGCCGGCCGCGGTAGACTCCTTCATCTGTGCACCTTCTGTTGTTCTCCTCCTATTCTCCATCGACATAGCTACCTGGTCAGGCAGCTGAGTGGCGGACACATCTCATCTTCTTTTTCAGTTCTTCTTTCTCACGATCCTGAAATCCCAATCCAGGCGAGTAGGTGGGGATTTGCTACATACATGTATTTGTTTTGCTAAAACTGTTCGATGTGTTCGCTACAATATTGTAAAATATTTGCTATAAGATGTACGGCGAAGTAGATTTTTCTATGGTAGCAAAAAAAATTGCTACAAAGTCCCGACGATGTCTCCGGCAAGTGGATTTTTGCTACATTTTACATTTTTTTGCTACAATATTTTTGTGATTTTGCTACACCAGCGCAAAGTTTTTGCTACAAGGTCTCCGGCGAGATCTCCGGCGAAAGTCTCCGGCAGGGTCTCCGGCGAGGTCGAGTTTGCTACATTAGCGGATTTTTTTTACTACATCTGTTTTCTGAGTTTGCTACAATAGCGCAAACTTCTTGCTACTAGATCTCCGGCGAAATTCTCTGGCGAGTCTAAGACGGAGTCAGTTTTGCTACATGAGCACAAATATTATGCTACATAGTCTTCGGCGAGGTCTCCGGCGAAGTCTCTGACGAGATTTGTCTTTTTTATTTGTCTCATGGACGAACCGTTTTTTGCTACAGTGTAGCAAAAGCGGGGCGTATGTAGCAAAAGCGGGTCTGAGTTTTTGGGTGGACACGTGTTAGCACGAGGACCCGGGGGATCAGAAGTTTTTATCCTCCGGGGGACGCGTAGCACTCTCCTTAAATTATAGGAATTTAAAATTTTGAAGCTAAGGAGAGGAGTTTTATGGCACTTTTAAGCCAAACAAGGGTATTGGGCCTTTAGTTTGGCCCTACTTGACGGGATCTTAATTATTTTAGCGTACCATGAACGTGTCTAGGCTACAAAACCATAAATAGTCCAACAAACAATACCATTGTTATAGAATTAAAACGTTATAAGTAGAGGACGGCACGGCAGAGCGCGCATGGTCCATCTGGTTAATAGTCTAATCTGAACACTTTGTACCATTTTAGTATAGGTTGGAGTGCCACACAATGACTGTTCCAGAATTGAAGCGAAAAGCATGACCCAGCTTCGTTGGCAGTTACCACCGCCGACTAGCGGAAACATAGATAGTCCACAACAGGAAGGTATTGCACAAAATGCATGAAAAGTGACTTGCTTATGTGACGAGTTGATCATGGTTTCTATCAGCTGGAGACAGAGCACCGCCATCCAAAGGCTTCGAATGAGACTATTTTCTGATGTCGCTCATTCATAATATTTTGCTCTAAACCAGAGTACGCAGAAAGTGTTTTTGCTGCTTCTCTCGCATTGGAAATCCAGAGAAATGCTTGCTTAGGTGTAACTTTCTAACTAGTTGTAAGATTGCATTGTGCCTCATCTTACCCAATTATATATATCTAGCCTTTGAGGTTTCCATGGTTATATATAGGTGAGAATAAGTATGCAAAATAAGAACATATTTTCACCTCCTATATTTGAATGAGTAGTAGGTGAGCATAATTGCATGAATGTGATCCTCTGACAACAATAAATATGAGAGTAAGATGGCGATATATTACACATGGTCTTAATCTAGGAAAGTAGAAGTTTAAGAGTACTTTCATAGTATCACTGAGTTATCAGCTAATTAGTAGTTAAGTGATAGATGTATTTTTATGGGCACGTACCGATTTTTCTTGTTTAACTAAACCCGGTTCAAATAAAGAAAACATGTTTTTTTTCAAAAGGAAGGCAACCCCCAGTCTCAACACCGACTAAAGCACATAGTCAGTCATCACTGCATGTATTGATTCACCACAACAAGATTACGCACCCAAGAGCAACATAAATCCCTAATAGCAGTATGCATTGCTAACCCTTTTATTAGGCTACCAACAGAGGAATTGAATATACTCCGAACTACACGTTGAACTAAGGACCATGTATGAAACCAGTGGGTTGATATATGCATATTTAACCTGCAAGAAATTAGAAACTCATTTGTTGTTCAAAACATTATCATTGTACTAATTCCAAATAGCCAAACTCGTAACTTAGATATTCACCTCCACGATCAGAACGTAGAAATTTAATCTTCTTGTTACGTTGATTCTCAACCTCACTTTGAAATTCTTTAAACTTCTCGAAAGTTTCGGACTTATGTTTTATGAAATAGATATACCCATATCTACTCAAGTCATTCGTGAAGTAAGAACATAACGATAACCACCGCGCGATGCTACACTCATTGGACCACACACATCGGTATGTATGATTTTCAATAAGTCCGTAGCTCGCTCCATCATACCGGAAAATGGAGTCTTAGTCATTTTTCCCATCAGACATGCTTCGCATCTTTCAAGTGATTCGAAATCAAGTGATTCAAGAAGTCCATCGGAATGGAGTTTCTTCATACGCTTCACTCCAATGTGACCAAGGCAGCGATTGCCACATATAGGTCGAGTTATCGCTCGATTTCAAACGTTTAGCCTCAATGTTATTAATATGTGTATTTCCACTATCGAGATTCAATAAGAATAGACCATCTATCAAGGGTGCATGTGCATAAAACATATTACTCATATAAATCGAACAACCATTATTCTCGGATTTAAACAAGTAACCGTCTCGCAATAAACAAGATCCCGATATAATGTTCATGCTTAACGCAGGCACCAAATAACAATTATTTAAGTATAAAACTAATCCCGATGGTAGATGAAGGGGTAGCGTGTCGACCGCGATCACATCAACCTTTGATCCATTTCCCACGCGCATCGTCACCTCGTTCTTCGCTAGCTTCCATTTATTCTGCAGCACCTGTTTCGAGTTACAAATATGAGCAACCGAACCAGTATCAAATACCCAGGCACTACTACGAGTACTAGTGAGATACACATCAATAACATGTATATCGGATATACATTTTTTCTTGATGTTGCCGTTCTTCAAATCCGCCAAGTACTTTGGGCAATTCCGCTTCCAGTGACCTTCTCCTTTAAAGTAAAAGCACTCAGTATCAGGCTTAGGTCCAGCCTTGGTCTTCTTTGTTGGCGCGGTAACTTTCTTACCACCCTTCTTGAAGTGTCCCTTTTGCTTAGACTTGCCTTTCTTGAATTTGGTGGTCTTATTGACCAACAACACTTGGTGCTCTTTCTTGATCTCCACTTCTGCAGATTTTAACATGGCGAAGAGTTCTGGCAACATCTTGTTCATGTTCTGCATGTTGTAGTTCATCACAAAGTTAGACGCCTCTACTTTCTTTGCATGTTTTACGTGGTTTGGGGCTTTAATAAGTGTCGTTCTAACTTACGAACAAGAACCACAACATTGATACTAGTATTGTCAATCACCCGTTGTAAATTGGATCTTAACTATGTTGGGAGAAACAGGCACCCGCAAAGCCACTTATGCAATACAAGTTGCATGTCAAGCGTGGAGCAAGTCTCATGAACGATGTCATGTAAGCTTAGCCCGGGCCGCTTCATCCCACCATCCCACAAGATGCAAAGTACACAAGAAGCAATCGATAATAAAAACATCAACGCCCACAATGACCATTGTGTTCTACTCGTGCAACAGATCTACATATAGACACGGCTCTGATACCACTGTAGGGTTTCGTAGCATGGAAAACAAAATTTTTCTACCGCATACAAACAAACAAGCCAAGATCTATCTACTAGATTGTAGCAACGAGACGATGGAATAACTCACCCTTGAAGATTCCAAAGTGTTTAACGAGAGCGGATTCTCGTGGGCGATGTAGTCGTACTCTTCCCGATCTCAAGATCGCGTAGACGATCCTTCCGACGCTGCGTTCGGTAGCGCTTCATCGGTCACCGTTCGATTTTCGGCGAAGACCTTCCTATCCCTTGTTCCAGCAGGCAGCGGAGGTTGTAGCACTCTCCTCGCGATTCCGGCAGCACGACGGCTTGGTACCGGAAGTAGAGGGGAGATCTCGCAGGGCTTCACCTTAAGCCGGAGCGAGTATGGTGGACTATGAGAGAGATCCTCGGCGATCTAGGGTTTAGACACGCCAAGGAGGAGCAAGGGCCGGCGGCTAGGGTTTTCCTAGGCAGCGGCAGCGAGTGCCCTAGGCGGCGGCTATGGAGGGCGGCGGCGGCTAGGGTTTGGGTTTAGAGGGGGGCAACTTGTGTGCTAGGAGGGGCAGCCCTGCTCCTCCTTTTATAGGTGGGAGGCGCCGGCCAAGGGGAGGGGAGTCCCTCCCCAACTCGGATCCCAAGTGGGCCGGCGGTGGAGGGGAGGAACTCCTCCCCAACTCGGTTTCCACCTTTCCCTCCACTTCACAAAATAGCCGTTTGACTTTTCAAATTGGCGTTTGACTTTTTCAAACTAGGATTTGATTAAACCCTTTATTTTGTTCAGCGATGACACCTAGTACATGATGCAATCATACCAAATTGATATAACACATTCATGTACCCTTCCCCTCTGGAGTGCCGGACATTCCAGAACCTTCTAGAACATTCCCGATGAAAACACCGGAACCATTCTCCAACACCGAAACAGGACTTTCTTTATATGAATCTTATTCTCCGGACCATTCCGGATCTCCTCGTGATATCCTGGATCCCATCCGAGACTCCGAACAACATTCGGTCTCTTACTCATCATTCCATAACTACTCAAGCAACGTCGAATCCTTAAGTGTGTCTCCCTACGGTTCGTGAATTATGCGGACATGATAGAGACACTTCTCCGAACAATAACCAATAGAGGAATCTAGAAATTCATATGGCTCCCACATATTTCTACGATTACTTTGCGATCGAATGAACCACTTACATACGATACCAATTTCCCTTTGTCTCACGATAGTTTACTTATCCGAGGTTATGATCGTCGGTATCTCTGCATACCTAGTTCAACCTCGTTACCGATAAGTACTCTTTTCTCGTTCCCATGATATGTGATCCCTTGTGAGCCATTCACATGCTTGCAAGCTAATTGGATGACATTCTACCGAGAGGTCCTAGAGTATATCTATCCGTCATATGGATGGACAAATCCCACTCTTGATCCATGTGTCTCAACCAATACTTTCCAAACACTCAATGCCACCTTTATAGCCACCCAGTTACGGTGTGGTGTTTGATGTCATCAAAGCATCCTTCCGGTGAAGGTGATATGCATGATCTCATGGTCGAAGGAATTAGGTTACTATGTATCAGAAAGCATATAACAATTAAACTATTAAAATGACTTGATCTTTATGCTACGCTTATCTATAGGAGTATGTCCACCATATCATTCTCCTAACGATATGATCTTGTTGTTAATAACATCTCAATGTTCATGATAGGGAAACCACAATCATTTATTAACCAACAAGCTAGTATTATAAAGAGGCTTTACTAGGGACTCTATTTTAGTTTACAAATCACACAAGTATTAATGTTTCCTTGTTAATACTATTATAGCATGAATGTAAACATTTATCATAAACACAAAGATATAGTAATAACTATATTTATTATTGCCTCTAGGGCATATCTCCAACAGCTGTGACTATCCAAGTACATACATGTGGGTTGCACCGTTCTCTCCATGCATTTGAGTATCTAGCTCATGGAGATGGACATTGTTATATATGTGAGAAACATAGGGACACACATGAGGAGTTGAGGACCTTATTTTTTTAGCCTCATTAAACGCGAGGTAGGTGTGCCCAATGGAATCACACAATGAAAGAAGCGATTGAGCAAGTACTATGTAGAGCTAATGGTTTCATTTTAATGAATGGAACCGAGCAAGGTTCTTCCTTCCTCTCCAAAACATAATTGATATATCAAGTATTTATGAAAAACTCGAAGTTCATAGAGGTAGGATAGGTAGCGTTGGCCCGCCGGTTGGTGGCACAATTGGAAGTGGTGTAGCATGTATGGGGTCCTCCTCGCTGTCGCTCACGGTTGGGATGAGCGAGGGAAGGAATCACATAGTTGGGCCACTGGCAAGCCAAAGGCCCAATTATACTTATTCAGCATTTTGGTGAGTTTTGTGGCCCCAGGGTTGAACTTGATTTGCCCATGCACTAGGAGAGAGGAAACCATATTTAAACTAGTTGATTTCCTATTCGTTTGAGGACGTGGGACTAAATCGATGTGTTGTGGTACGGTACCAGATCCGGGCACACCTAAAATGTTCGTTTGTATGTTGCTGTTCTACTCTGACTGTTTGTCACATTTATTCTATTTTTTCTGCCGCCTGCTGGAATGGTCATGTGTTAGGCTGCCCAACGCACTCTTCATCCAAAATTATTAGTCTTAGCACATACCTTAGTATTACTTTAATCTTTTAAACTGAAATGTTCTAAGTTAAACATATAAAAGTTAGTTGATTAAGATTAAGAATATGATTTTCTCTGAATCAAAGCAATTGTATCTACATTCTGGCGACTAAGAATTATTTACGCCCGCAGAAACAAGACATGAATAAAAATAGGAATACATATTTGAGTCCTTTGACACATAAATTTAGATCCCATAAAAAAATTCACGACTACCAAAAATAAAACATTCGAACCATTCAACATATTTTTTTTAATCAAGAAACAAACAACAATTGCAAGTGGGATAAAAATTGGACAATAATTTTAGAGCCTTGATATAAATCATCACTATAAATAAGAAATAATAGACCAAGCATGACAAAGTTTTATCCCATGAGGAACAATCACGACTATTACCAGAAAATAAAATTGGACTGATTGGAACAAAAGTTTAGTAGCCAAATACAAATTGTTTCTTTGCAGGGAATAAAAGATTTTGCTTAATAGAATAAAATCATGACTATATATTGAACAAAAATCATAGAGCCAAAGGAACAATAATTAAGCGACCGAGGAATAAATGATATCTCTACGAGGACCAAAAATTGAGTGCCAAATGTACAAAAATTTAGAGAAAATGAACAAGGTTAAAACAAAAAATTAGTTCTCGAGAAACAAATCATGATGGCAGCAAAAAATAAAACAACCGAGTGGACCAAGTATATAGTGCACTATAGGAAAAAACATGACAACCAGACCAACTACAACAAAACTTATGTGAAAGAGGAACATATCATGACTATTGGTGGAACACAATTTTAGCACATGCATACAAAAATCAGGACTACACTTGGGACAGGCATTATAGCGCCCGAGGAACAAATCACATATATATGAGGAAAAAATTTAGCGGCCAAGAAACAGACATCATGTACATGAAAAACAAATATTTTGACTAATTAGAACAAAAAGATAGCTACAGTTGGGACAAGAACTGTAGCGCCCAAGAACAAAACACATAAACATGAGGATCAAAACTTTAGTGACCGAGCAACAAATCATGTCGATAACAGGAACAATATTTTAAATTAAGTGGAACAAATTATCATATCTTCAGTTTGGATAAGAATTGTACCACACGAGGAATGGGGCACATCTATGCGAGCAACGAAACTTCAACTGCTGAAGAAAAGACATCATGTACATGGGAAACAATAATTTCGACTAATTTGGAAAAAAAATCATTGGACAAAAATTCTAGCACTGGAATGAATCACATTTATACAAGGAACAAAAGTTCAGCGACCAAGGAACACAACATGTCTAGTAGGAACAATTTTTCAGATTAAGTGAAATAGACGACCAAGTCGATAGTTTAGGTATTGTAGCTCCCGAGAAATATCTTGATCACATCTATGCGAGAAACAAAATTTGAGCAACCGAGGACCAAAACATATATACAGAACAAACAAAATCGGTGAGACTAATAAATTATAAATGGGTAGTACATTGCAATTGTTGTCGGCTAGCTGGTCGTAGTACCACGGTCTTTGGATGGATGCACGATCTCACGATCACGGCTCAATCGTTGTCTTCGCCTCCGAGGCCACGGTCGCGGCGAGCATCACGGCCGCCGCCCGGAAGCTGGACAAGTCCATCGTTCACGAGAGATGTGGGCCCTAGAGCGCGCGAGACTGAAGTAGTGAAGTAAACCATGAAGCACGTCCGGCCAGTGGAAGGAGGTAGAGACTGTGGTGGCCCGCCTCCGGCCCATGGAACGAGGTGTTCGGGAGAAGCTGCCATGGACGTGGTATTAGGCAGGCTATGGGCTTTTTTTTATCTGAGAAACGTATTGTAGGATGTTGCCGAGCATCAGGAGATCAGTGCGCAGAGTGTGGACTGCCAAGGGCCATGGTAGCACCTGACCCGCTTAACCTGACCGAAACGCCTCTCTAAGTCACACGTACTCATACCATATTCTGAACTAAAAAAAGTAGAATTTATGATATTCAAAACGGTTACGAGTAATTTTAACAGAAGAAAAGGGTAGTATTAAAAGTTGCTTCATGACATTAAGTAGTAGACGTCCAATACTCTTATGGTTGCCCTCAATGTGGTTAGGGCATGTACTATGCTAGACGCTTGCATAGACACTTAAGTGCAGAAAAATAAATACCAGAAAATTAGATTAGGGGCTAAGCGTCTAGGATCCCAACGCGCAACGCTAAGTCCGGTCGCTAGAGACAACCGTGGGGGCTAATCAAACACCCCTAAGCAGATAGAAACAAGTCCTAGCGACCACCGTTCGACGCTAGGGAAAATCCCTGGATCGAACAGGATTTGAGCCCAATGGCCAGGAAATTTAGCCTAGCGTCTGGTAACGTATGCATTATACGTGCTCTTAGCTGATCATGAGTAAATGACTTCTACCAGATTTTACTATGGTACACATTAGAATGCGACATAAAGTCGACTGTTACAGAATTCTTGAGCAAGATAGCATCGAACTTCGTTCTCGATGGCACCCACCACCCGCGACTAGTGAAAACCTATCTGGTCCCCAATAACTGCATGACAAGCAGGCACCGCTCACAGTGCTGCAGTGATTTCTCTCTTATGTGATGAGTTCGTCATGGATTAAAGGAGACGGCAGATCTGCGACAGGCTTTGAACACATCCAAAGAGGCATGGGTGATTCAAGGGACATGGGTGATTCTCCTGAGCAGCAGCAACTGCGTCAACTAAGCTTGTAAAGCGGGCATCCCGCGTAGCTGCATATAGATAGTCAAACATGTGCTAGTCTTAAATAAAAACTACGCTAGGTTGATTTTTAAAATAACTATATATTGGTTCATACGGTTCCCCCTCACAGCCCTAGCGCCAATGTGCGCAAGACGGGGAACTTCTACGGTAGGACAGGGGAGCTTCGCCCGCAAGTGCTTCTATAGGAAGAATTGCTAGCCAGCCTTGGCTAGCTCTTTGCTGGCTGGCGACCTCGTCTTATGCTCCTGCCGATCGATTCTGCCTTGTCCGCCGGATGATCCACCAGCATGAGTATTACATGTTCGTCCGTTGTCAGTGTTGTGCGCGCACCGTAGACCCTGTAATCAAGTGTTGCTCAGATATGCATCCTTCGTGTGTGAAGCTTCCTGCAAAGAAATTTTGCGCCTGGAAAATCAAAACCTGGCAGTATTGTGGTTCCAGGTTGTGAGGTATGTAGGTAATTTAGTGATGCTTCTTCTCGTTCCATGTGTATATGTATGTGTGTGTTGTGTGTGACCGTTTGGTTGTGAATCAGTAATCATCTTAGAGAAAGTACAATAAGTCCTAGTCAGTTGTCTATAAGGCTTAAACTACTATTGTTTTGCTTAATTAGATGAGAGAGAAGAGGTGAGAGAAAAGAGGTGGCCTCTCATGCAATAGCCAGCTCTTGTGCATGCTCCTCGGCACTATGTGAGTATGTAAGTGGACCATTGATGTATAAAGTATTAAATGTTTATAGATAACTATTGTACTACTTGACTATAAGCTGACTACAGATAACCTTATAGCCGGCTTGCCGGCTGTACTATTGAAATTGCTCTTAAGGATACCTGCTCTTATTGGACAACTCTCTATGTTTTCGTTTGCAAGGCAATTATAACTTGTGTAGACTCCTAGGGAATCAGTTTGGCCCGACAAGGGGCCACGTAGTACTTGCAAGTAATTAAAAGGCATGGACGGATTGGTTTGCCTATATCCCGACCAAAAGACCTCTCTAACTCATAACATTAGTAAGTACTTGCAAGTAGGAGTAATTAGAAGGAAAACGCTCCGCTTTTGTCGGAGGACGCGTCGCTCGCGTCCTCTGGATCATGAGCCGCCAGATCCTTCTTGATCGGATGTCCTTCCTTCCGCCACGTAGTATAGTACCGCGGTCGCTTATCCACTCTCACACGCAGCATTTCGACTTGACCTGCACCCGGATAGACGCGAGGAAGAGGGTGAGGCACCCGCAGAGGCGAAGCTCCACCATAGACGGAGGCGATCGCAGGGGCAAACTCGTTGCCGCCACCGGTGACTGTCGGGATCTGCGAATGGCGGCGGTGCCGCATGCTGATTCTCTGCGTAAGATCGTCATGCCATTTTTCTTCCATCTCTAATTCTCCCCGCATCTTATGCGCCAACGAAACCCTAACTCCCCCTCTTCCGCTTCCTGATCAGGGGGAGAGAAGAAATCCAGGGCGAGGGAGCATTTTGTCCATGGAGAAGGAAGTTCCTCGGGTCAGCGCCATGGCTATAAGTTGCTTCCGCTCCTTACGGGCCCTGCTCATATGGATTAGTTTTTTTTTGCAGATTCCCCAATTTTATAGCAAGTTAGTGTACAGATGAATTCATGCTTTGTAGGTTGATGCTTGTTGCTCTGCTTGTTATGAACTATTTTTGTTGTTGTTCTTACTGTGTTGCGCTTCCCCAATTTTGCTTTATTTCCTTATTGTTTTTGCTTATATATGCCTAGTTTCTTGTTAGGTTACAACAGGAAATTGTGTGTTGTCAACCATATGGGGATTTGCTTCTTGGGTTAATGTCGTTTTCTTTTAGGCAGTGTGTAGTTTTATTTAGAAAGGATATGTTTCATTAATGTTTGTTGTTTAGGCAATGCATAGTTTCTGTTAGGTTGTAGCATTTTTTTTGGTTTGTTAGTTGTGCATATTGGGATATGCTTCCTAGGTTCCTGTGTTGTAACTTTTGTTATATGTGGAGCGGCGCTGTTTTGTTTCTTGTGGCAGTTTTTGCTATATTTTTATAGTTTGTAACTATTATTCCTTTTATATTTTTGTTGAGCAGGAGCCACCTATGTGGACTTCAAAGGACCATTTTGCTGCGAAGCGGCTTCATACTCTTGCTGATAAACTTGTCGCCGACAAGAGAAGAGTAATTGAAAATAAGAGCGCATTCAGAGCGTTGCTTAATGTATCCCCATTCATCATACCAAACAAGATGATCGATTTCATTGGTACTAATACAACCCCTGCGCTGCGTGAGTTTAAATTCAACCAGACCAAGATTATTACTAAGGACATGGTGATGAAAGTTTATGGCATCCGCTGCGGCAACAAGCCGGTTTTACGGTTGAAGAAGAGTGAGCAGCACGAGCTTCGAGAGGTGTACAAGAATGGTAATCCCAAGCAAAGGCCTGATATACAAAATGATGTTGACTTGTTGCTGAAGTGTCATTTGACAGATGAAGCAACAATTCTAAGATCATGGGATCTGATTTGCTTGGCAACTGTGGTCGATCCTAGCAGTGGAAACATGCTGACATTGATTATCTACCAGCATGGAGGATCCTACAAAGACTGATGAGTTTGCATGGGATGAACACTTGCTGCAGCTAGCTATGGATTTGCTGCAAAATACTCAGAACCACAAAGCCATTCCTTTGAAATTATCAGAGGAGAAAGCCGCCAAGAAAGGTGCGAATGAGTGTGCTAAGAAAAGTGCCAAGAAAGGTGCAGAGAAAGGAGCAAGTTAATCAAAGTACTCCTATTAGTAATACATATTTTATACTCGGTAGATTTTCAGTTCTGTAGGTAGAATCTATATTATTTGTGTATTACATGATTACCACCGTGAATTATATAAGTAGACTGCCAAAGTTCAATAGGAAAAGCCAAATGGAAGTGTTGTGATATTACACAATTGTTGACAGATCGATATCTTCCATGCATCATGAGCTGAATTGTAGACACGGGTAGATGTGTATCCGCCCAGAGTTTACCAACAAATATGGCGCAATATTCACCCGCTTAATCTAGCTACTATGAGAAGTCATACATAGATTGTACAAAACAGGAGGATGATTGATCATGTTGCCCAGCTAGTTTGAAAAGACCAAATTCTAACATTGTCCATTCACAAGATTTGGTCCAAACAATTCTACATTAGAATGTTCATTGTTCTTTGAACATGCAAACATTGAAACGCTTGCTTGGGTGTTGGCTGTGACTATCCAAGTACATACATGTGGGTTGCACCGTGCTCTCCATGCATTTGAGTATATATCTAGCTCATGGAGGTGAACATTGTTATATATGTGAGAAACATAGGGACACACATGAGGAGTTGAGGACCTTATTTTTTAAGCATCATTGAACGCGAGGTAGGTGTGCTCAATGGAATAACACAATAAAAGAAGCGATTGATCAAGTACTAGGTAGAGCTAATGGTTTCATTTTAATGAATGGAACCGGGCAAGATTCTTTCTCTCCAAAACATAATGGATATATCAAGTATTTATGAAAGAATTGAAGTTCATAGAGGTGGGATAGGTAGCGTTGGCCCGCTGGTTGGTGGTACAATTTGAAGTGGTGTAGCATGTAGGGGTGCTCTTCGCTATTGCTCACAATTGGGGCGAGCAAGGGAAGGAATCACATAGTTGGGCCACCGGAGAGCCAAAGGCAATTTTTTTAACCTTTTCAGCCGTTTTTGTTGAGTTTTGTGGCCCCAAAGTCGAACTTGACTTGCACGTGCACTAGGATAAAGGAAACCATATTTAAACTAGTTGTTCTACTCGTTCGAGGATGTGAGACTAAATCGATGTGCTGTGGTACCTGATTCAAGCATACGTGAACCGCTTGTTTGCATGCCGTTGTTCTACTTTGATTGTCTTCGGCTGCTTGTATTTTTCTGCCGTTGGCTGGAATGGTCGCGTGTTAGGCTGCCCAACACAATCGTCATCCAAAATTATTATAGTCTTAGCACACATCTCATTATTACTTTAATCTTTTATATACTGAATTGTTGTAAGTTAAACATATAAAAGTTAGCCAATGAAGATTAAGAATATGATTTTTTTTCTGAATCAAAGGAATTGTAATTACGTTCTGGAGACCAAGTATTAACTCGAATATAATTTTACGCCCGCGGAAACAAAACACGAATAAAAATAGGAACACAAATTTGAGTCCCATGAGACACAAATTTAGACCCCATACAAAAAGATCACGACTACCAAAGCTAAACCATTCGAACCATATGAAATAAAATTATATGTCCAAGAAATAAACAAACAACACTTGCAAGTGGGATAAATTTGGGCCATAATTTTAGAGCCTTGAAATAAATCATCACTATAAATAGGAAACATTAGGCCAAGCAGGACAAAGTTTAAACCCATGAGGAACAATCACGATTATTACCAAAAAAAACAAATTTGGACAGATTTGGAACAAAAGTTTAGCACAAAAAACAAATCGCTTCTTCACGCGGAACAAAAGTTCTTTACTTATGGGAACAAACTCACGACTACATATGGGACAAAATTTGAGAGCCAAATAAACAAAAACTTAGTGTTAGAGGATCGAACTGCACCGTCAAGAGGAACAAAAAATTAGAGAAAATGAACAAGGTGAAAAAAAGTTAGTGCTCAAGGGAGAAATCATGACGGCATGTAGAACAAATAAAAAACCAAGTAGACCAAGTATATAGTGCACTACATGAAAAAACATGACAGCTAGACCAACCGGAACAAAACTACAATAAAAGAGGAACATATCATGACTATTGGTGGAAGACAATTTTAGCACATCCATAAAAAAATCAGGACTACAGTTGGGACAAGTGTTATAGCGCCCGAGGAACGAATCACATATATACGAGGAAAAAACTTTAGCGGTCAAGAAACACATATCATGTGCGCAAGGAACAAATATTTTGACTAACTAGAATATAATCATAGCTACAGTTGGGACAAGAACCGTAGCGCCCAAGAACAAATCGCATGAACACGAGGATCAAAAGTTTAATGGCCAAGCAACAAATCATGTCTGTAATATGAACAAAATGCATATTAAGTGGAACAAACAATCGCATCTATAGTTTGGATAAGAATTGTACGGCACGAGGAATGCATCACATCTATGCAAGCAAAAAATCTTCAACGACTAAGGAAAATACATCATGTACGGGGGAATGATAATTTCGACTAACTGGAAAAATCATTGGACCAAAAATATAGCACAAGGAATGAATTACATTTATAAAAGGAACAAAATTTCTTCGACCAAGGAACACATTGTGTCTATTGTAGGAACAAAATTCCGGGTTAAGTGAAACGGACGACCAAGCTGACGTTTTAGATACTGTAGCCCCCGAGGAACATCTAGATCACATCTATGCAAGGAACAAAACTTGAGAAGCCAAGGGCCAAAAACATATATACGGGAGAAACAAAACTGTAGAGACTAAACTATAAATGGGTAGTACGTTCCACTTGCCATCGGTTAGCTCGTCGTAGTCACATGGTCTTTGGATGGATGCATGATCACTGCACGATCGTTGTATTCGTCTTCGATGCCACGATCACGGCGAGCATCACGACCGCTACCACGAAGCTGCACAACTACATCGTTCATGAGAGATGTTGGCCACGGAGCGCACAAGACTGAAGTGAACTATGTAGCGTGTGACTCTGCGCTTATTATGTGAGTTGTGAGCTATGCAACAGAGTGGAGAGATCGATGGGGGCATGGCCTTGTTTTCAGTGGGAGAAACAGGGAGGCTGAAGTGTCAGTGCTCTATGGGTAATGGCGGGGGGATCATAAGATTTTGTTTGATTTTGGAAGCTCGTGAATCTGTGCCAAAACTAGGGGAAGAGGGAAATGTAGCAGAGAGATGCCAGGAAGGGCTTTCCCGTGGCCACCACTCTGTAGCAGCTGCTACTCCATCACCACCAGGACCTGCAGCTCCCACGAAACCTACTGCTGTCGGCAAGGTTAAGAATGAGCTCACGGAGGAGCAGCGGAAGGAGGAGGACAAGGAAGAGGGCCGACCAGAGAGACATGGACAGGAGCCGCCTTACAGCTGCCCAATCCTCCGAGGAAAGGGCATGCCGTGGTCATTCAGGCCAAGGCAAACGTCGATGCCCTCGCCGCGCAGGCCACCATACTTCTCATGATAAAAGAACAGATCGGGCAAATGTGCAAATCCCCCCTTATTTTGTACCATTCAAACATCAAACTTGTTGTGTAGGAAGTGCAAAGGGATGAGCTCTATCCGGAGTCATCAACGTTGATGCGCGCATCAAAAGTGGCGGCAAAAATCTAAGTCTAAGGGGAAGGACCAACTAGATGCCAAGCATGAATCTTCGTCACTTGCCATCCAGAAGATGTTGAAAAAGTTGACAACCTAGAAGTATGTGTCCTCGGACAAGAGATAAGAGAGGAAATATATTTATCTATCTATCTATTATATACTAAAAGCAATATAAGGGTGTTTTTCGAGGCACCAGGTTGATCCACATCATTTGAATTAATTTTAACTGTTAGATCTATAATATACGGTTAAGATTTAGCGAGCTATTGCGTAACTTTTGTGTCAGCCTAATAAACATATCCAGACTTATGTCTACGTGTCACCAACGTGTGTACAAGATTATTTACAAAATAAATGTGTACAAAAACATGAGAAGTGCACGGCCGGCCTACACATTTGCTTAAACGGTCTTTTACTTCTGACGTGTCATATAAGGAGACCATGCATGTGGGCCTGTGGCAAGATGAAAAATAAAATAAAAAGTCGTTACATAAGCACTGGCTGCAAATAATTGTACGATACAAAGTTTAGCAATCAGCCTAATAACTTTAAGGCGGAGAACGGACACGAACGATTCCAAAATATACTTGGTACATCATTTTTTTTTTCTGAACGGTGAATATCCAACTCTCAACCTTGCTATGTACGTACGTATGCTATGAACGTAGCCATATTTATTTAAGATATACGTGGCCATGTTTAGGTGTACACAAATTGTGTTTGTCATTTAATTCCACTAGTAAATTTGTCCGTGCGTTGCTACGGGTTTAGTTTCTTTATATCGTTTCATCGTGGGATAAGTTAGGCTTCATCTAAGAAAACATATCCGGAAGTGGTTGGAGAGGGCCAGCTTGGGGCTAACGACGAACACTTACCTTGGCGACAATGTGGTCTCGTCACCAAAAGTTGATCATTATTTTTCAAAGTTTCATGTGTAATAGATACATGAGTCATCTTAATTCTAAAACCGAAATCAGTCAAAAAAAGCAGCCATTGTCACCAGCTACTGGCGACGGTTGTCTCTGTCGTTTCTCTCTCTAGATGGGATGAGATCATCCGGGACATCCAACTATGCTAGCACATATAGATACATGATGCAGACCAAGTCCTGGCTACCCACGTTAGGTTAGATGTTTTATAGTTCGGGTAGGACTCTACTGGAGGGATGTAGCGTATATACTATGTTTTATTGAAACGATGGATGCTCTGCTTTTTTTTGGCTTGGACGCGGAGTCTCTCTTCGCTCGCTTCTTTTTTTAAGTTGGACACAAACAAAACGTAGTACTTCTGGAGAAAGCAGTAGGTGACATACGTCCTGATCGATTTCCCGCTCCAGCAACGGCAAAAGCTCCATTGTGATCCCTGATGATGTTGTCCCATCCACCCATCCCAGTTGCATTATCGAAGGCGCCATCAAAGAGATGGGCAGCAGACGGGCACCAGCCATATCAGTCATGTTCGATCACGTCGCACTCATCTCCATCCCTCTGTCTTTCTCTTGCACCACCATCAAATTAATTAATGAGTACTCCGTGAGAGGCTGCAGCTAATTAGTCCCGGATCCAATCCAAAGTAGAAAGATGATTTTCCGATCAAGCCACCGCTGCTGCTGAGCGCTCAGACCTTACAGACGACCTGCTCCTCAACATAGAGCTTCTTGGGTTACGCACTACCTAGAGCTGTGGGGTACTGCCCAGATCCAACTCGGTGCCGGCGAGATTTGATCTTCTAGCTTGTGGTGACACAAGCACCGGGCAAGCGAGGGCACCAATCGCCCTGATTTGATCGGCTCGTGCGGTGAAGTAAAGAAAGAGAGGAAGAAGTAAATCGGAGGGTCAAATTAACGTGAGCACATGTATAAGTAGTTGAGGGCTGACGTGCGGCGGGGGCCGGGGGAAGAGTTTGGGTCGGACTCTAGCTGAGGAAAGTCATGGCACGCGCACGCGGTCTCCGGAAAAAAAATAACAAACTGGTATAATGGCATTGGTATTATATATAGATTAGTGGGAGGGCAAACCTATCCAAAAAAGTGTTGGACCGGGAGAAACACTTCGTGCTTTATTATTAGGTATAGATTTGACAAGTTTTTTCCTTGAGGAGTCCGTGTCGAATACTATAAATGGAAACAACATTGAGTTAATTGCTAGATTTTGGTCTCTACATCGAATATTAAAATGAAAACAAGACCAAGTTGATCTCTAGATTATGTGTCATCAAATAGTGTCCCTTTCTTTTCCAACTTTTTTTTGTCATATATAACTATATAAGCTACTTCATCTAGAAAAAGTAAACATGCACATCTCAAATTAACCGTAGAGTCGTGTGCCATGTGAAATGCCCAAGCTATTTTTTAAAATAGTAGATGGTACATGCTAGGATATAAAAGTGCCAATTAGATACAGATCAATGAGTATATATACAAAATAATCTGGAAAAGTATTACTGCCTATAACCGGAAATAAGTAATTTGAATTTGTCTAGATTCACATGTATTTGGACATATTTTAGTATATATATATATATATATATATATATATATATATATATATATATGTGCGTGTGTGTGTGTGTGTGTGAATCTAGACAAATGCAAGTCACTTATTTCTGGACGGAGAGAGTATTAATTAGACTGCTTAGCGCAAAACTAATAAAGCATTTTGAAAACTAACTGATAAAACATTTTCTCATGTTTTCACGATCCTTTCTTTTTAACACATATCCAATTTTAGCGATTCATGAAATAACGTGCTCTCATACCTTAAGTCGTCGTAGAGTAGAGATTGGAGGGGAGAGCGATATATGCAACTATTTATCTTATTGTCACTAGGAGAAGGTTCAAAAGCTGACATTGATGATCAAGCATGTAGGAATCAACGGATGGTGATCAAGATGCTCTATATAACCTTAAGATTTAATGTCAAAAGGTGAACTCCATTGGATTTCTTTAATATTAAATGAGCTTCACAGTCACTCATAAGGTATTTGAACAATTACTGCAAAAAGCATGCAAGGGAGAGACAAAGGGAGAGATCAAGAGAGCTGGTGGTAGCTAATTAGGCATGTAAAATCACAAGGGAGAAGATTGATATCATTAAGAAAGAACAATATCAGCGTCAATGGCTTATGAGTTTCTATATTTTTCCTACGAAACATTCACTCAAATTTAAAAGGACATTTATTCAAATCAATGGCTAATTGGTAATGTTAAAACTATATTGTTCATTATAGCATAGTCATGATACATTAAAGAAAAAATATAAATACAAGTGAGAGATTAGAATAAATGTTTCAAATATAGGGGATATATAGGCAAAGAGTCAACCAAAACCGAAAAATGCTATGCTACCTCAGTTTCAAAACAAATAACTATCTAGAAAAATATTGTTAAACTTCTCTAACTTTTATAGAAATGTCCATACATAAAACTATGGTCAAAGTTGTATCCTCGAGAATTTTAATGTCCTATGCATGATGTATACTGTAACAAATGGAACTTTACACTATCATATGTGAAATTGATTCGACAAAGGTTTTATGGGTGAATGATACACCAATCCATTTATATTATTCTCATCAGAAGAGATTCAAAGTCAAGGAATGACTTGAGCAAACATCTAGGTAATTTAATGTCAAAAGGTAAAATCAGTCAAATATTTTATAGGATATGAGCTTCACTATCACTCATAAGTTATTTATAGAATTAGCAGCAAATACATCCGGGAGAGGGAAAAATAGAGAGAGAGAGAGAGGGAGGGAGAGAAATTAAAGAGTCAGTGGTAGCTAATTAGGGATGTGCTTTCCTAAGAGAGAACATCAGTACAATTAAGGTAGATCAATATCGGGCAATATTAGCGGCTTATTAGTTTCTAAATTTTCTTATGATGTGGTAAGAAACATATATATTTGCGTTAACTTCAGTGGTTCGTAATACGTTTATAATTTAAGAGGACATTCACTCAAATTGACCGATTAGTATATTTAAACTATGAGTTGTTCATTTTAACATAATCATGTCACATTACACAAAAAATATATACCGGAGAGCTTGGAATGATTGTCTTCGGTAGAGGGGATATCTAGGCAGATAGTCAAGCAAAATAGACAACCACAATGCTATCTCGGTTTAGAACAAATGAGAATCTAGAAAAATTACACCGTAAAAAATGAACAATGCACTCTAAATACTCTAACTTATTACTAAAATATTCATAAGTACAATTTTGGTCAAACTGGAATGCATTAACTTAGGTATAATAGCACAAATGGATAAGTTCACATATTTTAAATCAAAATAAGATGCTCATTCATTTTATGGTGGAGGAAATAAAACAGATTTGAATTTGGCACAGAGTATAATGATAACTCTTACTTTCGATTAGGAATTGGAGGATACGTTATTTTCATTTAGTTTATTTTGTGATCATTATAAAGATCATCTAGACATCATATGAGAAACTATCTGGTAGACCCTAATTATTATCTATAATTTTTATATACATCTGAATACATCAAGTCCCCAATTTGAATGTTAACCCGGAAACTAATAATCTAACAACTCATAAAACTACTGAGTTGATCATGGTATAATTTATTGTAATTTTATATGACTATAAAAATGTATTATTTCGTTCATATAATGTGAATATTTGTGAGAAAATAATTTTATTTCTCAAACCTTTAAAATTATAAAGATGATGCCCTCGCATTTGCGAGGGCCACCCTGCTAGTTATATACTAAAAGTAATATAAGAGGTTGTTTCGAGGCACCACGTTGATCCACATCATCTAAATTATTAGGACAGTAGGATGTATTATCTATGGCTAGGATTTAATAGGAGAACCAAAATTACGTAACACATAATTTAATTACATGTTTGATTGGACGTGCCAGTTGACACGATGTCTATGCAAGGTCCGTATCCAAACTATAGTCATAGGAGTCTACCAGTTCAGGGATGCTCTCCTCTCATGCACGCACATAAATAATATATACAGTACATGATCTTTTCCGGGCTGCCCTCTTCTAACGTACGCCGCAACCACTAGCATCGATGCCCTCCGCGTACCAGCCCTCTTCCTTCTGTTCTGCCCTCCCGATGCATGCTGCAGCGATTAGCCTCGATGCCCTTGGATGACCTGCCTGTTTCCCATGTTTGCCGTGCATGCACAACAGCAGGTGAAGTTTCAATCTTGCCTCACGTGTAAGCGATGGGAGACTAATCCAGAATTCTATCTCATGTACAAGTGCATGTGATTTGTATCTTTAGTTTTTCTGTCTCTTAATTTCTGATATATATACAACATACAATCTGTGTCAACTGTCAAGATGGGTTGATCAATTTGACTCGGTTGATTGGCATATTTCCCAACTGGAGGACACATAAACGTGGTTGGCAGTACAAGTCAGGATGCTTTCTCCACGTGATCCGTCATATAAGAAGAATGTCTATAGCCCAGATAACATGTTTTTTTTTTGTATCTATCATATTTGACTATTGAAAGTTGCATAGATTTTTACCATTTTGTAATACAAGATAATTAATAATTAAGACTATGGACCTGATTTGTTGAATCATAAGAAGAGATTCATCTTACCCTCTATCGCGATCATCCAGCTAGAGGGGCAGTGCAAATTAGATGTGTAGTTAGTGTGGAGTAGGGTTGTGTCTTCCTAATTACTACACTTGCGCTGATAATTAATCCATCGCCTTCTTCATAAAGGTGTGGAGTACTCAGTGTGTTACTTCTAGCAAATATAAATTAATACATGAGTTTAGTTATGTCCATGAAAAGTATCCATTGATAGAAATTCCATGTTTGGTAAAATAATTTTGATGATTGAGGTATAGTAATGTAGTTACTTTTGCGAGGGAAAAATAATGATTTGATGTATAATATTTTACGCAGACTTAACTTCGTTAGATCATTATTATGTGCTATCCTATGAAACCGTGTCATATTATTCTGTTGTGTATATTAATGAGAATTAGCTTCTTCAGATCATAACCATTGTGTTAGCTCATGTAATGTGCTATTGGTCCGCCAATACTCTTCATCTCAGTTTGTTCACAAAAATCAAGTAGAATGTAGGAAATCAGAAATGTTTCTACAAAATAAGCAGATCGGATGACGCACATCCTCAATTCCTCATAGGTATTTGCAAGGTTTACAATTTTTTTGTCGTTATTGATTATGGTATGTTTTTATTACATGGGAATCGGTACATTAGAGCCAATACAAAGAAGAAATATCATGTTTGGCGTGTTTGAAGAGAAACATATATCCGTGGAAGGAGAGCAAGATGGCAGCGAGGGTTGCTTCTCATCTATGAGGTTGTATGGTCGTTGTGATCAGCTAGGGGAAGCCTTGCATGATTTGTCTGATGAGGATACTAACGCACACACATTGTTCTCATGCACGGAGTTTTACTAAATCGTAAGATTCTTGGGAACTTCGATGAAAAACAGAACAACCGAGTTTCAGTGTCTTAAAGGTCTACATGCCGTTCACTCTACTAAGATTAAACAAATATAATCTTAGACTGCATGTGGGTCGGATTAACTTTGTTGCACATTTGTAAGTGAATGATATAAAATGATTATTCACACCAGTGATAAAATAATAATACAAACGTAGAGAAAGAGGAACGTTTATTTGGTAAACTTGGTCAAGTGAGATTTGGGAGATTACCCGAGGATACAATATTTTATTCCACGAAATAAGTATCACGAAAATTCTTGATTTAACTTCAAGTAATAAACTAATAAAATCTTAGTCAGGACTACTGAACTAGCCTAAAAATAACCGCCCTTTAGTGGGAGATTTTTTTCAAAATTTCTATAAGTTTGAAGGTTAACTTAATTGAACAAGTCAAGAAATTCTATTTGCTCACAATCACAAGAAAGTTTTCCACTACCTTGCCTCAGCCTAAGCAAAATAAAAAGAAATCTACAATACATACCCGAATAAAGAAAAAACATAATAGTAATCTTTGACGAATTAAGAAAAATTTATTCTTTTGATACAAGAAAAATTGACACAAGAAAAAGGCAATCAAAAGACTTGCAATCCCTCGAAAAGGAAGAAATTCTTTTATTTTTCTCATCTTTGCCTTGGATTCGATTCTCTTTGTTTTCATGAGACAGAAATGAGGAATTCCAAACATTTTGTAAACAAAATAATTCTAAACAAAACATGGATTTCAAAAATAGATCATAGATGATTCGAGCAATTAGTTTACAATGAGGCAGGTGAGTCAAGTAGAGTACATGCCTGTTTGTTTATACAAGATTATTTGATTGTAGAAAAATTCTATGTTTTTCTCTTTGGGATATATGAATAGATAAAACGGATTACTGTATATAATCATGCACCAAACGACAGGGAGAATAGAGTTCCTGATATCTATTAGAGAGCATACAACGATTGATCTAACCTATGTCCACATTGCTGCATAGTTATGTTAGTGTCATCAAAACGTCATATCTAACTACAAAAATATACACTGAGGAAACAAGTACCAATGTCATTACGTGTTTCCAAAAAAATATTTATTCTTATTCTTGGCAAATGTAATCATATAATAAATAAATGCGAGAGTTATAACTTCAGAAATATGTCCACATAAAAGAACCGTGTATTCTACAACGAAGAATGTGTTAAATAGGACAAAAGATATCCACATATTATGAAAATGATGCTTCATACCAGAGATGATGCCCTCGCATTTGCGAGGGCCACTATGCTAGTTATATACTAAAAGCAATATAAAGGTATGTTTCGAGGCGCTACGTTAGTCCACGTCATCTAATTACCGTGATGGTTAGATCTAAAATTTACGACTAGATTTATCAGAAGATTATTAGTTACGTAACATGTTTGACACAATATATGTTGATAAGTGCACATGTCACGTGGACTCCAATAATTAAGCAATCTGGCCATATACTAATTAGAGATTAATATTGTGGTGCAAAGAGTGCACGTTAAATAAGATAGTAAATACATAGAGTCCAAGTTGAATTAAAAAGGAAATAGGAAGAGTCCACGTGAGAAAGAGTCCATGTTCTATACGAAAGCAAACGCGTGTTTTTTTATGTCAAATAATAGATGTCTTTTCCTAATGGACCGGTCGTATGTTTTCGAAGTTTCTAGACCGGATCGACATAGACGGACACACGTACTACATGTACATGTCTTTCATAAAAAAGTCGGAAATGAAGAAATAATCGCAGGCTAAACCTAGAATACAAAGTCTTCTCTGATTGCAAAAAAAATAGAGGATATTGTTATGACTCTCGGTACTCCTCTTACACATGAGCATTCATGAAAATATGTACTCACTCTATCCCAAGTGAGTGACCTAGATTTGTCCAGATACATATGTATATACAGTAACTGAACCTAGACAAATCGGTGCAAGTTAATTTGGAACAGAGTGAGTATAACAATTGTGTTTTTAAGGCGCACATGACATTGATTTTATATACGTTGAGCCCATGCTTATTAAAACAGTGGAATACTTAGCGAGCTGATAATATATACGAGAGACAATAGATCATTTTGAGTCAAGTGTGACATCATATCGATGCATGACATTAAAGTATGAATTGTGAGTTATACAATCAATTATTTCTAGCAATTGTGTCATTTATAATCAAAATAGTCCATCACGAGTAGCTTTGGGTTAATTCCAGGGCTTGCGAGTTGTTGTGAGTTATTACTAGAATATGGTAGAGAAATAAACAATTACTGGTGAATTATGAGACAGTAAACATTAAAGATTAAAATAAAAATCAATCGTACACTATCATTTAAATTAGCATTGGTGCATACACACCCCATTAGTGAAAGTACTAGATTTTTGCATTCAAGTGAAGCTTTAAGACTAATTGTAATTATCATACTGAAAATAAAATATTATTAATATAAACACAAATACAACTTTGTAATACTTGATTTGTTGTTTGAGTAAAAAAATTATATATGATTGTAGTGCATTCATTTTATTTAGTTTACTTTGTACTAAAATAATCATAATAGTGATAATCATATAAACATGGGCTGGTCAATCGGTCATTTTATAGTCACATTGAAAGTTGTTTCCGGATATAATATCAACAATGTCAGCAATTTAGAGTTCACATGTCATACTGCATGGTGTTTCCTCGCTTACACAATAAGTGTGTCTTAAATCATGAGGAGTCCGTTCCAAATATTTATCATTCAAGAAAATCAACATCACATAGTTCGTAGCACATTTCTTTCCTTAAATGGTTGAAAAGTGGTTAAAAAAATTAGTATCTAAATTTACCACATCCTTATATGTATGATTGGTACCAAGGATAGTTAATATTTAAACGAGGTTTGTAGCTAGCAATACCAGATTGTAAAAATGTGTGATTTAACAATGTTTGTTATTTATTGCAAGTAGAACCGTAACAAATATAGGTTGATATAGGTAGGCCGTTCATCTTACGGATTGAACCTTTTAGTTTAGAACAGTCAAAAATAAGAGATATATTTAACACAAGAGATCATACATCTTGCGGGGTGCTTCAGGGGCCCATCATTCTATCCATTATAGGAAAATTTATAAATCATGAATGTATCTTTTTGGTACACAATAAGATGATGCTCTCGCATTTGGTGGGCCACCATGCTAGTGGAAGAAAAGGGAGGACGCGGATAAGAACTTCTATGCAATGCAAAACAAGCATCTTGAGATATTAGAGATCAATGCCCGGTCAAGGGAAAGAAAGCTATATCTGAAGCAAAAGAAACTTGAGCTCTCCATACTCGGCGAAGAAAACCGGATCATGACCGTGGACCTTACCGACATGGATCCCATGCAACGGGATTGGTTTGAGAGAAGAGGAAGATGATCGATGATCGATGATCGAGATGCATGATCGCTCAATCTATATATTTGTTGTTTTACGCAGGACACAGTGCGCTGAACTTGTAATCGAAAATGTCATTAAAATTTTCCGAACAAATGGGGGGCACTAGATAGGCCGGCGTGGACAACGTCCCGGGGTCTTCCCTCCCCGGCCCGCAAACAGAGAAAAACAGTAAGTTTAGGTGTCTGAAATGCGGACCTCCGTTGGAAATGCCCTTAGGCTATGGGCTTTTCCCCTGAGAAACGTATTGTGGGATGTTGCCAAGCATCAGTAGACTAGTTTGGACCGCCAAGGGACCATGGTAGAATCTCGCCCGCCTAACCTGACCGAAGCGCCTCTCTAAGGGCATGTTCGGTTCTGGAATTTGGAGGAACGGAATGGGTCCGTTCCGCACCTAGCACCCGTTCCTGTATTCGGTTGAATAGAAGGAACGAAACCAAGTAGTTCCTTGGAACGGAATATTCCACCGATATACGAAACCAAATCGTCCGACCAATTCAGTGGAATCTGGCGGAACGAGCTCTAATCATCAGTGAAATACTCTCTCTCTCTCTCCCCGAAAAAAAGTCTAATATGATTCTAACCCATCGCCCACCTCATGTCTTTCCTCTCCCCGACCTACGACGCTCCCTCCTCTCTCCATCTCCGGCGGCGCTCCCTCCTATCTCCCGACCGGCGGCGCTCCCTCATGTCTCCCTCTCCAGCGGTGCTCCCTTCTCTCCCCCTCTCCCTCAATGCGGCGGCGGTGGCTGGTTGCAGGCATGAAGCGGCGATGGTTGCGAGCGAGGCGACGACTGGTTGCAGGTAGGAATCCAGCGCCAGCTCGCAGCCTCGCAGGGGCGGCGCCAGGAATTAGGCACGACGGCACCGAAAATTGGCCTGTTTCCTCTCCGATTTTCCAAAGTGAGGAAGAACATGTGGTGTCCTTCTCTGTTTAGCTGCTGTAATTTGAAGGGAATAATCAATTAAGGGTAGAATCTAGCCATTCCATTCCATGAATTTTATCCCAACCGAACAAAAAACGGAACCATTTCGTTCCTCGATTTTTTCGAACCAAACAAGGGGTCAAAACCGTTCCATGACTTCAGAATGGAACCATTCCTTTCCATCCCTTCCGGTTCTTACACCGAACACACCCTAAGTCACAAGTACTAGTATGATATTCTGCCCTAAAAAAGAAAACTAGAGTTTATGATATTCAAAACTGTTATGAGTAATCTTAACAACATAAAAGGGTAGTATTAAAAGTTGCTTCATGACATTAAGTATTCCATGTCTAATACTCTTATGGTTGCACTCAATGTGGTTAGCAAATTATTAGTCAATAGCTTCTACCAGGTTTTACTATGGTACACATTTGAGTGCAACATAGAGACTGCTAGATAGTTCTTGAGCAAAATAGGATCCAACTATGTTCCTGATGGCATCCACCTCCCACGACTAGTGAAAACTTATCTGGTGCCGAATAACTGCATGAGAAGAAGGCACCGCAAAAAGTGCTTCTCAGATCTCTCTCTTATGTGATGTGTTTGTCATGGATTAAAGGAAAAGGCCGGTTTGCAACTGGCTCGGACACATCCAAAAGAGGCTCTTCCCTGACGCCGCTCATTCCCGCTATGGAACAGGGGAGATGCTCGCTCGGGGAGGGAGGGGGGGGGGGGGGGGGTTGGGGGGTGGGGGGGGGGGGGGTGTACCAAATTGTTTCTAGCTATTGGAGGTCACCATGGATATATATATAGGTGAGAAGAAATATGCAAAAGTAAGAGGATATTATATCCCCCTCTTATTTTTGAAAGAGGAGCAAGTGACCATAAATATGAACATCTGAGAACAACAAGATGCTTCTGCTTGTTCCATGGGTATATGTATACGTGTGTGTTGTGTGATGGTTTGGTTGTGAATCGGTAAGAGAAAACCGCACCAGCTGTCCTAAATTTTTTTGGGGTTTCATCAGTTTAGTTCTCAATTTTAAAATTGCACATTTAGGTTCTAAAGTGATTCACCCGATGTCCTATTTTCCCTGGACCGCTTTGACCAGTCTACGTGGCGCTTTGACAACAGCCACGTCGACTATAGGGCCCAAGAGTGACACCAGCCAAACGTGTATATTTGTGAAAAAACCCCACATCGGACTTCTTCTCTTGGACATTATGTCGAGCACCTCGCTTGCGCAGTCTCACCTGAGATTACCGCTGGAGCTAGAGCACGCCGGCCACACGGGGAGGTGAGCTCGCCGTCACGCGAGCTGCATGCTTAGGGCCCGTGCATGCGCGCCCATCCACCTCGTCCTACACATGAAGCAGGGGAAGCCACCGGCGGTTTAGGGTAGCGCACATGAGTACATGAGGTCGTGCCCCGCGTGTCATGCTAGCGGTGGCTGTTCAGCTGCTACTGTTGAGCGGACACCCTCCTCGATGAGGACCGGAGGCGGCAGGAGGACGTCGTGTTCCCGGTGCGCCTCGTCAAGTTCAAGAACATGTCCCGGGCGGTGGGCCTACCAACACCGTCGGTGGTATTGTGGCGGGCGACACGAGCAGCGACAGCAGACGCCAGGAGGTACTACTCCATGGGCTCGTACCGGCACATGTATTGGCCGAGGCCAGCCTGCAGGTGTCCGTTCACCAGCGGAACAACGGCGTGGAAAGAATGGCAGAGGCAAGAGCTCGCAGAGGGCATCTATCCCAGAACAGCGGAGCACACACGGAGAGCCGCGTGGGCCATGGATGTTGCGGTGCGACTTGGTTGTGCTGATTTGTTATGCAAACACATGAACGGTTGGTTGGAAGAAATAACACCTAGGGGCTATTTGCAAATATACATGGTGGTCAGTATGCCTACCGGGCCCCACTGTCAATGTGGCAGTGGTCAACGTCGATTAGACCAGTTTAGGACCTTAGGTGAATCATTTACAAAAATTTAGAACCTAGGCATGCAATTTTAAAGATTTGGGACCAAATTAAAGCTACCGAAAAAAATTAGGACGGCTGTTGCGATTTACTCTCAGTAATCGTCTTCGAGGATAACTGCTCTTATCGGACAACTCGATGTTTTCGTTTGCAAAGCAATTACAACTTTTAAGCTCGAACCAAGACATGTATGTATATTAAAAAAGCAATCACTCGGTTTGGTCGAGGAGCACACAGTAGCGCCGATTTTTGGAGGCTACCGATGACGAGAGAGAATAGTGAGTCGCGGACCACTAGACTACAATATATAATTATTTAGGGGTTTTGTTGTAAATATTTGCACACGTGGCGTTGGTTAACTTAGTCAAAAGGTTTGGGGTTTAATTTAGTTAAGTTTTAGACCGGGATTGAATACTTTAGAGGGCAAACGGCAAAGAATTTCGACAACAGGATTCAACTGCCGAATCTCTACGTGATCAAGGTTTAAACCGAGCTTTATTTTCTTACAGTATGGAACACATAGTGAGAGTGGGCTCACAAGAAGCTAGGCTCGTCCCCTCTTTTGAAGAAGCATGCTCGTCCTTTTGAACAAGTGGCTCTTTTAGTCTCCCCGAAGGACTTTTTAACTCACTCACGTTATGTTCTTTTCACCGCAACAACTACAAGAGGATATTACAACGACATTTCTCTAGGAATTCAGTAGTACTCTATTAACCCGTAAAAAAAAGGTACTTTCTCTGTTTTAAGAGCATCTCCACTCGTTGGGCGAACCCAGGCCGAAAACCGGTTTCGTCCTCTAGTTTCCCACTCGCGTACCCAGGCCGAGTCCCAGGTTCGGTGAAATTCAGTTAAACTCGGCAAAATATGAGCGAATATAGGCGGATTTTATTAAGTAGGGCAAGGGCGCACATATTACATCGGATTAAAAACTAGGAAAAGGCCGCCGCCGGATGCCGCAACTACAGGCCGAGGCGGGGGTGGTTGCCGGCCTGGATGTGCTCCATGACGCCGACGAGAGTTCACCCTGGAACGCTCCAGAAGCGGCGGCGGAAAGCCACATTGTGACGCTGCGGCGACGAGCCCGGCGGTCCGTCGTGTCGGGCGAGTTTCTCGAGGCGCCTGTCAGCGAAGAACTTCCTCCAGAAGACCAGGTTGCCAGGATCCTCGGCGAGATCCGGGTCTTGCATGTCGGCGATAGCCGCCTGGATCACTCCGGCGAGGTCCTCTTCGGCCGGCACCGGCGGAACAGGGATCCCGCCGGCGCTGAGTTGCCAGCTGGGGGGAGACGAGTGTCTGGCGGCGCCGTATAGCGTGCCTCGCGAAGGAGCCGGGCTTCCCACGGCGGCATCGTGCGGCGGCCCTCGGCCATGGCTTCTCGGCGGAGTTGAGGAGGAAGAAAGGTGCGAACGACCGAAGTTCGCCGGAGTTGGGGGTGGTGTGAGAGAGTCTGAAGAGAGACGGCGGGACGTACGCCTTTTATAGGCGTAGTTCGGCGGCGAGGGCGGGAGGGGTGTAGCGGCGAGGGCGGGAAAAGGAAAACGGCGGGAAGGCTGGCGGCGACTCGGCGCCTGTCGCTGACAGGCTGGTCCACTCGGCCAATTCGCTGCGTCCGGCGTCCTCAGGGCGTACCCGGGATCCTGGGTTCGGCCTGGGTAGTCCGAACCAAAGTTGGCCCAAATCCGGCCGAAAGAGGTCCCTAGATACGCGACTGGGCCGATTTTTGGCGTTTAGACGTAATTTCGCCGTCCGGATCGGCCTCCTGGGTAGGCGAGTGGAGATGCTCTAAATAAGTGAATTGAATTTGTCTATATTCGTATGATCTAGTCATGTTTAAATATATAGATACATATGAATCTGGACAAATACAAATCACTTGTTTTTAGACAGAAGAAGTAAGTACACTATTTAATTTTATGATAGCTTGTTTTTTTTGACATGGAATACTCGTATTCCATTAAGACACGGCCATATCAACGGTCACCAAACGGGTTACCGAAATAGGGTAGCTTATCGTCGATAACATATTGTCTCAGTGAACTACCTCTACACCCAAATTAGCTAGCTCATGAGTTGAAAATGTCTGTGAAGACGTGCAGTCATCTTTGACCTCCTTCTCACGGAGACATGCGATGGCATTCTCGTAGTGACTAACCATGTCCACCAAGTTCATTTCCCCATCAAGGTGAAGGTGAAGAAACGAGTTTAAACTTTCACTCATCTGGTTGCTTTTCATACCCGGCCAGAACCCTTCTGAAAGATACGCGGTGGCCCATGATACGTCCGAAACGTATCTATAATTTTTGATGTTCCATGCTTGTTTAGTATCCACTTTGCTATGTTTTGTCTACACTTTGAGGTATTTTTATACACTTTATGGAACTAACCTATTAACAAGATGTCACAGTGTCAGTTGCCTGTTTTCTGCTGTTTTTGGTTTCAGAAAGCTAAAAAATGAATATTCTCGGAATTGGACGGGACAAAAGCCAAAGTTCATATTTCCCTGAGCGATACGGAACCATGAAGCAAAGTTGGAGGAGGACACCAGGGTGGCCGCACCCCCTAGGCGCGGGCCAGCCCTAGCGGCGCCCACTGGGGGTGTGGGCCTCCTGGCCCTCCACCGACCTTGCCTCCTTCGCCTATAAAATCATCCCGGGGAGAAAACCCTAAATCATCCAGAAGAAATCCATGAAAACCTCCATAGCGCCACCGTCACCGAAGGGGAGATTCGGGGGACAGAAAGTCTCTGTTCCAGCACCCTGTCGGGACCGGGAAGTGCCCCCAGAGCCATCCCATCGATCTCCACCACCATCTCCATCACCGTTGCTAATTCCCATGATGAGGATGGAGTAGTTCTTCCTCGAGGATAAGGGCTCTACCGGTAGCTATGTGTTCATCTCTCTCTATGCATGATCATGTTGTGGTCATGAGCTTTGTAATCAAGTAGATCTGCTCTGCTACTCAAGTGCTTCAATAGATCTCTGCTCTCCCCATGTGTGTGAAAGTGACAACATGCACGCCATGGTTGCACTTAGGCTAGATTCTATATAAATACTCATCGTGCTTTAATAGATATGTGCTTTTCCCCACCTATGTGAAAGTGACAGCGTGCACACCGTGTGTGGCACTTAAGCTAGGTTACATATAAATTTCATGAGTATATTTTGAGTTGGTTGTCTCTATGAAATTGTGGTGTTTGTTGGAACCATCTAGCGCTTAAGGTGACAGTGTGGGGTTATCTAGATTGGGAAAAGCGGACTTTGAGGAGTGCTGTTATAGCCCTACCATGGATTAGAGTGTCCAACCAGAGAGTAGTTAAGAGTAGTATCATGAAGAGAATATATTTATATGAGAGAGTGTTCACTAGTGAAAGTATGATCCCTAGGCCTTGTTTCTAAACATTGAAACACCATTCACAACTAGATCTGTTGCATGTTTGCTTGCTTCCATCAGTTTGCCTTTAGTCTTTACCTCACTGTCAAGCTATTTTCTGGCACCGTTACCACTTGTATTTTACTATCTCTTCGCCGAACTAGTGCATCTATACACCTGACAAGTGTGATGGGTGTGTTGGGGACACAAGAGACTTCTTGTATCTTGATTGCAGGGTTGCTTGAGAGGGATACCTTTGACCACTTCCTCCCTGAGTTTGATAAACCTTGGGTAATCCACTTAAGGGAAACTTGCTGCTGTTCTACAAACCTCTACACTTGGAGGCCCAACAACTATCTAAAAGAATAGAAGTGCATAGACATCATCCCATAATCTCTTCTTCGTGTACATTCTCTTAAGCCAACTTGTTGCTTTGGGTGATGTCCACTTCCTAACAAAAGCGTTCCATCGATGCTCGAATACTTCCTCCGACGTGGTGTAATATAGAAGAGTCCTAAAATCGTTCAGGGACTTGTTAGGAAGGTGCATCTCCATATTTTTTTCAACGTGAAAGCTGCAAATACGATGGTATACACCAGTAAGTAATTCATCCATAGCAGAGATCATCGCGGCATCCGCATCCGTGATTACTGCCTTTGGCTTCTGCTGGCACATTGCTTTCAAGAAAGTCCGAAGCATGATACGTCGAAACGTATGTATAATTTTTGATGCTCCATGCTTGTTTAGTATCTACTTTGCTTTGCTTTGTCTACACTTTGAGGTGTTTTATATCTTTTCTGGAACTAACCTATTAACAAGTTGCCACAGTGCTAGTTGCCTGTTTTCTTCTGTTTTTGGTTCCAGAAAGGTAGAAAATCAATATTCTCGGAATTGGACGGGACAAAAGCCAAAGTCAATATTTTACCGTGAGGGAAACGAAGTCAAGAGGAGAGACGGAGAAGCAGACAAGGGCGGTCGCACCCCCTAGGCGCGGTTGGTCCCACCCCACGCCTAGGTAGGGTGTGGGCCCCCTGGCCGCCTCCCAGCCTCGCCTCTTCGCCTATAAGAAGCCCCCGATGCAGAAACCCTAGGCACCCGATCAAAACTCCACGAAACCTTATGTAGCCGCCGCCACCATCGTCCCTAGATCGGGAGGGGGGATCTAAAGTTCTTCCTGGCACCCTGCCGGAGGGGAGATCATCCCGGAGGTCTTCTTCTCCGATATGATGCGTGAGTAGTTCCACCTTGGACTATGGGTCCATGTAGTAGCTAGATGGTTGTATATCCTCCTTGTGCTTTCATGTATAGATCTTGTGAGCTCCGTTCATGATCAAGATCTAATCTATTTATAATCAGGCATGTTGTGTTTGCGTGGATCCGATGGATATTGAGATTACTATGTCAGATTGATTAATGGTTTTGTCTATTTGATACTATCATGTCTGTGTTGTTTGTGATCTTGCATGCTCTCCATTGTTAGTAGCTATCTTGGCCGAGTAGTTGCTAGTGACTCCAAGAGGGGGTATTTATGATCGATAGTGGGTTCATGCCTCTAGTTTCCAAGGGAAGTGACAGAAATCTCTTCGGTTGTAGATGTGATGTTGCTACTAGGGAGAAAACAACGATCTCTTGTTCATGGAATAAGTGCATTGTTTACCTTACACACTTTTCTTAAAGCAGTTGTCTGTTGCTTGCAACTTAATACTAGAGGGGGTTCAGATGATAACCTGAAGGTGGACTTCTAGTCATAGATGCAGTTGGATGGCGGTCTATGTATATTGTTGTATTTCCCAATCGAATATCATAGGATATTTTTGTCTGGTATTGCATTGTTATGCCTTGTTTAGTTCCTGTCAATTGCCCTGCTATAAATTGTTTACCCTTCATGCCATGTTGTTTATCTAAGGAGAGCACCTCTAGTGAACTATGGACCCTGGTCCAATCTTTACCATTGATACATCTTCCACTGTTACTTGTTTACTTGCTGCAAACCATTACCTTCCAAACCATACGTTTAATCCTTTGTTATAGCAAACCGGTGAGCTTGACAACCTCACTGATTCGTTGGGGCAAAGTCTTGAGTCTGTGTTGTGCAGGTTTCCGTGTTGCTTGCAACACCTATGTGAAGTTTCCTTCCTCCTTTCGATAACCTCGATTTCTTACTGAGGGAAAACTTGTTGTTGTGCTGCTTCACACCCTGCTCTTGGTGTTCCCAACAGGCTCCACGTCAGCCATCAAGTTCTCTGGCGCCATTGCTGGGGAATAAAGGGATCAAACTTCTTCCTCCCCGTCAAGCACAAAGTTCTCTAGCGCCATTGCCGGGGAGGATAAGGAAGTCTTCACAAGGGGAGTCTGATGACCCACAAGTATAGGGGGTGTATCGTAGTACTTTTGATAATTAGGAGTCCCAACGAGGAGTAAAAGGGGCTGAACGGTGGTATGGAGCAGGAAATCCCTGTGAATACTTAGCAAACGATTTTTAATGGTTTTCTGACAAGGCAACAAAACAAAGAGCAATTAACAGAAGTAACGAACAAACGGAGCAAGTGGCCCAATCCTTTCTTAGCAAAGGACAAGCCGGTGGAAATACTTATAAGGACCAAACGTTCTCGAGGACACATGGGAATTCTGTCAAGTGCTTTCGCTTCAAATAGCTGAGTACTCTTCTCTGGTGTTTGTAAGTGTTGTGTGGGTGAACCTATGCTAACATACCGCCCTTCCTAGGACTAATACATACTTGTGATTAAACCCCCTGCAAACATCCGTAACTATAGGAAAGTAATTAAGATATAAATCTAACCACAGCCTTGAACTCTGAGATACTACGCTCCCTTGTGCAAAGGTGTCATAACGGGGGTTCAGGTTTCTGTCACTTCGGCAACCCCAAAATTAGTATCCAAATACACAATGCATCCCCCCTAGGCCCATAAATGGTGAAGTATCATGTAGTCGACGTTCACATGACACCACTAGAAGAATAGCACCACAACTTAAATACTAAACCATTGAATAATAACTCATCACATATTCACTACTAACAACATGACTTCTCCCATGTCCTCAAGAACTAAACGAACTACTCAAAAGACATCATATGGATCAAGATCAAAGATGATATCATAATGGATAACAATCTGAACATAAACAATAATCCAATGGTTCCACTCACAAGCATCAACTACAATAGTAATCAACAACGGGAAAGTTTCCCCTAAGAAATAAAGCAATATCCAACACAATTGTTACAGCGGGACGGAGTGGTGATGATGGTTCTAGTGGAAATGATGGTGTGGATGATGATGACGATCCCGATGAAGCCTAGCTTGATGATGGTGTTGATGGCGACGGTCTCCCCTCTCTGGGAAGGAATTCTCCCAGCAGAAATCTATCTGCCGGAGAGATCTTTCTCTCTCTGTGTTTTCCGCCCCCAGAGGCGGCGGAAATCTATCTGTGGTCGCCCCCCTGGTGTTAGGGTTTCATAGGGAATATATAGGCGAAGGGGCGGAGTTGGAGGCTGGGCAGGTGGGCCACACCTGCCCTAGGCGCGGGGTCAGGTGGGCCCATGCCTAAGGGGGGGGTGTGGCCCCCCTAAGGCCCCACTTCGTCCCTCCTTCTGGCTTCCTTCGTCTTCTGGTAAAACAATATGTTTCCATATTTTTCTGGTATTTTTCTGATCTTCGCAAAATTGCACCGAAACGCCTTCTTTTCCATCGTAATCCGACATCGTGATCCATCCTTCAGGAATCATCCAACATGCATAAACAGGTGAAAAGCCATAAGTAATACCTCATAATAAGACAAATATCAATGAACAGAGGTAAATTATGATATAGAAAGGTGATGCAAATTGGGCGTATAAACTCCCCCAAGCTTAGAATTCACTTGTCCCCAAGCGAATACTGGGCTCAGTAAACATGTCCACAGGTTTATGGAGTGAAGTGTTGATAAAAGAATATGAAGAAGAAGCATCACACTTACCATTGCACAACTCATAAAAGAAAGCAACTCACCATTATATAACTTAGCTTGCAACCAGGTACAACAGTCACAATAGAGATGCATAAAGATAAATCATAATTGGAATTGGTAACTTGTTCTTGGGCAAAGAACACCTGGCAAACATTTTCACAAAAGCTTTTTGTAGAAGTTTCAAAACAGGAGCACTCTTTGCTCAAAAAGGTTTTTCACAAGTGAAGGCTTCCAAAGTAGTACTCAATAGATAAGAGTTTTTGTGCAAACAAGGAAGATAAAGAACATGATTGAATAAAACACCATATGAATGCTTGAAACACAACAACTCAAAAACTTGCTGGAGGTAGAGAGGAAGTAGGTTTACTGACTCAACTTTGGAAGTGGAAGAAAGATCCCTTCTTAGAGGGTAACAGTGATTACAAGTCATAAAGAGCTTCCAAAAGATTATGGTACTAACTATCTTTGAGCCCTCATTGCCCCTATCATAAGCATCTTGAGATTATTAAGGTTAAAGTGAACAAAGATGGAGTATATGCTTGACAAAATATAAGTTGGCAATCTCATGTCCCTTGAATATGAGGGGCCACTCCTCATGCATACTCAACTTTGGGTCCAGGTAAGTTCTTGTCATTGTAAGTATTTGCATATCATTGAGAACCGCCAACGGGGTACCCCTTGCACATGGTACATGAGATTTCCCATAACCAAAATGACAAGGCAAGCAGAGAATGAGCATCTCAGCAATCTTTTTATTATCTATGAATATAGATTTTTATGGAGGATGCTTCATAGATGACTCACTATGGTGATGCTGCAAGTTTCCACCATGATTAAGCATGGATTAGGCTAGCGGCCCGGGCATTTCTCTAACACAGAATACAAACTCCATGGACTTACAAGTTCCCTCTTTATTACACACCGTTGACATCCATAGACAAAAGAGCACGATATCAACTATGTACAGAGTACAAGTGCGATGTTGAAAACGTTCCCCGTGACAACATGGTTCTGCTAATTCCAACATATAGATGCAAGCATATACAACTTCGATGTTCAGAATGGTTCAAGTTTATTGGGGGCAAAAAATAAAGTGTGCCATCAAGTTTGTGAGAGCTTTACTAACTAGTTTTCACATTAAAAAATACTTTTTAATTCGAAAGGTAGATGAATCTTGAGAATTTGCTTGGAATAGCAAAATCTACTAGGTAGATATGGTGGACACAAGTGGCAAAAGTTTTGGTTCAAAGGATTTTGGAAACATGAGAAGTATGCCTTCTCAAAACAGGTTTTTGGCTAGCAAGGCTGGGTAGCAAGCAAGAGAATTGAAAGAAACAAGAAAACATACAAGTAATAAAGCCAAACATGCAATCTTCCTTGAAGACACAAAAGGATCTTAAATAAAGAATACTAAGCTTATGAGCAACAAGAAAGAAAACAAATGATACCAAATACCTGAAGGCTTTTTCTTTCTTTCTTTTTCTTTCAAATTAATGCCACTAACTAGAACTCAGTTTGCCAAAACCAATTTAGATCCACTTGATGATCCCAAAGTGGTGCCAATACTGAACAACAAGATCCATCATATAATAGAGATTGCAAACTAAAAATAAGAAGTGCAAAAAGTAAAAGATGAGACTTCTCATTAATATTCCAATAAAGGCACTCACACCAAGGGATACATAGATAATCAACTAAAGGAGAGATACTTCCACATGCAAACCAAACTATAAGATAACCTATCTACCACATATATGAATCCACTAAAAAGGTAAAAGATAAAAGATAATGGTTGTGATACCGCGGCACTCCCCCAAGCTTAGAACAAGCCAAGGGGATGCCAAACCTGATGACGAATTACTCCTTCGGTGGTGATGGTGTTCTCTTGATAAGCTCTTTAACAAGTTTCTTCAAATCCTCCATATCGAAGGTCAGAGTATGAATTAACTCCAAATTGTGCTCAATGCAGCCCATGATCAACTCGGACCGAGGATCCCAGTCCTTGTTACTCTTTCTCCATTCTTCCAAATTAGAGCATTTCTTCCCTGTATGGTTAGAACAAGGGGTACTAGGAGGAAGTGTGCCCGGAGCGAGGATATGACGCGGAGTTCTCCCTCCTGTAGACATCCGTGCTGTCCTTCTAAGCTGGGTAGGTTGTGCCACCAAACAAATGCTTGCGATGGTAGCGCGGGTGTCTGGTTGCTTGTCCTCCTCCATGTCTCCTTCATAACCTACCGGAATCTCCTCTTCCTTGGGGACCTGAGGTTCTTCTTCCTTGGGCTTCTTGCCTTTGTCGTTGGCAGAGGCCATGGTGCTCTAAACTTGAGAAGATTTTCTGACAGAAATAGATCGAAACAAAAACACGACGAGAACACGATGCATGAACCTCGGGGGATCCGAGGGGTTATATATTACGAAGTTTCAATGCATAAGGAAGGTTTTGACACGGAAACAAAGCAGAGACGGAGTTCAAGGAGGGGACACCCCCCCTCAGGCGCAGCCAGGCTGGGTCCGCGCCTGGGGTGGGTTTGTCCACCCCAGGCTCCGTTTCCTCCTTAGTTTCGTCTCGTAACTTCCCTTATGTATTAAAAACATCAGAAACATAAAAAGATTGGGGTTTCACGAACCTTCTGTTTTCACCATGTTTACCTATTCAAGGACGAACTCTGCAGATTCCTCCTCTCTTTCTCCTGCGAATTTCCTTCATACAAAACTTTTGCACAAACTCAGTGACAACATTAGTGTATGCAAAAACAATAACCCTTTGGTGCACATTTCAACTAAAAATCCATCAAAACAAAAGCTTCTGTAAGAGGCAAATGCAAATGATGGCAGAAATCTGTCAAAACAGACCAGCAGGTAAAGATTGATTTTTTCGAAGACCTTCTATTCCTCAAATCAAAAAGTGCAGAACTGATGAAAGTGGGGTAACAACTTGGAGAACAAGATCAGAAAAATGCACCTCCATCCAAAGTACTGAGATCCATCACGAATTTTTAAAATATAGCACAAAAATCTGTCCCAGGACAGCCACTTTTCACAACTCCTCTACTTCACAAAAGTAGTTGAACTTGACACAAAAACCAAAACAAAAAGGATAAGGAGCGGTTATTACAGAGGTAATAACTTCCAAGACTCGACAAAACTCTTGGGTTATCTCCCAACAAGTACTTTTATTTAATGCCTTTAAGTTAGGCCCGAAACTTCCAAAGATGCTCACATAGGATATATATATCTGGAGTGAAAGAGAGCATCAAGAAGAAAATAACCAAAACACTTGAGTCTAACCCACTTCCTATGCATGGGGGTATCATGAGAAAACGAATTGTTGAAACAAAAATCCACAAGTATAGGAAGACAAAACAGATGCAACTTTAAAGCTTTCAACATGAAACGGGGAAACTTAACATCATTGAGATGCATAAAACCATGTTTCCCTCTCTCAAAATAACTTTCAGTAGCACTTGGAATAAAGTTGACAATATAACTATCACTGACAACAACTTTATTATCATAATAAGCATACTTACAGTCACCAAAAAGAGGTCCAAGGTCATAGACTGGATCAATAGAAGCAAGTTGTTCCATCCTGAAATCTGCATTAAGCAAGCTATTTTCACAAGGAGCTTTAGCAAATTTGGAAAATTTAAACTCATAAGAATCTCCATCAAACTTAGTTAAAAGTTTTTCCTTCATACAATCAATAATAGCTCCACAAGTGTTTAAGAAAGGTCTACCAAAAATGATAGGACAAGTTTTGCTCGCTGCTGAATTAAGCACTAGAAAATCAGCAGGATATTTAATCTTACCACAGAGAACCTTGACATCTCTTACAATACCAATGGGGCAAATGGTCTCCTTGTTAGCAAGGTGAATAACCACATAAATGTCCTCAAGCTCACAAGGACCAATCTCATGCATAATTTCCCTGTAAAGCTCATAAGGAATAGCACTAGAACTAGCACCAATATCACATAAACCATAGTAGAAATGATCACCAATTTTAACATAAAGCACAGGAACACTAGCTTTTCTAGCCTGACTAGGATGAGAGATAATATTAGAAGCGTCTTCACAGAAAACAATGTGCTCATCCTCTATATTTCTAGTGACAGTGTCTTTCACAATAGCTACCACGGGTTCATCACTCAAATGCTTACCAGGCTCCACAATTTTCATTGTACCTTGGTTATTTGCACTAATAATCATAGAATACTCCTTTACCTTAGCCGGGAAAGGCATTTTCTCAACATGGGGTTTAGGCACAATATGATTAGTAATACAAACTTGAGTACTTCTAGCTGGAACATGACTAACAACATCTTTATAAGGAGCATGGTACTACTTTTTCTTGGGAATTTCAATGTAAGAGTCAAAGGCCTTAAAATAGCTGGCAATACTTTGGGAATCAGGACCAAACTCATTGCTAATATCACGGAAGCTATCAGTTCCCATAAAATATTTAATGCATTCATAATCATAGTTTATACCTAACTTTCTTCCGTTGTCATTCTCCCAAGCTTCAGTGATCTCTTGAATACGGTCTAGAAGATCCCATTTAGCTTCTTCCTTCATATATGTGAAAGATCCAGCACAAGAAGCATCTAGTAAATCTTTATCATGAAGATAAATCCTAGCATAAAAATTATTGAGAATAATATTGTTAGGGAGTTCATGAATAGGACATTTAAGCATTAGTAACTTCAATCTCCCCTAAGCTTGAGCTGTACTTTCTCCATCAAGAGGCCAAAAGTTATATATAAGATTTCTATCCTTATGGATCTCACTGGGAGGATAAAATTTAGAGTAAAAGAGAGATGACGTCTCCTCCCATTCCATGGATTGTCCATTCTTCAGCAGCTTATACCATTCTTCAGCTCTCCCTTTCAAGGATATGGAGAGTAATCTCTTCTTCTTCACATGTTCAGTTGTGATACCTGCACACTTTAACAACCCGCATAATTCATGGATAAAAAACAAGTGATCACCGGGATGGACAGTTCCATCCCCAAAATAATAATTATCCATAACACGATCAACAATACTTGTAGGTATATTAAAAGGATCTATCTCAACAAGAGGTGGTTCATCTACTACCCTAGCAGTGGTAGTAGTTTTCCCAAACAGAAAACCAAGTGGGTTATCCATATTGGAAACAAAGTAACAAGCAGTAACAAGAGCAATACTTATAGTGAAAGTTTCCCTTACCAGTTCCACTCTTCAATAGCGCTCCACTCCCTGGCAACGGCGCCAGAAAATAGTCTTGATGACCCACAAGTATAGGGGGTGTATCGTAATACTTTCGATAAATAGGAGTGTCGATCCCAACGAGGAGCAGAAGGTGCTGAACAGTGGTATGGAGCAGGAAATCCCTGTGAATACTTAGCAAACAGATTTTTAGTGGTTTTCTGGAAGGGCAACAAAACAAAGAGGAAGTAACAGAAGTAACGAACAAACGCAGCAAGTGGCCCAATCCTTTCTTAGCAAAGGACAAGCCGGTGGAAATACTTATAATGACCAAAAGTTCTCGAGGACACATGGGAATTCTGTCAAGTGTTTTCGCTTCAAATAGCTGAGTACTCTTCTCTGGTGTTTGTAAGTGTTGTGTGGGTGAACCTGTGCTAACATACCGCCCTTCGTAGGACTAATACATACTTGTGATTAAACTGAAGGGAATATGCCCGAGAGGCAATAATAAAGTGGTTATTATCGTATTCCTTATTTATGATAAATGTTTATTTTGCATGCTACAATTGTATTAATACGGAAACGTTAATACATGTGTGTTTAATAAACAAAAAGGAAGTTCCTAGTTATGCCTCTCTTATAAACTAGCTCATTGATTAACAAGATGATCAAGGTTTCCTGATCATGGACATTGGATGTTGTTAATAACAAGGTCACAACATTAGTGTAATGATGTGATGAACATTCATCTGAAGTATAGCATTACGATCAAAGTCACTGAGTTTATATTGCTATAACAACTTACGAAGTGATCCTAATCCTTAGACCATGAGATCATGTCAATCACTAACACCGGAAGAGTTTCTTGATGACATCAAACGTCACACCATAACTGGGTGATTATAAAGATGGCTTCAGAACTACTAAAGTGTTATGTTGAGGCCCATGGATCGAGAGTGGAATTTGTTCATCCCGATGATGGATAGATATTCTCTGGGCCCTCTCGGTGATATCACATTGATTAGCTTGCAAGCAAGTGATTTGATCACTAGAATGTTATATCACGGGAACGAGAAAAAAGTGCATGTCGGTAACGAGATCAAACTAGGTATGGAGATACCGATGATCAAATCTCGGACATGTAATATATCGTGAAACAAAGGGATTAAGATACTAGCGTAAAAAGGTTCCGACGATCACAGGAAAGTCATCGTTGAATGTGTGGGAGTCAGTATGGATCTCCAGGTCCTGCTTCTGATTATTGATTGGAGAAGGGTCTCGATCATGTCCGCATTATTCGCGAACCGTAGGGTGGCACACTTAAGGACACTGAAATCCAATTGGAGCAAAAGTTTCATGTCAGAAAGAATAACAAGCGCAGGAATTTATTTCACTAGATACCGAAACAGGTTTTCGGGTGAAATTGCAGAAAGTGTTTTTGCATGTGAAATGAAATACTAGCAAGGGGTTATATGAGAATGTTTGTCATTAAAGTAATTGACAAAATTCATAATAAATAAAAGGAGTTTTATTTAATGAGAGTTTGCATTAAATTTGGTGGAAATTTAATGGGAATTTGAGTGGGTTTTTGAGTGGAGGGAATTGAAAGGCATTTGAGTGAATGGAGTGTACACCCACATGAATGTGGAAGAGGTGGGGGCAGCCCCCATGGCTGGGCACCATGCCCCTTGGGTGCCCCCTCTCCCCTATAAAAGGCCCCCCTCTCATCCTCTCAAAGTACACCTCCTTGTGAAGGATCTCTCTCCCCCTATAGAATTTATCCCCCATGGTCTCGGACTAGCGAGACACATGTTCCCGGTGGCTATTCGGCAAGAAAGAGTTATGCTTCCGCTGCATCGCTGGAGCGAATAGGCAGAGGTTGCTCGGTGTCTTGTACGTGTGTGCGAGCACGGATGCACTGCTGTTTTGCGGCGCTAGGACTTCCTCTCGATCTTGAGATCAGCAAGAGATCGTCTACATCAACCACGAGTTTGACTCATTAAGCTTTGTCGGTCTTCAAGGGTATGTTCTCTACGGATATACATCCGCCCATTGTTTGTATCTAGTAGATAGATCTTGGTACATAGTTGTTCCCATCGTAGGAATTTTTTGTTTTCTATGCTGCGAACCCTACAGTAGATAGATAGATCTTTGTCAAAAATTTGGTTATCCTCGTTGTGGTTCATGTTCGTAGGTAAGAACGGTTCTATCTTCGAAAGCCCTAAGCCATGTAAAACTTGCAATGGATAAATTAGAGGCGTCTAGTTTAGATTGTTGCTGGGCTAGTGTCATGATATGGTGATGTTGTAAGTAGAAGTATAAGTCGATACTCTTACAACACGCATAACGTGTAAGTTCCATAGACCTTGGCCTTACACATAGAGGTATGATGGCGATCATACCATGATGCACATGATGGAGATCAAATGCAAGAACCATATCATTTCACTTATTAACATGTGATGTTTGTTGCATCTTATATTGCTTGTTTGGCATTTTATTAGCATAATAAGATGATCCCTCATTTAGATATCAAGATAAAAATGTGTTCTCCCTTAAGTATGCACCGATTATGTTTCGTCGCTCCAAGACATCACGTGATGATCGGGTGTTCTTGGATCCACGATCATATTTCGGGTGTAAGACAGTTGCACATGTGAATAGTAAGGTTCTTACTTGGCGAGCCTAGCATGTACAGACATGGCCTCGGAACACGGACCGAAAGGTTAAGCATGAGTCATATGGAAGATATGATGCCCATTTCCTCCAGAACTAAACGAACTACTCACAAGACATCATATGGATCAAGATCAAAGATGATATGGTAATGGATAACAATCTGAACATAAACAATAATCCAACGGTTCCACTCACAAGCATCAACTACAATAGTAATCAACACCGGAAAAGTTTCCTATAAGAACTAAAGCAATATCCAACACAATTGTTACAACGGGACGGCGTGGTGATGATGGTGCTGGTGGAGATGATGGTGTGGATGATGATGACCATCCCGATGAAGCCTAGCTTGATGATGGTGTTGATGGCGATGGTCTCCCCTCTCCGGGAAGGAATTCCCCAGCAGAAATCTGTCTGCCAGAGAGATCTTTCTCTCTATGTGTTTTCCGCCCCCAGAGGCGACGAAAATCTATCTGTGGTCGCCCCCCTGGTGTTAGGATTCCGTAGCGAAGATATAGGCGAAGGGGCGGAGTCGGAGGCCGGGCATGTGGGGCACACCTGCCCTAGGCGCGGGGCCAGGTGGGCCCATGCCTAGGGGGGTGTGGGCCCCCTGAGGCCCCACTTCTCCCTCCTTCTGGCTTCCTTCGTCTTCTGGTAAAATAATATGTTTCCATATTTTTCTGGTATTTTTCGGATCTTCGCGAAATTGCACCGAAACGCCTTCTTTTCCAGCAGAATCTAGACTCCGGCAGTCCATCCTCCAGGAATCATCCAACATGCATAAACAGGTGAAAAGCCATAAGTAATACCTCATAATAAGACAAATATCAATGAATAGAGGTAAATTATGATATAGAAAGGTGATGCAAATTGGGCGTATTAGAGTCATTCACTTCCTTTCTCTTTACTTTTTTTAGTTTGGTTAGTCTCTTTTGTTCAGTTTTGTTTGCCTCTTGTTTTCAAAAACTCCAAAAAATTAGTTTAGTTTGGTTTGCTTTCTCTTATCAAAAACACAGAAAAATTAGTTTCTACTCTAGCTGCTGCTGCTGTTTTTGGCTTGCTCCACCTTTGCCAAAATGAACTCTGCTAAGAACACCAAGTTGTGTGACTTCATTAGCACAAACAACAATGATTTCCTTAGCACTCCTATTGCTCCACCTGCTCCCGATGCTACCTTTTATGAAATTAAACCTGCTTTGTTGAATCTTGTGATGAGAGAGCAATTTTCTGGTGCTAGTTCTGATGATGCTGCTGCCCATCTCAATAACTTTGTTGAACTTTGTGAGATGCAAAAGTATAAGGATGTAGATGGAGATATTATTAAGCTCAAGATGTTTCCTTTCTCCTTAAGAGTAAAAGCTAAAGAATGGTTGCTATCCTTGCCTAGAAATAGTATTGATTCTTGGACTAAGTGCAAAGATGCTTTTATTGGAAAGTACTATCCTCCTGCTAAGATTATATCTATGAGAAGTGACATTATGAAATTTAAACAACTTGATAATGAACATGTTGCTCAAGATTGGGAAAGAATGAAATCTTTGGTTAAGAATTGTCCCACTCATGGACTCACTGCTTGGATGATTATCCAGACTTTTTATGCAGGTTTGAACTTCTCTTCAAAAAACCTGTTGGATTCAGCTGCTGGAGGTACCTTCATGGGCCTCACTTTGGGTGCTGCAACAAAGCTCCTTGACAATATGATGGTTAACTACTCTGAATGGCACACTGAGAGAGCTCCACATGGTAAGAAGGTAAATTTTGTTGAAGAAACCTCCTTTTTGAATGATAAGATTGATGTTATTATGGCTATGCTTGTTAATGGGAAAGCTCCTCTAGATCCTAATAGTGTTCCCTTAGCCTCTTTGGTTGCCCAAGAGGAGCAAGTTGATGTGAACTTCATTAGAAACAACAATTTCAACAACAATGCCTATAGGAATAATTTTGGTGGTAATAACAATTATAGGCCTTATCCTCCTAATAATGGCAATTCCTATGGAAACTCCTACAACAATGCTAGAAGTGCCCCCTCTGAACTTGAAGTCATGCTCAAAGACTTTATTAGTAAACAAACTGCTTTGAACAAGACTGTGGAGGAAAAACTTTTAACTGTTGAGAAGAATATTTCCTCTTTGTCTGAAGCACAGTCCTCCTTGATTAATAAAATGGCTGCTAAACCTGAAACCATGGAAAATACCTTTGCTGCTACTCATGCCATACAAGTTACTATTGATGAAAATGTTATACTATTAGCTCAACTTCATGCTAAGTGGGAAAGGGAAGCTGAAATTGATAGAAACAATAGTGTGTGCACCATCACTAGAATGGATACCACTAAACCACAAGAAGTCCCTATTCCTCCTCCTATAGTGCCTAGGCCTAATGAGTCTACTACTAGTGATGCTAAGTTTCATTTTGATATAGATGGTTGTAATATTTCTGAAATGATTTTGTTCCTGCAAAAGCTTGCTAGAAGCTGATGCTAGTGATATGCATGTTGCTTTCACTAAACACATTACAAATGCTCTTGTGAAAATTAAGGAAGAGAAGCTAAAACACAAAGCTTCTATTCCTAGGAAAGTATAAGATAGTTGGGACCCCATTATTAATATGCAAGTGAATGACTTTGATCTCAAAGCTTCATGTGATCTCGGTTCTAGTGTCTCTATTATGCCTAGGAAGATTTATGAAATGCTTTATTTGCCACCTTTGGAAGATTGCTATTTGGATGTCCCACCCAATGATAATGCTAAAAAAACTCATGGGGAGTATTAATGATGTTCACATTATGGTTAACAATGCTTATGTCCCTGTTGAATTCTATGTTTTGGATGTTGAATACAATGCTTCTTGTCCTATTACTTTGGGAAGACCTTTTCGTAGAAATGTTGGTGCCATCATTGATATGAAAGAAGGCACCATTAAATACCATTTTACATTCAAGAAAGGTATTGAACATTTCCCTATGAGAAGAGAGAAGTTTCTTTTTGCTCCTACTTTGAAAGCAATGTTTGATGTTAATGCTTCTTCATTTTAAAATACTTGATTCTTCTTGCTTCTTGTGCCTAACTTAAAGGCGTTAAAGAAAAGTACTTATTGGGAGATAAACCAAGAGTTTTATTGAGTCTTGTAAGTTATTACTTCAGTAATGACCTCTCCTTATCCTTTTTGTTTGCTTTTTGTGCCAAGAATTACCTCTAATGAGAGGGAAGTATGATTTGGGGAGTTGCTGTCCCAAAACAGATTTCTATCCTCCCCCAAAAACATTCGTGAGGAGTCTGTGTAACTCGGATTAAGCTGAAAATTTACAAATAAATCCCCAAGTATGTTAGCTTACTTTCGTTAATTCAACACTTTTTTATTTGAGCAACAGAAGATTTCGAAAAAATCAGTTTCTATCTGCTGGTCTGTTTTGATAGATTTCTGCCATTATTTGCATTTGCTTCTTATTGATTCATTTTTGAGTTCTCTTTAGGTGAATTGAGCTTTTTAAATGAGTTGCTACAGTAGCTTGTGTTTTTAGTGAAAATTCTTGCTGTTCCAAAGCTTTACCTAAGGGCCTATTATCTTTTGAATACACTAATGTTGCTAATGAAGATTGTGTGAAGTTTTATATGAAGTAAAAATTTCAGGTGTAGAGAGAGAATGATGTAATGAGATAAAGAATGGATAAAAGCTCAAGCTTAGGGATGCCACCCCGGTGTCACCCTAAGAAATATCCAAGAGGTACAAGCATCAAAGCTTGGGGATGCCCAAGGCATCCCCTTCTTCATCAATAAAAAGCTCAGGTCTGTCTAGACACTTCGTTTTTATTGTTTCATGCACTGTTGTGTTGTTCTTGGAGCGTCTTAGTTTTCGTTTGGTTTGTTTAGTTGGCTTGAATAAAGTAGTTTGGACCCCCGTTCTCGCTGTGTTGTAGCAAATAAGTTGCTTGGTGTTGAAAAGGAGTAGGAAGTTCTTGCTTGATAAGTGCAAGAGGAGCTTGCATTGACTGTGACTTAGACTTTAGCATGACATGCTAGGTGTTGTTTTAACCTTATGATTAGTGATTATTTCTGTAGCATGTCTTGTTCCAAATAATTGGGATTGCTTAGTGTGCGTTGAAAGAGTTATGCATTGTTTTAGCATACAAAAGCATAGTATTATGGTATTCTCCTTTGATGATTTGTTTGGGTTGACTTGGCACATGCTGGCACCATGTTATGACTATGAAAAGTCACCATAGCCTCTATGATCATTTAGTCCTTGACTTGTAGTACCACTCTATGCCTTGATTAGTAATGTTTTGTTGCTCTGCATTATTATGGCCATTATTGCTCTCTTAATTGGTTGCTCCCAGTCTTTTGCTAGCCTCCACTTGTATGAGTAAGTTCTACTCATGCTTCCAACTCCTACGAAACAAAGTTATTCCAAAGTTTCCACTATAACTTCCTATGCATGGTGTGTTACACCATTCCAAGTATATTCTTGTTTTCAGCTATCTTCCAATTAAAAACTATTTTGTTATGTGAAAACTTAGTGATTAAAGCCCTCACAAACTTGATGGAACACTTTATATTCTTTGCCCCTAATAAACTTGAACCATTATGTCGTCTATGTTGTATATGCTTGCACTTATACGTTGGAATTAGCATAACCGTGCTGTCACGGGGAACGTTTTCAACATTGTACTTGTACTTTGTACTCAGTTGATCATGCTCTTTTGTCTATGGATGTCATCGGCGTGAAATAAAGAGGGTACTTATAAGTCCATGGAGTATGTATTTTGTGTTAGAGAAACGCCTTGGACGCTAGCCTAAGCCATGCCTAATCATGGTGGAAACTTGCAGCATCACCATAGTGAGCTATCTATGAAGCATCCTCAATAAAAATCTATGAACATAGTAAATAAAAAGATCGCTGAGATGCTCATTATCTGCTTGCCTTGTCATTTTGGTTATGGGATAGCACCTGTACTATGTGCAAGGGGTACCCCGTTGGCGGTTCTCTATGATACGCAACTTACAATGACAAGAACTTACAGGTAACTAAAGTTAAGTAGCATGAGGTGTGGCCCTCGTATTCAAGGGACTTAAGATTGCCAACTTATACTTTGTCAAGCATATACTCCATAGTCTGTTCACTTTAACCTTAATCACTTCAAGCTGCTTATGATAGGGGCAATGAGGGCTGAAAGCTAACAAGTACCATAATTTTTGGAAGCTCTTTTTGAAACTTGAAATCCCTGCTTCCCTTTGTGAAGGGTCTTTCTTCCACCATTATTTGAGTCTCCACCTTCTACTTTTAGGCACCATTAAGAGAGCATAGCTTTCATTCTCTGTGCAGTGTCCCAAAACTTATTAATTTACGCATATTGTGATATTACTTGTTCTTGTGCTACTTGTTTCTAGTCACCCTTGTGAACTTTGAAGGTGTCCTATGCATCTATTTGATACTCTATGAGGGACAAGCTGATTGCCACTATGCCATGTTTTCTGTATGTGAAACAAACAAATGGTTTTCAACGCATGTTATTCATGATCTTTGTTTGTAGCCTTTCATGTTGCATGCATAGTTACTATGTCCTATTGTTAGAACTCCATCTTTCATGCACATGTTTAGAGTTCTTTGTTCCCAGCTTTCAATGCTTGCAAATGGTTTGATCTTGGTTTTGATGGTGCATGTCACCTAAAAAATTATTCTTTTTATCACTTACCTACTCGAGGACGAGCAGGAGTTAAGCTTGGGGATGCTTGATACGTCGGAAACGTATCTATAATTTTTGATGCTCCATGCTTGTTTAATATCTACTTTGCTTTGCTTTTTCTATACTTTGAGGTGTTTTTATATCTTTTCTGGAACTAACCTATTAACAAGTTGCCAGGTGCCAGTTGCCTGTTTTCTCCTGTTTTTGGTTCCAGAAAGGCAGAAAATCAATATTATCGAAATTGGACGGGACAAAAGCCAAAGTCAATATTTTACCGTGAGGGACACGAAGTCTAGAGGAGAGACGAAGAAGCGGACCAGGGCGGCCGCACCCCCCTAGGCGCGGGTGGGCCCACCCTGCGCCTAGGTAGGGTGTGGGCCCCCTAGCCGCCTCCCATCCTTGCCTCTTCGCCTATAAGAAGCCCCCGATGCAGAAACCCTAGGCACCCGATCAAAACTCCACGAAACCTTCTGTAGTCGCCGCCACCGTCGTACCTAGATCGGGGGGATCTAAAGTTCTTCCCGTCACCCTGCTAGAGGGGAGATCATCCCGAAGGTCTTCTTCTCCGGTATGATGCATGAGTAGTTCCACCTTGGACTATGGGTCCATGTAGTAGCTAGATGGTTGTAGCTCCTCCTTGTGCTTTCATGTATAGATCTTGTGATCTCCGTTCATGATCAAGATCTAATCTATTTGTAATCATGCATGTTGTGTTTGCGGGGATCCGATGGATATTGAGATTACTATGTCAGATTGATTAATGGTTTTGTCTATTTGATACTATCATGTATGTGTTGTTTGTGATCTTGCATGCTCTCTATTGTTAGTAGCTATCTTGGCCGAGTAGTTGCTAGTGACTCCAAGAGGGGGTATTTATGCTCGATAGTGGGTTCATGCCTCTAGTTTCCAAAGGAAGTGACAAAAATCTCTTCGGTTGTAGATGTGTTGTTGCTACTAGGGAGAAAACAACGGTATCTTGTTCATGGAACAAGTGGATTGTTTACCTTACACACTTTGCTTAAAGCAATTGTCTGTTGCTTACAACTTAATACTAGAGGGGGTTCGGATGATAACCTGAAGGTGGACTTCTAGTCATAGATGCAGTTGGATGGCGGTCTATGTATATTGTTGTATTGCCCAATCGAATCTCATAGGATCTTTTTGTCTGGTATTGCATTGTTATGCCTTGATCAGTTCATGTCAATTGTCCTGCTGTAATTTGTTTATCCTTCATGCCATGTTGTTTATCTAAGGATAGCACCTCTAGTGAACTATGGACCCCGGTCCAATCTTTACCATTGATACATCTTCCACTGTTGCTTATTTACTTGCTGCAAACCATTACCTTCCACACCATACATTTAATCCTTTGTTACAACAAACCGGTGAGCTTGACAACCTCACTGATTCGTTGGGGCAAAGTCTTGAGTCTGTGTTGTGCAGGTTTCCGCATTGCTTGCAACACCTGTGTGATGTTTCCTTCCTCCTGCTGGTTCGATAACTTCGGTTTCTTACTGAGGGAAAACTTGCTGCTGTGCTGCTTCACACCCTGCTCTTGGGGTTCCCAACAAGCTCTACGTCAGCCATCAAGCAACCATGCATATGTTTCTTCGGTCTCGTTTGATAGGATGGCACAGCCAAATACCGTTGTTTTACAGTGATTGTTCAAGCCGATAAATGGAACAAATGGCATTCTATACTTATTCATCTTGCATGTGCTGTCAAACACAACGACGTCGACATAGTCCTGGTTGTCCCGACGTGATTGAGAATCGCACTAGAACACGTGCTGCAGACGGCCTTCATGTAGCGTGTAATCATAAAAAAACTTAGGGTCTCTCTTCTTTCTCTCCGCCATGATGCCCAAGGTTGTGTTAGCATCACCCTTATAAAGCAGCTTCCTTTTCTCCCTTGAGCACATATTGTACAAATCCTTCCTTGTAAATCCCACACCATCAAATGAACCACCAGAGTTGCTAATCATTGATCGCATGATGATATGGTTCCTAACCCCCATGTTGCATTGTGATAATATCTCAGCTCTTTGGGAGTCGTTGATCTTCTTATGGGACCAAAGAAAAGGGACTTCATTCGGTCTCGCTAACACATGATTGAGAGTGTCATCAAAACTCTGAACGATCCAAAGACCAGTTTTTTCATCAAACTTCACCACCATACGTGCCTTACAGTTGCACCTAGTCTCACCTCTGAGCCTATATTTGCGGCCTTCCATTGTCAGTAACTTAGTGTTACGTTTCCTTTTCTTGCAACACACAAAGCGTCTTAGACGAACAACTCCGTCATCAAACCGCGTCACTTGGTGCTTCCTAATGCCGAACCGATGATCTTTGGCATATCTGTTGTAAAAAAGAATAGGCTGATGCTTCACTATCAAATGTCATTTCCATTATCTTGCAGTATAGTTCTCTCTTATCATCAGGATACCCAGTGTCATTGCTACATTTATTTGAACTCTCAGTATAATTACATGGTGCTTGCTACAAATTCAAAACCTAGCCATTAGAACTATAGTAGTATGCATGTCGGTTCGTTGATTACTAGAAAATAGCCTATAAATAATACCTTACTCGTGTCAATGAACATATCAAAATTTGGTGCATCTTTACAATCATCATAATTACCCATCTCCAAGTCTGATTCACCTAAATAGTCATACTCCATACATGAGTCATTTTACCTGAAAATTTTAGCAATATTTAGTACACAATTGCATCATCCGGTGCATGACATATAAAATTTTATACCAGTACACATACCTCACTATCGACAAACATGTCCGTTTCTTCATGGTTGTTAAGGCCATTGTGGAAATCGTCATCATAGACAATCTAAATAAATCAATCCTTGAGATATCATATATTAGTTAATATAATATTTAAATATGAAATAAGAAGCTAATATGTCCTCACATCAAACTCTTCTTTGCTCCAGCCGTCTTCGGGATGCGTATTGGCGGAAATAGAATCATCACCGACATACCCGGTTTGATCATCTTTCATACTAGATCTAGAGTCCTCCATCTCCTCTATGAGTGATTCGCCACATTGTTAGAATCACCAATGCTACTTGTGTCTAACAATTACTAGAGACAGAGTATGATCATGGGATGAACTTACAAGATCGGAAGATGAAGCCGACGATTTGGATTAGAAACCCTAGTGACGAAGACGCCGAGCCGCTGGCGTGACTTCTACTTTCGAGGATCTGTGGAGGCGGACACGAGGATCTGCAGAGGCGGACGCGAGGATATACGGTGGCGCACGTGGGGTAGATCGGTGGCGCTGAGAGGAATCAGATCCACGGGTACGAGCGATCGAGTTTACCCAGGCGGCGGAGAAGAGAAATCTTCAGTTACGCCCAACAATGGTGCATGGATGGACGTGGGAGCTATTTGCGGTGATTAAGTTTAGGTGAGCCCCACGTGAGGTCGTGTCGTACGGTGCCATTTGTCCCTATATACAGATACGAGACTATACTGGGCTTGGATATGGGTTCCACCAGGGCCAAAATAAACTAAGCCAACAAAACACGCCGAACTAAAATGTCCCTAGTAGTTCGGACTTCCTCTTCAACGAGGGTGCGCGCTGAAGCACACCTCTTATCAAAATTTAAATAAATCTATATACTAAATAGTTAGATTTATCCAAATCTCGATAAATTTGAGTCAACTAATATGGGTCAGAGCAAATACTACAATTGGGAACCAACACCCCAAAGATTTTGCAAAGACAACTATCCGCACCGCCATCCTCTAGAATATATATATGAAAAAGATGCAACGCCCCGGTGTTCAATCATGTCGACAAACCCACCATGTTATTACGGAATTGCTATGTCACAGCTAGCTGTGACGTAAGCTACGTCACAGCTAGGTCAGTTGTCGTTGGATGTTTTGCTTCAAGATTTGCGCAGGTGGTTTCCTCGTTGTGTTTGGCGACGTTCCTAGCGATCGTACCTCGCGATCATGGCGTGTTAGCTATCGGTTCGCGACGGCCCAAGCCCATGTGCGTTAGCTGTAGTTTGGTTTTGCTATTGGGCCAGAGCTAGCTGTTTTGGTTATTCTGTTGGGTCGCGTTTGTGTTGGTTTGTTTTTGCGTTTTTTGTTTTGTTTTGTTTACACAACGTAGCAGGAATCAGTTGGTTTAGTTGTTAATTTTTTTTAATTTATTAGCTGATTTCCTGTTTATAGGGAAGACTAAATATAGTTGTGTGGCTGTGGTTGTTTCTTGACTGATGCGAGAATGATTCTTGTTTGTTCAGCCACTTATAATTCTTGTGGTTGTGGTTTAATTCTATTTTTGGTGTGTACTATTTTTAGTGTTGCATTGGGTCCTATATATTTCGTATGGTTTGTGTTGGAACGGCAGACTAAAGGCTCAAGTTGCTCTTTTGTAGAAGTTGGGAAAGGAATAGTTGTTTTTTTAGTGTTCCGTAGAGGCTCAAGTTTACTACAAAGACATGAGCAATGCAAGGAGCTCGTGTGATGTGTGTCATCAACCAGCTAGGATGTGCGAAAGAGCACCCCACAGTCTGTATAAGTTTCGTGTCAAAATGGTTGATGAAGATTATGAGGAATTAGCTGTAAGTTTGATTTTTTATATTAATTTTTTTAAGTTTTATTTTATATTAATTTATTTTGGTTTTTCCTTTTTTTAGGTTGTGCCATGTTTTTTTACTGATCGAATAGGAATATTATGGCCAAACAATTAGATGAAAGTTCTTGCTGAATTGCCAAATCGTGGTTTAGAGAATCCAATCCCTAAAAGTGATCACCACATCTTTTTAGATAGGGTTGACAGTAAAATATACATGTGTGGGCCATACTGGAATTCTTTGATCGAGGCATTCAATATAGATGAAGATGATGTTATTTCATTTGAATATAATACATCGATTGGGTGTTTTGAAGTAAGAGTTACTTCAAGTGAAGGATATAGAAAGAATTGGGCTCATTTCCCAAGTAAGTTATGTTATATCTTTGTTTATATGTTTAATTTTATTTTTTGTTTGATGACTAATGTATTTTCATTATGTTTTTGTTTTTATAGAGGTTTCTGATATACCTATTGGTTGTGATTCATATTTGTTCAACACATATTTTGATGATATACACGATGTTACACAAAACAAAATGAATGGGATTGTTGCTACAATGCAAGTTGTGAAGATGGAGTCTGTGGATGATGACATCATTCCTAAATTCTATGTTTATAGGCTTGATGCTAGTGATATATTTCGCTTGGTTAGTAATTTTATTTTTTGTATTTGTTTATTATTTTCACATAATTTATTATGTAAATAATTAATTTTTTATATTCTTTCTTTATATAGGAAGTACCTACTGAGGTTTTCCCTAATGCAACTAAAATCCCAGATCGAGGTGAAGCACGTTATGTGTGGGGTGATAGAGCTATACCTGGATCATACAAATTATTTGAAGATTGTATTAGGTTCCGTTATAATTGGGGAGCTTTTAGTAGTGATGCAAATTTAAAAGTAAATGATCTTATCCATGTTATTGTTGATGTAAAAGAAGGATTCCTGATACTCGAAGTATACAAGAGCAAAGCATAGTTGAACAAATTCCCGAATTACTAGTGATATTTTGTTATTTTTTTTTTTTTAATAATTATGTATTACTCTCTTATGTAATTGATAAATTTTATTAATTGATATCTTTTATTTATTTTTTTGATACTTTGTGGCTTGTGGAGTTGCAATTTGGATGTTAAGTTGCTTATTTCTTATTTTATACTTATGGTTTACTTGCATGGTGGCATGCAACTAGGAATTTTTATATTTTTTAATAATTTTATTTCCATCTAGAGTTGTAACTGGCTTATTTAATTTTATATATGGAGAAGGGCATATGATTTTTTATTTTTCAATTTCTATATTAATATCAGCCGAATTGCATGTTGACATGCAACTAGGTTCTTTTTTATTTTTTGAAATTTTTTGAGTTGCATGTGGAGATGCAACTGGTATGTTATCTTTAATATTTTCTTGTTTATATATTTGAGGGCGGGTTGATTTGCATGTTAGCATGCAACTAGGAATTTTTATTTTTTTTAATAATTTGAGTGGCATATTAAAAAATTTATATTGAGAAGGGCATGATTAAGATTATTTTAATAATTACTAATTTGAGTTGCATGTTGTCATGAAACTAGGTGCTTTTTATTTTTTGAAATATTTTTGAGTTGCATGTCGAGATGCAACTGTCTTGTTAACTTGAATATTTGTTGTTTTATTTGTGACGACAGGTTGACTTGCATGAAAGCATGCAATTAGGAATTTTTAAATTTTTTAATAATTTGAGTTGCATATTAAATTTTTTATATTGAGAAGGGCATGATTATTTTGCATGTTGATATGCAATTATAAATTATTTGCATTTTTTTAAAATATGATTTGCAACTAGGAATTTTTAAAAAATTTAATATTTTGAGTTGCATGTGGAGATGCAACTGGCATGTTAACTTGAATTTTTCTTGTTTTTATTTTGTGATGACGGGTTGACTTGCATGTTCGCATGCAACTAATAATTTTTAAATTTTTTAATATTTTGAGTTGCATGTAGAGATGCAACTGGCATGTTCACTTCAATTTTTCTTGTTATATATGTGAGGTCGGTTTGACTTGCATGTTGGCATGAAACTAGGAATTTTTAAATTTTTTAATAGTTTGAGTTGCATGTGGAGATGTAACTGGCTTGTTTACTTGATTTTTTATTGTTTTATAGATGAGGATGGGTTGACTTGCATGTTGGCATGCAACTAGGAATTTTTAAAAATTTTAATAGTTTGAGTTGCATGTGGAGATGCAACTGACATGTTTAGTTAAAATTTTCTTGTTTTATATATGAGGATGGGTTGACTTACATGTTGGCATGCAACTAGGAATTTTAAATTTTTTAATAGTTTGAGTTGCATGTGGAGATGCAACTGACAAGTTTACTTGAATTTTTCTTGTTTTATATATGAGGATGTGTTGACTTGCATGTTGGCATGCAAATAGGGATTTTTAATTTTATTAATAATTTGAGTTGCATGTGGAGATGCAACTAGCATGTTTACTTGAATTTTTCTTGTTTTATATATGAGGACGGGTTGACTTGCATGTTGGCATGCTACTAGGAATTTTTAAATTTTTTAATAGTTTGAGTTGCATGTGGAGATGCACATGCAACTAGAAATTTTAATTTTTTTAAATAGTTTTAGTTGCATGTGGAGATGCAACTCGCATGTTCACTTCAATTTTTAATATGTGAGGACGGTTTGACTTGCATGTTGACATGCAACTAGAATTTTTTAAATTTTTTAATAGTTTGAGTTGCATGTAGAGATGCAATTGGCATGTTTACTTGAATTTTTCTTGTTTTATTTTGTGAGGATGGGTTGATTTGCATGTTGGCATGCAACTAGTAATTTTTTTAAATTTTTTAATAGTTTGAGTTGCATGTGGAGATGCAACTGGCATGTTTACTTGAATATTTCTTGTTTTATTTTGTGAGGATGGGTTGATTTGCATGTTGGCATGCAACTAGGGATTTTTAAATTTTTTAATAGTTTGAGTTGCATGTGGAGATGCAACTGGCATGTTTACTTGAATATTTCTTGTTTTATTTTGTGAGGATGGGTTGATTTGCATTTTGGCATGCAACTAGGGATTTTTAAATTTTTTAATAATTTGAGTTGCATGTGGAAATGCAACTGGCATGTTTACTTGAATATTTCTTGTTTTATTTTGTGAGGACGGGTTGAGTTGCATGTTGGCATGCAACTAGAGATTTTTAAAAAATTTAATAGTTTGAGTTGAATGTGGAGATGCAACTGGCATGTTTACTTGAATATTTCTTGTTTTATTTTGTGATGATGGGTTGAGTTGCATGTTGGCATGCAACTAGGGATTTTTAAATTTTTTAATAGTTTGAGTTGCATGTGGAGATGCAATTGGCATGTTTACTTGAATTTTTCTTGTTTTATTTTGTGAGGATGGGTTGATTTGCATGTTGGCATGCAACTAGGGATTTTTTAAAAAATTAATAGTTTGAGTTGCATGTGGAGATGCAACTGGCACGTTTACTTGAATATTTTTGTTTTATTTTGTGAGGATGGGTTGATTTGCATGTTGGCATGCAACTAGGGATTTTTAAAAAAATTAGTAGTTTGAGTTGCATGTGGAGATGCAACTAGCATGTGTACTTGAATATTTCTTGTTTTATTTTGTGAGGACGGGTTGAGTTGCATGTTGGCATGCAACTAGGGATTTTTAAAAAATTTAATAGTTTGAGTTGAATGTGGAGATGCAACTGGCATGTTTACTTGAATATTTCTTGTTTTATTTTGTGATGATGGGTTGAGTTGCATGTTGGCATGCAACTAGGGTTTTTTAATTTTTTTTATAGTTTGAGTTGCATGTGGAGATGCAATTGGCATGTTTACTTAAATTTTTCTTATTTTTATATGTGAGGACGGTTTGAATTTCATGTTGACATGCAACTAGGGGTTTTTAAAAATTTTAATAGTTTGAGTTGCATGTGGAGATGCAACTGGCATGTTTACTTGAATTTTTTGTTATTTTATTTTGTGAGGACGGGTTGAGTTGCATGTTGGCATGCAACTAGGGATTTTTTTAATTTTTTAATAGTTTGAGTTGCATGTGGAGATGCAACTAGCATGTTTACTTGAATATTTCTTGTTTTATTTTGTGATGATGGGTTGAGTTGCATGTTGGCATGGAACTAGGGATTTTTAATTTTTTTAATAGTTTGAGTTGCATGTGGAGATGCAATTGGCATGTTTACTTGAATTTTTCTTATTTTTATATGTGAGGACGGTTTGACTTCAATGTTGGCATGCAACTAGGGATTTTTAAAAAATTTAATAGTTTGAGTTGCATGTGGAGATGCAACTGGCATGTTTACTTGAATTTTTCTTGTTTTATTTTGTGAGGACGGGTTGAGTTGCATGTTGGCATGCAACTAGGGATTTTTAATTTTTTTAATAGTTTGAGTTGCATGTGGAGATGCAACTGGCATGTTTACTTGAATATTTCTTGTTTTATTTTGTGAGGATGGGTTGATTTGCATGTTGGCATGCAATTAGGGATTTTTAAATTTTTTAATAGTTTGAGTTGCATGTGGAGATGCAACTTGCATGTTTACTTGAATATTTCTTGTTATTTTTTGTGAGGACGGGTTGAGTTGCATGTTGGCATACTTTAGGGAGTTTTAAATTTTTTAATAGTTTGAGTTGCATGTGGAGATGCAACTGGCTTATTAAATTTTTATATTTCTAAAATATCAATTGCATATGTTATTGAAATTGGATTTTTATTTTTTATGTTATTATTAATTTGTGCTAACTTGCATGTTGACATGCAACTAGGTCATTTTTGTAATTTTTGAAATGTTTGAGTTACTAGCTTTATTTAATTTTTTTATTTTTTTAATATTATGAGTTGTTAAAACATGACTTATATGCATGTTGACATGCAACTAGGAATTTTTAATTTTTTAAAATATGAGTTGCATATATTGTTGTAATTCGATTTTTATTTTATTTTTTATTTGAAATAGGTGGGGGGTGTTTTGCGTTTTTTAGGTTGCATGTGGAGATGAAACTTGCGTTTTTTAATAATGTTAGTATTCATCTTAAGAAAAATAATTAATGAATATTTCTTTGTTACTATGATCTTAAGAAAAATAATTAATGAATATTTGTTAGTATTCATGTTAAGTTGCATGTGGTATTGACTACCATCTTAACAAAAATAATTTAAAAATATAAAATGAAGAAGTTTTCACTACCATGTTAACACAATCCATGAAATAAACTTAAACAATAAAATGAAGAAAAAAATTTAACAATTTTATATTTGTTATATTTATATATAATTTCAACTGTTATATAAAGGGTATAATACGATTCATGTGTGTTTGCAAAGTTACCGTGATGTACATAAGAAACAACTACACATACACAATTACTACCCTCCTAAGTCAATGTCAAGTGGGTCCAGTATAAGTTTGCCGTTACCAACCAATTAAGTTGTCTGTTTCTTTTTCCCTCGCCGTACGTGACTTTTCTAGAAGAGCTGGGAGAGATATTTGAACAGTGGTCCTGAAAAATCGGTGGTGGAGGAAAAGGGGGAGCCGTTGCTTCGCAGGGGAGGGGTGGGTAGGAGATTGTGAGGAGGAATACGGCGAAGGTCTTGGCAGCCGCTGGGTTGGGTTGGAATTTGTCAGTCGGGAGGCGCTCCGTTCGTGAGAGCTCTTACTCGCACAGCTGTAGACGCGGAGCTGTGGAGGTGGCGGACCTCTCGACGCGACGGAGCTCTGGACGCGGAGTCTTCAAACCTCTACCACCCCGACGGTAGTACCTCCAATTTGTTTTGATTTTCTGTTTTTCTGTGTCCTGTTGTTAATTTCGCATGTGAGGAACAAGATTTTGAGCAAGCATCTTTCATTTTGTTGTGAAGGTGCTGTAGCGGAAGTGATTTGTTGAAGTTGAGGTGTCTTTTGTGTCTAGTATCTGCATAGTTTCGAGTAAAGATGCCCTCGCTTTGTCTGCCAGAATAAGGTACAAGCATGACTGAACCTGAATCTCATTTATGACATGCTCGAACCTGAACGTGAAACATTTTTGTATGTGAACCTGTACCTGAATCTGAACATGTTTCTGTTGTTGGTAGAAATTTGTTGTGTTTAATTTGATTTATTACATGCTCGAATCTGAACCTGAATCTGAACTTGAATCTCATTTATGACATGCTCGAATCTGAACCTGAATCTGAACATGTTTCTATTTTAAGATCTTACTATCAGATTTGTTGGTAGAAATTTGTTGTGTTTGATTTGATTTACAAGGTGTATATATCTTGCAGAATGCTTTTTGTGTGTGATTCAATTTTTTGTGTGATTGACATACAAGGTTATAAGGATATATGCCTGCTTTAGTTGATTTGCAGGTTCAGTTTTTTTGAGATATTCGTGCGGTTGAATGATGGTCTTATATAATTTTGAAAATTCAGGCCATTTGAACTGATTGCAGGATACATCATTTAAACTGAATGCAGGATATAGCATTCAGTTTAAATGTTAGTCATGTTATTGGAATAATTTTTTTTCATTGTTGCATGTATGCCTGATTGATTTTTATTTTTTGTGTACATAAGTTGCTTGCTGTACAATGATTATCTGTAAGCATATTGGTTGTGTTTGTGTAAGCATATTGGTTGTGTTTGTGTAAGCATTTTAATTTTAAAGTCTAAGAGAATATTGTTATTGTTGTATCCTAAATGCATAATAACAGGAACAAGTTTGAATTATATAGGGAAGATGGAACAAGATGGGTATAACACAGATGTTGCACATGAAGAAGTTAAACTGAATGACAAGGATATTTCTCTTAGTGCTAATGAGACACCAGAAGAACTTTTGAGACTGGTTTGTGATTTTTGTTTTTAGTTATTCATTATATGTCTTTTTGTGTTTTACGAATATGAATAATTTTTATACATTTTTAGTTGATTTTTAGCATGAGTAACATTTTCATAATTTTTAAGATGTCTAATTATGTTGATACAACAAGTTTTTTTAGTTTTATAATTTTAAATTAAATATGAAATCATTTGATTCATGTTCAAGTTTTGTTAATGCTTAGACACACATGCATACAAGTTTTTATATAGTACTATGTATTCAAGTTTAATGATAGACTTGATTATGTGTTATTTTTTTACTAAGGAGTATGTTAATGTTGTAATTATTTTAGTTATCTTTTTTGTTTTTGTTCCTGTAGATTATTAGAAGTGTGCAGAAAACCGAGAGACGCAGAAGTGCTAAAAAATTCAAGAGGAAGGTTAGTTACATTGTTTTTGAATTCAACTGTTGTGTTCTTTTTTGTGTGTTCAATGTCTTTTGTCATTTTTAAGGTTTATACTAATTATATTACCTTTTTTAGCAGAGGACAGTAAAACAAAAAATGAAGCTAACGGTGAAGAGGCTGATGATGAGCGCAAAGCATATAGCAGATGCAGCATTACATTCCTATTCCAAGTGCTCCAGAGGATTCGTTCTTGTGAACAGTACGTGAAGCTTGTTAAATGAATGGGATTTGAAGAAATACTCCAACTAGATGACTGCTGCATTCTGAGGTGTTTTGTCAAATGGATAGCAGACAATGTGTCCACTGAATAAGAAGAAATAAGAATTGACTCCAAATCAATTAAGTTGTCTCCTCGGTTTGTGACTCAAACTTTTGGTACTCCAGAAGGTCATCTCTCTGTTGACTGCGATGAAATAGCGGGGAAAGCTGAAAATCTTGAGCTATTTGGTTTCTCTGATGTTCCATCAATAAAGTTCTTTGGCAAAAAGATCTTAGCGAAAGAAACTCTACCAGATGTTCTTTTTTGTCGTTATTTCATGGCAGTGTCACTAGGAACCTTATTCTGCCCAAACTCAAGTACAAAGATCAGTACTAAATACATGGGTTCTTTATTTGTTGTTGATCTAATTAAAGATAGAAACTGGTCCAAGTTTATTCACGAATGGACAATGATATACATCAAGAAGTATCTAAAAGAACCAACAAATGGAAATCAATTGACTCTGACTTTAGGTGGTTGCATTTATCACTTGGCTGTAAGTAATATCTGAAGTTTTTTTTTTGTTTATGAATTTCACTTTTTTAAAATTCTGAATTCTTGTATTTTTGGTAATTTAATCATGTTTTGACGTTTTGAACAGGTTCGGTGTCTTGACTTCATTGACTTTGGTCCAATCCATATGCCAACAACATTACCAAGAATAAGAGTCTGGAAAGGAAAGCTTATTAAAGTGTTCAGTGATATGGATATGGATACTAATGGCAAATATGGGGCTTACCCAGTAAGTTTTACATATTATTGATTTTTTGTTATTTGTAATATTCATTTTATAATTTAGGGCATATAATAAATAATGATTAATAGTTTCTGAAACTTGTTACTGCTTCAGTAATGCTAATTTGAACATTGTTACTGCTGGTAGGTAAAGGATTTTTGTTTTCTGTTGTGTTGGAGATATGCCCTAGAGGCAATAATAAATGTAGTTATTATTATATCTTTGTGTTTATGATAAATGTTTACATTCATGCTATAATAGTATTAACAAGGAAACATTAATACTTGTGTGATTTGTAAACTTAATTTGAAGTCCCTAGTAAAGCCTCTATATAATACTAGCTTGTTGGTTAATAGATGATTGTGGTTTCCCTATCATGAACATTGAGATGTTATTAACAACAAGATCATATTGTTAGGAGAATGATATGATGGACATACTCCTATAGATAAGCGTAGCATAAAGATCAAGTCATTTTAATAGTTCAATTGCTATATGCTTTCAGATACATAGTAATCTGATTCCTTCGACCATGAGATCATGCATATCACCTTTACCGGATGGATGCTTTGGTGACATCAAACACCACACCGTAACTGGGTGGCTATAAAGGTGGCATTGAGTGTTCGGAAAGTATTGGTTAAAACACATGGATCAAGAGTGGGATTTGTCCATCCATATGACGGATAGATATACTCTGGGCCCTCTCGGTGAAATGTCATCCAATTAGCTTGCAAGCATGTGACTAGCTCACAAGGGATCACATATCACGGGAACGAGAAAAGAGTACTTATCGGTAACGAGGTTGAACTAGGTATGCAGAGATACCGACGATCATAACCTCGGATAAGTAAACTATCGTGAGACAAAGGGAAATTGATATCGTATGTAAGTGGTTCATTCGATCGCAAAGTAATCGTAGAAATATGTGGGAGCCATATGAATTTCCAGATTCCTCTATTGGTTATTGTTCAAAGAGGTGTCTCGATCATGTCTGCATAATTCACGAACCGTAGGGAGACACACTTAAGGATTCGACGTTGTTTTGAGTAGTTATGGAATGATGAGAAAGAGACCGAATGTTGTTCGGAGTCCCGGATGGGATCCGGGATATCACGAGGAGATCCGGAATGGTCCGGAGAATAAGATTCGTATAAGGAAAGTCCCGTTTCGGAGTTGGGGAATGGTTCCGGTGTTTTCATCGGGAATGTTCTAGAATGTTCCGGAATGTCCGGCACTCCGGAGGGGAAGGGTACATGAATGTGTTGTATCAAGTTGGTATGATTGCATCATGTACTAAGTGTCATCGCTGTACCAAATAAAGGATTAATTCAAATCCTAGTTTGAAAAGTCAAATAGCTAGTTTGAAAAGTCAAACGGCTAAATTTGGAAAGAGGAAAAGAGCAGGAAGGCCCCAAGCCGGCGCACCACCCAAGCCGAGTTGGGGAGGGACTCCTCTCCCTACCCTTGGCCGGCCGGCCCCTCCACCTATATAAGGAGGGGCAGGGCTCCCTCCTAGAGACACACAAGGCCCTCTCCTCCAAACCCTAGTACCAAGCCGCCGCCGCCTCCAAGCCCGTCTCAGGGCTAGGGCAACCGCCACCTAGGTGAAACCCTAGCCGCCGGCACTAGCCCCTCCTCAGCGTGTCTAAACCCTAGATCGTCGAGGGACTCTCTCATACTCCACCATACTCGCTCTGGCTGAAGGCGAAGCCCTGCGAGATCTCCCCTCTACTTCCGGTACCACGCCGTTGTGCTGCCGGAATCGCGAGGAGAGTGCTACAACCTCCGCTGCCTGCTGGAACAAGGGAGAGGAAGGTCTTCGTCGAAAACCGAACGTGTGACCGACTGCGGGAGCGCTGCCGGAACGCAGCGCCGGAAGGATCGTCTACGCGATCTTGAGATCGGGAAGAGTACGACTACATCACCCACGAGAATCCGCTCTCGTTAAACACTTTGGAATCTTTGAGGGTGAGTTATTCCATCGGCTCGTTGCTACAATCTAGTAGATAGATCTTGGCTTGTTTGTTTGTATGCGGTAGAAATTTTTTGTTTTCCATGCTACGAAACCCTACAGTGGTATCAGAGCCGTGTCTATATGTAGATCTGTTGCACGAGTAGAACACAATGGTCATTGTGGGCGTTGATGCTTTTATTGTCGATTGCTTCTTGTGTACTTTGTATCTTGCGGGATGTTGGGATGAAGCGGCCCGGGCTAACCTTACATGACATCGTTCATGAGACTTGCTCCACGCTTGACATGCAACTTGTATTGCATAAGTGGCTTTATGGTGCTGTTTCTCCTAGCATAGTTAAGATCCAATTTACAACGGGTGATTAACAATACTAGTATCAATGTTGTGGTTCTTGTTCGTAAGTTAGAACGACACTTATTGAAAGCCCCAAACCACGTAAAACATGCAAAGAAAGTAGAGGCGTCTAACTTTGTTTTGCAGGGGTGTGCTGTGATGTGATATGGCCATGATTGTGATTATATTTGATGTATGCAATGTTCCTTATTGTAAGTTGGCAACCGGCAAGAGACATATGGTTGTCTTTAATTTATGTTAAGACCCGCGTGTCTATTCAAAGTAGTTGTAATAGTTGAATCCGGTGGACGACAACCATGGAGAAGCGTCATTGACCTTGATGCAATGCCGGTGATGATGGAGATCATGTTCGTGCTAGAAGATGGAGATCGGAAGCACAAAGAAGAAAGTCCATATCATATCACATATTATGAATTGCATGTGATGTTAATCCTTTATGCATCTTGTATTGCTTAGTAGACAACGGTAGCATTATAAGATGATCCCTCATGCACATAAATTTCAAATCATAAAGTGTTCACCCTTAGTTAGCACCGTTGCTAAAGCTTGTTGTTTCGAAGCACCACGTGATGATCGGGTGTGTTAGATTCCGCAAGTGTATACAACATGAGCAAGCCAGATTTGCTCATGCGGAAACTAAGGTTTGATCTTGACGAGCCTAGCATGTACAGACATGGTCTCGGAACACGGATCACCGAAAGGTAAAGCATGAATCATATAGTAGATATGATGAACATGTCGATTGTTCGCCATTGAAACTATATCAACTCTCATGATGATCGGTGTTGATGTGGTGGATTTGGTTCGTGTGATCACTAAAACAATGTGAGGGATATTGTTTTGAGTGGGAGTTCACCTAGATTAAATTTATTAATTTTGAACTCAATTTGTCATAAACTTAGTCTAAACTATTGCAAATATGTTGTAGATCAATGGCAGCCCCTACCATCAATTTTAATGCGTTCCTAGAGAAAGAAAAGTTGAAAAACAATGGAAGCAACTTCATGGATTGGTTCCGCATAATTTGAGGATTGTCCTCACACGGTGGTAATTTGACCTATGTCTGGATGCACATTTGGGTGACCCACACTGCTGATGCTTCCGATGAAGTAAAGAATGTTTACCTCACTCGGAAAACTCAGTACTCCACAGTTCAGTGTGCTATCTTGTATGGTTTAGAATCGGAGCTTCAGAAAAGGTTTGAGAACTCAGACCCATATGATATTGTCGAGGATCTCAAATTGATCTTTGAGACTCATGCGGCAATTGAAAGCTATGAGGCTTCTGAAAAGTTCTTTAACTGCAAGATGGAAGAGGGCAGCTCGTCGTGGCCGAAGCATGTGCTTAAGATGTCAGCACGCATAAACAAACTTCAAAGCTTGGGTATTGTGATTCCTAATGCTTTGGGGATTTACCGTGTCCTCCAATCACTACCACCAAGTTACAAGAACTTTGTGATGAACTACAACATGCAAAACATGAACAAGACGTTGCCAGAACTCTTTGCCATGTTGAAGTCTGCAGAAGTGGAGATCAAGAAAGAGCACCAAGTGTTGTTGGTCAATAAGACCACCAAATTCAAGAAAGGAAAGTCTAAGCAGAAGGGACACTTCAAGAAGGGTGGTAAGAAAGTTACCACGCCAGCGAAGAAGACCAAGGCTGGACCTAAGCACAATCTTGAGTGCTTTTCCGCAAGGGAGAAGGTCACTGGAAGCGGAATTGCCCAAAGTACTTGGCGGATTTGAAGAACGGCAACATCAAGAAGAAAGGTATATCTGATATACATGTTATTGATGTGTATCTCACTAGTACTCGTAGTAGTGCACGGTATTTGATACTGGTTCGGTTGCTCATATTTGTAACTCGAAACAGGTGCTGCAGAATAAACGGAAGCTAGCGAGGAACGAGGTGACGATGCGCGTTGGAAACGGATCAAAGGTTGATGTGATCGCGGTCGGCACGCTACCCCTTCATCTACCATCGGGATTAGTTTTATACTTAAATAATTGTTATTTGGTGCCTGCGTTAAGCATGAACATTATATCGGGATCTTGTTTATTGCGAGACGGTTACTTGTTTAAATCCGAGAATAATGGTTGTTCGATTTATATGAGTAATATGTTTTATGCACATGCACCTTTGATAGATGGTCTATTCTTATTGAATCTCGATAGTGGAAATACACATATTAATAACATTGAGGCTAAACGTTTGAAATCGGTGATAACTCGACCTATATGTAACCTTTGTCGTCTTGGTCACATTGGAGTGAAGCGTATGAAGAAACTCCATTCCGATGGACTTCTTGAATCACTTGATTTCGGATCACTTGATAGATGCGAAGCATGTCTGATGGGTAAAATGACTAAGACTCCATTTTCTGGTATGATGGAGCGAGCTACGGACTTATTGGAAATCATACATACCGATGTGTGTGGTCCAATGAGTGTAGCATCGTGCTGTGGTTATCGTTATGTTCTTACCTTCATGGATGACTTGAGTAGATATGGGTATATCTATTTCATGAAACATAAGTCCGAAACTTTCGAGAAGTTTAAGGAATTTCAAAGTGAGGTAGAGAATCAACGTAACAAGAAGATTAAATTTCTACGTTCTGATCGTGGAGGTGAATATCTAAGTTACGAGTTTGGCGAGCATTTGAAGAAATGCGGAATACTTTCACAATTGACAATGGGAACACCACAACGTAATGGTGTGTCCGATCGTCGTAATCGAACTCTCTTAGATATGGTTCGTTCTATGATGTCACTTACAGATTTACCGCTATAATTTTGGGGTTATGCATTAGAAATAGCCGCATTCACTTTAAATAGGGCACCATCTAAATCCGCTGAAACGACCGTATGAATTATGGTTTGGGAAGAAACCTAGATTGTCGTTCCTTAAAGGTTGGGGTGCAAAGCCTATGTAAAGAAGTTACAATGGGACAAGCTTGAACCCAAAGCGGAAAAATGCGTCTTCATAGGATACCCGAAGGAAACTATTGGGTATACCTTCTATCATAGATCCGAAGGCAAAATCTTTGTTGCCAAGAATGGATCCTTTCTAGAGAAGGAATTTCTCTCGAAAGAAGTGACTGGAAGGAAAGTAGAACTCGACGAGGTTGTCGAACCTTCTCTCGAAATTGCGAGTAGCGCAGCACGGAAGAAGTTCTGTGGTGCCTACACCAATAAGAGGAAGCTAATGATGATGATCATGAAACTTCGGTTGAAGTTGCTCTGAGCCTCGCAGTCAACGAGAACTCGTACCACTCCAGATTGGTATGATCCGTTATGAGTGTCATGTTGGTGGACAACACCGATGACCCCGAGACATATGAGGAAGCGATGAAGAGCCCAGATTCCAATAAATGGCAAGAAGCCATGAAATCGAGATTGGATCCATGTCGAAAACCAAGTATGGACTTTGGTGGACTTACGGATGGCGGAAGGTGTCGAGAACAAATGGATCTTCAAGAAGAAAGCAGATCTCGATCGTAATGTTCACATCTATAAAGCTCGACTTGTCGCAAAGGGTTTCGACAAATTCAAGGAGTTGACTACGATGAGACTTTCTCACGATGGCGAAGCTAAAGTCGTGAGGATTATGTTAGCAATCGCTGCATATTATGATTATGAGATATGGCAGATGGATGTCAAAACAGCATTCCTCAATGGAGACATTGATGAAGAGTTGTATATGATGCAACCCAAAGGTTTTGTCGATCCTAAAGATGCTAACAAGGTATGCAAACTTCAACGGTCCATCTATGGATTGAAGCAAGCATCCGAAGTTGGAATCAACGTTTTGATAAGGTGATCAAAAGTTTTGGTTTTATACAAACTTATGGAGAAGCTTGTATTTACAAGAAAGTGAGTGGGAGCTCTGTAGCATTCTTAATACTATATGTGGATGACATATTATTGATTGGGAATAATGTAGACCTTCTTAATAGTGTCAAGGAATATTTGAATAATAGTTTTCAATGAAGGATCTTGGCGAAGCAGCTTACATATTAGGCATAAAGATTTATAGAGATAGATCGAAACGCCAAATATCATTGTCACAGAGTACATATTTGGACAAAGTTCTAAAGAGGTTTGGAATGGAAGATAGCAAGAAAGGGTTCTTGCCCATGTTGCCCAATACGACCTTGAGTAAAACTCAAAGTCCGACATTGGAAGATAGAGAAAGTATGAGTAAGACTCCTATGCCTCAGCCATAGGATCTCTAATGTATGCCATGCTATGTACTAGACCCTACATTGCATATCTTGTTAGTTTAACTAGCAGATATCAAAGTGATCCGAGTGGATCATTGGACAATGATCAAAACATCCTTAAGTACTTGAGAAGAACTAAGGATATGGTTCTTTCTTATGGAGGTGATGAACATCTCGATGTTAATGGTTACACCGATGCTAGTTGGAACACCGATCCGGATGATTCTAAATCACAATCTGGAAACGTATTTATTTTGAATGGTGCAGCGATTAGCTGGAGGAGTGCAAAGCAAAGCGTTGTGGCGAGATCTTCAACTGAATCGGAATACATGGCTGCCGGAGGCTTCAAGAAGCGATATGGATGAAAGAGTTCATTACGGTGGGTGTGGTTCCTAGTGCTGGACCCAATGTCTATCTACTGTGATAACATGGGCGCCATAGCCAATGCGCAAGAACCAAGGTCACACAAGAAGCTGAAGCATATCAAGCTACGTTTTCACGCTATTCGAGAACATATCCAAGATGGGGATATAAAGATTTGCAAAGTACACACAGATCTGAATGTGGCGGATCCGTTGACTAAACCTCTCCCGAGGGCAAAACATGACCAGCACCAAACTGCCATGGGTGTTCGGTATATTACCATGTAATCTAGATTAGATGACTCTAGTGCAAGTGGGAGACTGTTGGAGATATGCCCTAGAGGCAATAATAAATGTAGTTATTATTATATCTTTGTGTTTATGATAAATGTTTACATTCATGCTATAATAGTATTAACAAGGAAACATTAATACTTGTGTGATTTGTAAACTTAATTTGAAGTCCCTAGTAAAGCCTCTATATAATACTAGCTTGTTGGTTAATAGATGATTGTGGTTTCCCTATCATGAACATTGAGATGTTATTAACGATCATATTGTTAGGAGAATGATATGATGGACATACTCCTATAGATAAGCGTAGCATAAAGATCAAGTCATTTTAATAGTTCAATTGCTATATGCTTTCTGATACATAGTAATCTGATTCCTTCGACCATGAGATCATGCATATCACCTTTACCGGATGGATGCTTTGGTGACATCAAACACCACACCATAACTGGGTGGCTATAAAGGTGGCATTGAGTGTTCGGAAAGTATTGGTTGAAACACATGGATCAAGAGTGGGATTTGTCCATCCATATGACGGATAGATATACTCTAGGCCCTCTCGGTGAAATGTCATCCAATTAGCTTGCAAGCATGTGACTGGCTCACAAGGGATCACATATCACGGGAACGAGAAAAGAGTACTTATCGGTAACGAGGTTGAACTAGGTATGCAGAGATACCGACGATCATAACCTCGGATAAGTAAACTATCGTGAGATAAAGGGAAATTGATATCGTATGTAAGTGGTTCATTTGATCGCAAAGTAATCGTAGAAATATGTGGGAGCCATATGAATTTCCAGATTCCTCTATTGGTTATTGTTCGGAGAGGTGTCTCGATCATGTCTGCATAATTCACGAACCGTAGGGAGACACACTTAAGGATTCGACGTTGTTTTGAGTAGTTATGGAATGATGAGAAAGAGACCGAATGTTGTTCGGAGTCCCGGATGGGATCCGGGATATCACGAAGAGATCCGGAATGGTCCGGAGAATAAGATTCGTATAAGGAAAGTCCCGTTTCGGAGTTGGGGAATGGTTCCGGTGTTTTCATCGGGAATGTTCTAGAATGTTCCGGAATGTCAGCCAGACTCGGAGGAAGGGTACATGAATGTGTTGTATCAAGTTGGTATGGTTGCATCATGTACTAAGTGTCATCGCTGTACCAAATAAAGGATTAATTCAAATCCTAGTTTGAAAAGTCAAATAGCTAGTTTGAAAAGTCAAACGGCTAAATTTGGAAAGAGGAAAAGAGGAGGAAACCGAGGTTGGAGGAGTCCTCCTCCCAAGCAGCGCACCACCCAAGCCGAGTTGGGGAGGGACTCTCCTCCCATTGGCCGGCCGGCCCCTCCACCTATATAAGGAGGGGCAGGGCTCCCTCCTAGAGACACACAAGGCCCTCTCCTCCAAACCCTAGTACCAAGCCGCCGCCGCCTCCAAGCCGCCGCCGGGCCTAGGGCAACCACCGCCGCCACCTAGGTGAAACCCTAGCCGCCGGCACTAGCCCCTCCTCGGCGTGTCTAAACCCTAGATCGTCGAGGGACTCTCTCATACTCCACCATACTCGCTCCGGCTTAAGGCGAAGCCCTGCGAGATCTCCCCTCTACTTCCGGTACCACGCCGTTGTCTTCGGAATCACGAGGAGAGTGCTACAACCTCCATCTGCTGGAACAAGGAGAGGAAGGTCTTCGTCGAGTACCGAACGTGTGATCTGAAGGAGCGCTGCCGACGAGCCTGGGAAGGATCGCTCACGCGATCTTGAGATCAGGAAGAGTACGACTACATCACCCACGAGAATCCGCTCTCGTTAAACACTTTGGAATCTTCGAGGGTGAGTTATTCCATCGACTCGTTGCTACAATCTAGTAGATAGATCTTGGCTTGTTTGTTTGTATGCGGTAGAAATTTTTTGTTTTCCATGCTACGAAACCCTACATGTTGGTAGGTAAAGGATTTAGGGCATATAATTTATGGCATATAATAGCTTCTTCTTTTTGTTTTCTGTTGGTAGGTAAAGGATTTTTTTGAAACTTGTTACTGCTTCAGTAATGCTAATTAGAACAAGGCAGAAGCAACAGATGATGCAAGTCTCAAACAGGCAATTGAAAGAGCTATTGGTGATGTTGTTGGTTTGAAGGTATCATAATTATAGATTTTACATTTAAAACATTATTATATATGAAGTTTGTGTGTTTTTTTGTACTTATTGATTGTATTGTTCTTTATTTCTTGCTACTAGATAAAGGACAACATAGCTTCATGCTATGCAAATGTGATGAAAGATGAAGAAACAAGAATTTGTTTGAAAGTGAAAGATCTTGTTGTGCAAGTAGTTGAAGCTTTTTTGTCCAAGCAGAACACATCAGAAGATACTTTGAAATTATCTAGTTCTCGTAAAACTTCTTACAAAACTGCATTCAACTCTGGCAGCACTTTAAAATTGCATGAAGAAGAAGAAGATGAGTGTGATAGTAAGTGTTTTAATTGTCTGAATATTTTTTATTTCTGTTCTTTTTTTTCCTGTTATCCTAGTGGTAGATTTGAAATAATAGATAATTATATAATAATTAGCTTCTGCTTTTTTACAAAACAGAAGATGTCTTAATTCAAACTAGAAAAACATGCACAAATGCAAATTCTGGAAGTTTTGAGAAATTAGATGATGTGACAGTACTGATATTTTTTGTTGCTATTGTATTACATTAAATTACAAATCATTATAATAGCCAGTATTTGTAACCATAAGTTGATAGTAAGGAAATTTGTTGTTTTGCTTATATTCAATTTAAATTGCAAACAGATGATGCTTTAATTCAAAGGAAAAGAAGAAGGACATAAGAGAAATGCAGTTCACAAAATTCAGTTGAATCTAATAATAATATCAAAAGAATACCAGAGAACAATGATGTTGGACTTATGCAATCTGCAGTTGGTCAGGTATCATCGAGATACTTGTGTGTTTTATGTTATTTATATTTTTTTAGCACTTGTGTGTTTTCATCTTTTTTTGAAGGAATTAATTGATTTGTGCCATTTTTTAAAAACGGGATAATAAAGAAATACATGATTCATTATCTCAGGGTATCCAATCGGCAAGCCTTAATCATATGGTCCCTTCAAATGGTTTCTCACAGAAAGCAAAAGAAATTGTGCATATATGTTCTGAAGTGCAAGTTCTAGTGGAAACTAAGGATCAAACAAAAGAAGGTAAATTATTTTTTTACTTTTCTCTTTGTGGATTTTTTTGTTGTTTAATTATGTTTCTGGTGTTATTTAATTTTTTCTTTGTTTTGTTGTAGTTACTGATACTCTTATGGATCTCAATATAAAATGTATTGAAGAAGATAATGGAGATTTTCGTGGTTTCCACTTAGCTGTTGTGAATGAAATGATAAGTAATCCGAATAAGTTTGAAAACAAGGAGGTGTGTTGTTTAGATGAACAACTTATGAACCAGGTAAAAGCAATGTTAATGGTTGTTTGGATTCTACTCGATTCCAACGAAGAATTATAAATCATTTTACTGTTTTTGTAGGATAACAATCAGGCTAAAATAGTATTGGATCAAACTTTGCCAAACAAAGAAGCTGCAACAACAGAAACTAAAAAAATTGGTATGAGTATAAATTAGCTCAAGTTATAATTCTTATTTTATAAACTGAAATAATTTTTATTACTGATGGTTATTACCTTATGTTTTTCATTTTTCATATTTAAAGAGATTGTTCAAATGAAGAGAAGTGAGCATCTTCAGCTTGCAAGAAGTAAATATTTTTTCAATGATGAAGGCACACCTTCATCCTGTCTCATGGATTGTGTTGATGATAACGGCAAAACTATTGAAGAACCTGAATTTCATCGGCCACTAGAGATGGATGATTTCTCATACAATGAAAAGTGTGAGGTACAGTATGCAAATATGTCTTTGTTTTTCTTTTCAAATCAGTATTTTTTATAATTGTTAGATTGACAGTGTATTTTGTGGTTTTTTTATTTACTGATCGTTTATATTCTGTTTTATAGTTGCTGTTAGTATTGTTTATATTCTGTTTTTTTATTTTTTATAATTTACCTTATTTACTTGCTGTTAGTATTGTCTTTTACATTTTTGCTCTTTATATGTTTTATTTTTTGTTTACTTTTAGGTATCCCCAGAAGTAACAATCCAAACACAAAGTCACACAAAATTTAAGAAATCTAGCAGTAGTGATCAAGCAACTCCAGTAAGTTTTACAGGTTTCTAAATTTTTTCTGCTTAAGTTAATATAATATGTACTTTTTTCAGAAGTGTTGTATCCTTTGTTTTCAGAGTTATGGCAAAGCTCTAATTGTTGGCCGGAGACTTTTTGAAGGCAGCAATGAAGACTATAGTCAATCAAATTCAAAGAACAAATCACCTATAAGAGAACTATTGAACAACTTTGTTGATGTAAGTTTTAAAGAAAATTTTACAATATAATTCATTACAAGTTATTTTTTATTTTTTGCAGGTTTCATCTCCTGATGTTCAAGTGCTTGGAGAAAATCTTTCAGATACAATAGCAACAACATGAATGAAGAAACAGATCACCTTTACAACACTAGTTTGTCACTTGGAAGTTCTAACCGTAGTCATGGCAAAGAAAATTTGTTACCTCAACGAATCCAACAATCCCAAGATTACAAAAATGTTAAGTATAGACATAATGATCACAGAGATCCACATTTTGGAGATTGTTGTTTGGACTTGCTTCTTTTTTTGCTTGATCACTAGCTGTTCTTGGCTTCCTTGTTTCCTTTGTTGATTGAGGAGTAGCAGCTAAAAAACATACATAAGAAAATCAACAAATTAGATAACTTTATGATTGGACATTAATGATACTGCTAGAAAGAAATATATATATTTTTGTGTTAAATATACCATTTGTCTTGTTTTTGCTTTTCGTAGTCTTTTTCTGAGGAGTTGCTTTTGGTAAATGCTTGTTTGTGCATGTAGCAATGTTGTGTGCATTTGATCCACATTGACTGTATGTTATCTTGTTTCTCGAAAACAGCTCCTCCATAAATGTCTTCTGTCTCTTAGTACTTTCCGGACGACCTTTTGAAGGTGCTACATCTGGATCCTGTAGGAAATCACTATAACCATCATCTTGTTTTTGCCTTATTACTGGTTGTTTGCCTTTACTTCTTTTTTTGTTTTCCTCAACTTCATCCTCTATGGTCATCTCATCTAATTTCTCTTCTATCCTTTTGATCTGTTGTGTCAGAAACAAGTACTTTCGAACAGTTTCTGAACCTTCTGATGCGAGGTTGGTTAGTCTCCTAGAAAGCACACTATATCTCAAATGTTTATTGCTTGTTGTGAGATCAATAGGAATATTGAATTTGCTGTCCCTAAAGTACTTTCTTTCCTTTGGCCTCCACCTGCTTATGTAGTATTTTTCTGGTAACTCTGATATGTTTAGATGAACAAGAACTCTCAAAATATGAGCACAGACAATGCCATCTTTGTCAAACTTGCAACAGATGCACACAAAATCTTGTGTTGCAAGATTAACAGACACAATATATCTGCGTGGTCTGATCTCTTGCATTTGAAGCATAGCTGTTTTGTAGACCTCATATCTGACAAACCGTTCAACCTCATCAACATGGAGTTTTGCTGAAAACTTTATTTGTTTTTGAAACCTGTAGAATATTTTTCTGTTGTACATGCGGCTTGCTTGTAACTCAAGCTCACTGTGCAAGCAAAAGCTAGGTTCTGTTGTCCTTGTTACTGTATCTTGTTCCTTTTCCAATTCTTCTATGTTTTCTGCTATCTTTTGGTACTCACCCAAGAAGCTTATAACACTGAATGTAGAACCCACATTATGTTTGAATATTGCATTTGTGCCTTCACTTCTAGCTATTGAGTGAACAAAAGGACAGAAGTTCCTTTTGAAGTATACATGGACAAATCTAGTCCTGTTTTCCCACATTATTCTCAAGTACTTTAGGTGTCCAACGTTGTATCTTTCAATCATTTCTGGCCACAAAGCCTCAAATTCAGCAATGGTCAAAGAGTTGCGAAGGATATCAGTGAAGTCAATATGGAAGTTTGGTATCCTACCAAAGCTGCCTCCACACTTCTCTTCAACTTTTTTCTTTACATGGAAAAAACAGTTCTGGTGACAAGTATCGGGGAAAACTGCATCTATTCCATTCTTAATAGCCATATCTTGATCTGTTATAATTGTAAGTGGATCTTTCCCTCCGTGGCAACGCTTGAATGCGCGAAACAACCACTTGAAAGTTTCTCCTTGTTCGTTGTTTATTATCGCGCATCCAAACAAACAGTTATGACCATGACCAGTAACACCAACAAATGGTGCAAATGGAAGATTGTATTTGTTTGTTTTGAATGTTGTGTCAAAACTGATAACATCACCATACAACTCATACATTTGCCTTGAAAAACCATCTGCCCAGAATATGCATAGAACTTTATTGCCCTCACCTAGCTCAAATTCATAATGGAATCTAGGATCCTCATCCTTCATTTGCCTAAAATAATCAAGCACCTTCATCATATCATTCCTATTGTCTTCTTGCCTTATTGCTGTCATAACATTGCTCACGTCTTTTTGTGTGTATGGAACATTCTTTGGTTTTCCTCCTCTTAAATAAGTCAGGATTGCCATAATTTTTCTCGTTGCCAACTTCACAGATGTGAAAGTCCGGATGAACAGTTTCTCTTGGGTTGTCATATTTTTATGAGAGCGTAGAAACTTGCTTTCATCTACGGGGCATAACTCATGATTGTGGTGTAGTTCCAAGTTTGTAATCTGCCACTTTGTGTCTTTCAAAGAAACAACCATTTTGGCTTTGCATCCAGTAACTTCAGTGACATTTCTTTTTCTTTTCTTGTTGTTATCAGCTGGAGTTTTTCCAGTCCTTGCTTGATCCCTCTCCTGCCTTCTCAATTTTCTATTCTCTAAAACATCAGGAGCAACAACTTTGCCAAAGTTGTGGCACGTGTAAGTTCGCCTTGAGCCAATTTCATCTCCTGTATTCTTGCCCTTGTAGTTGCTTGCTCTTCGAACAGAGAATCCACAGATCGAAGCATATTCATTGTAGAATTTGTAAGCTTCTTCTTCCGTGTCAAATATCATGTTTATATGAGGAACATGGTGACCAATTGCTTCTTGACTTCCAGTACGAGATGCTGTAACGCTTTCGCTTTCAAGGAAGAGACGAATATCTTCAGGAGTTAACTGTTCTACACCTTCAGGCATTTCCATTTCTGTTGCTGCATATTTATCTTTATCGTCATCTGAGATGTTCAGCGTTTCTGCATTGTTTGTTTCCTTATTAGGAGATTGATTACTGTGTTGTCCATAATCATCATCCCACTGTCAGTTGTAAAATATGTCTGTTTCGTTGCCTTGAACTGCATCATTATCTCTAAACTGATTTTGCTGTTCATCGTTATCCTGTTGTTCTTGTTCATCTTCATCCAATTCATCATGATCTCCAAACTGAGGCTGTTGTTCTGGCTCTCCATCTTCATCAAGCAACAGTGTCTGTAAACTTCCATCTCTTCCAGTAATCATAAAAGTCTTGTTCTACATGTAAAATTAAAAGAAGACATGAGAGTTTTTTAATTTGGTGGTGTTTATGCTTGTTTATTATATTTTTATTTTTGTACCTCAGATCTCATTGGTTCAACATTCCAGCTGCTATTGTCATTAAAGTAACTCTGAAACAATATAAACTGAAGTGAAAACTAAAATTACATGTAAATATGTAATTTATTGACTTGTGATTTATATATTTTTTTTACCTGAGAATTTCCTGGGGCTTCAACAGACAACAACATCTGTGTGAAAGTCATGTTCATGCTATCTGCCATTAACTTCATATTCTGTAAGATAATATGAATTCAAGTGAGAACAAGATAAAATGTAAATTGTAATTTTATTTGTTCATATTTGTCACAACTTACAGAATACTCATCTTCATAACAAGAAGGTACTGGAATGTGCCCATATGCTGTTGAAGTAACATTCTACATAAAATGCAAAAAACAAGAAAATGATAAGATATAAATTATGAACAATAATGAATAATTAAATATTTTAAATTGTGTTGATCTTTTTATTTTTTTTCCAGGTACATATAACAAATGGACATTACTATACTTGGCAGTAAATATTGCACATTACTAGTAGGCGTAAGTTACTTGTTACCTCCTCACCTACCAGTAATAAATGCTACCTACTTACTACTACCACTAAATATATTCTTTGTCCTCTGCTCTTCTCTCCCTTGCCGACAGTACACAGCTATCCCTCTTCCTTCTTCCTCAACCACCACTCTCCCTTAGGTGTACTTCTTTCCTTTTTGCTGGTGACAGGAGGTAGGATCAAGGGAGGTCCTACCATGTCTTCAAGCCAGGTAGGAACAAGGAGGTCCCCTCCATATGATATCTTTTTGTTGGTGGAAAGTCTCTTTCTATGTGTTTTCTGTCTGTCCAACGTGATGGCACATTTTTGGTGAAAAGTACACTTGTGTTTTTTGTTTGTTTCTATTTTTGCTTGTAGCCCCTCTGACAGACATAGTATTGTTATGCACATTAGTAGACCTGAAACTACAATATGAGATTTTGTACTGGGCATAACAGATCTGGGCAGAAGTAAACTTCTTTTATTTTTTATATTACAAGTTTATAATAAAAGAAGATATGAAAAATTGTTTTATTTTGCAAGTATATCTATGTCTTATTCTATTTTTTATCAAGCAGTACATGTCTTATTATGGGCATAATAGATCTAACATTCTTGGTCAAAAGTACACTTGTTTAGTTTCTTCTAGTAGTTTATGAAGTAGTGCATGTACTGTATTTAGTTGCTTAAATAAATAAGGTAGTTGCTTAACTAATAGTGCCTGTGGATTTTAATTTTATTTTTTATTTTATAATAGGAAAAGTGTGGGATTTGTGGGCACAAATCTGGTGCCTGCAACAACAGGAAGCTCTCCAAAACCTATTTCCATATCCACTTGCGCAGCAACTTTAAAGATCATATGGTAAGTTCCTTTCTGTCACTGTAATTGTTTTATTCTATGTTTGTTGGAGTTCTCTGTATTATTTGTTTTGTACTAATTTTATTCATGTTTTCTTGCATACTTGTGTACAGAATGTACCTTGTTATGCTAGGGAAATTTTTAATGCAGTGACTAGTGATGTTCTGTATGTTGATACTGAAGGAAAAGAACTGTACACTTTCAATCTTGTGAAAAAAACTCACAAGACCAGAATTTGTGGTCCTGAGTACATGAAGTTTCTGGATGACTACAACATGAAAAATGGAGAGCAAATTAGGCTAAGCATGAATAACCCACCACCTTTTCTCCGTATCAGGGCACTTGATGAAAATGGTTATCTAAAGGATAGGGTAGAAGGTAGTTATCTTTTTTTGTGCTGCTATTTGTGATTCAATATTATTTTAGAATTGCTAGTGTAATGTATTGCTCATTTATATCCTTTATTTTTTTCGGAAGAATTTGCATTCAATGGTGAAGCTAAAGCAGTTGTGTTTTCAAAAGGCATGGAACCAACAGCATCTGAGACAGCAAGGATTAACATATATGTAGGCATGCATGGAATTGGTATGTGAGCTGTGTTTGTTCATCAAATTACTAAAATAGATATATCAAAGAATGCACTGGTAAATTGTTGTTTTGTTTTTTTTTGCATTTTTCATTGTGTATTTTTTGTTGTATGTGTAATTTGAATTTTTTGTTCATTCTTTTGCTGTAGCACATTCCAAAGTTCATTGGATCAGTGTTGGACATACCACCAACTGGAACTGTTCTTCTGGTATATGGCATACCTGATGGTAACAACATGCCTGCAAAATACTACACATCAACTGACGGAAGAATCCGTTTCAGTAATGGCTGGAAGGAGTTTGCTGAGGCAAATGACTTTAAAGAAGGACATGTTGCTCTTTTCATGTTCCATGCAACAGCAACTGGATTTGAGATAACTGTTGATCCAATCCGTGACTAATGCAATGGAACATCAAGACCAGCTATGTTATGGTGCTGTTTCAACACAACACCAGCAACTACTATATATGTTTTCTATGTTAAATACTATGATCGTGCTTCCAAAAGTGTAATAATTATGTTCAAGACTATGTTTATTTCCTAAGTATGTGTTCAAGTCTATGTTTAAGTGGTGCGTGTATGTTTTTATTTGTAAGACTTATGCTACTGAATGTTATTACTTGATGTTTTATGAGGCTTGTTATTGTTTTTGTTATCTGTTTATGGATGTTTTTGTTATGACTGAATGGATCCAAAGTGTGACAGCAGCTAAAAAACAAGAAAGGATAGAATCCAAAGGGTAATAGTTCTTGTTAATTTTTTATAAACCTGATATGTGTCTTGCTGTTTTTCCTGATTAGTTCTGCTTGTTTCAATTTGCAGATTCTTGAACATATCTGTCTTGGAAGTTTGTATCTGCATGAAAAAAGGTAAATATCTGTAACACCCCGGTTCTGAAAAGACCGTGGCCTCTATGTGACATGCCAATCCCTGGATCGGTTCATTGGCCCACAATAGAGTAAGATGAATAACATAGCAAAATAACCGTGTATCATAGATAACGAAGATCCAGAGTACCATTATTACAATAAAAGCTTAGCCCAAAGCTAGCTCAAATTATTCAGGTAGCAACATAAACAAAGTAAATCCTCCATTCTTCAAATTGCCCACAAGTGAACAAGTGCCGAGTGGAGTACCGTGTCCTATATCGATTACTCAGAATTGGAATAACCTGCAACATGAAACGTAGCAGCTCCGAAGGGTCAATACATGGAATGTATGGCAAGTAGAGCTAGTAATGGAGACAATAGAACTAACATCTACATGCATAATTGGCAAGTGGAGCTGTGTCTGGCTTGCATTTGCAAATATCTTTGTCCTACTTTCATAAACAGTTTTTGATTTTCTTTGAAAAGATCCCAATTAAGTTAACCCAACAATATTAAAACAATTATGAAATTAGAATGAGCGAGAAACATGTCATGGAATCAATATCAAGCAACTCAGTTGTCCATAACCGGGGACACGGCTAATCGATTAGATTATACACCCTGCAGAGGTTAGTACACTTTATCCATGTGACTTGGCCAGCCCAGCTCGTACCATCACTCTCATTTTGAGTGGTGATAGGGAGAAGTCCAAGTTGAGAATGTTCGGGAAGTAGCTCCTCAATCCCGACGCGCACCGGTCCAACCTACCAAAATTCTACATCTCTGGATACGCGGGTTCGAGTTACCACAACCTACTAAGTCCAACCAACCGCCCATTCCATTATTGGCACATGGTTGTACACGTAAGCTACACAATAAAGAAGCCAATCATTCTCTCTTGATACATGAGTGCCTTTCCGCAATGAAACCACCAAAAATTATCAATACCATCACACCCAGGGGATTCATTGATTAAGTTGTTTTAGTTTTCACAAACCAATACTTTTAGAAACAAGTCTCAATGATGTAACCCAGCCCTCGTTCAACATAGCATGGCTAAGCACATCTACCAACGGTGGTTCATCTACAAGGAAAGCCCTACCACATAATAGGTCATAACATAGCGATAGTATCATCCTACACATGCATCTACAAAATACACGACAATGCATTGAAAATAGTAGGACGATATCATGAACAAAGTAGCATCTACTTGCCTTGGTTGTAGCGGTCGGAAGAACAATCCACACACGAGCAAGCGTTGCACTCGTCACAATCTACACGATACAATTGCAATCATAAACAAACGACCCACAAGCATATGCAACAAATATGATGCATGAATGCAAGAACGACAAGTGAATTGGTGCTACAGCTGCACCACAACATCCTATACCATAATACTACCGATTGCATGCATGGAAAATAGTTTTAGCGCTAGGAAAACTATTAAGTAAAAGTAATGCTCAAAACTAGAGCTAGAACTTAAATAATTCACTACCGGTAGTATACTGTTTGTAAAATCTTGGAAAAATTCTACCGCATAGGCATCGCTGATTAGAAATAGTACCAATTGGAATTACTCAAAAAGGAATTATAAAACTCCCCGAGTAATTAAAACACTGCAGAAAGCCAATAGACAGTTTCTGCAGAAGTTTTTACTGTAAGCCTATCTTTTTAATTCACGATGAGATTTCCCTCGTTCCACTGAATCCAGGGACATATCATACGTGATTTTTGGAGCTACGGATCTTTTTCTACGAATTAATTACTCCGAAAAGGCCACTAACTAGTTTGATTAAACTGTACTAAACCTTGCTGCAAAAGCCTGAACCAAAGGTACAGCGAGATTCTACACAACTCACTTAATCTACACATATTTTATTTGCAATTTTTGGCCAAGCGGTTTAATTTCTACGCAATTTACAAGATTCTACCGAAATCTGTCAACTAAAAGGATTAACGAAATGATCGGTCAACACGCTCGCTGACTGGTCAAAGCGTCTGCTGACTAGTCTGACTAGTCAACGCCTGAGTCTGACCGGTCAACGAACGATCTAAGCCGCTGATCTGAGATCTGACGGTGGCTGCAGTCTTACCGGAAACAAACGGCGAACCGGGCGGCGGCGAGTTCCGGACGGCGGCGGCGATCGGTTCCGGCGTCGGGGTCTTTCCTGCGCGGATGGAGAGGGTCAGCGCAATGGATTAAAACGGTCACGCAACGGCGGTAGGGTTCGCACGCCAGGTATGACGCGGTGCGCGCGGTAAAGGCGCAGGCAGGGTGCGCCAGACAAGTATGGCGGCTGCTGCGCAATAAGCGCGGCACGCAACAGCTACGCGCGGCTGCTTAAGCTGTTTTACACGGCAGCCGCGCAAGTGTTAGTGGCGCGCCGCCATAGTGGGCGGCGGCAGTGGCGCGAATGGGCGAGGGCGCGTTTCGCGGTGGGCGGGAAGCTTTAGAGCGAGTATGCTGCCGCGCGAGAGAGAGAAGAGGGGCAGAGGCACGCGCGGCGCGATGCACTGGTGGCGGCGGCGCAGCACAAAGGCCGGCGCAAGGGGCGTAACAAGTGCTGGTGAGGCGTAATAGGGCTACCGGCGGGCGCATCCCGAGGAGGGTTCTCGAGCAGTGAGGCGCGGGCGATTCTGGGGCAGCGGGTCGGTCGGCACGCGTTTCCCGAGGCCGGGGTCAACCTCTGCGTCCTCTCGCTGAAATCTAAAACTGATTCCGGGCGCTGAGTTGGTTTTGACCTCGAAATCGGGTCTCGGAATTCCGGGACCGCTTTTCCAACGTATTTACTAAAACGTCAAGAACTTTCTCTCCGCATCGGTGCCCAATCAATGATTCTGCTCCTACCAAGGTTTACATGATCGAGGGGAACAAACCAGGGTCAAGGTTTGAGCTTAAACCACTAATCTACAAGGGTGGTCAACACTAGTCCTACTACCAGCCTCCGGCAGGAGCCTCAGAAAGTAGCAAAATAGAATAGGGATTTGAAAAATAGCTTTCACCGATTCTCTTCAATCGACAGCCAGAATGGAAAGGCATGATACAATGCTATGAATGATATGCGCTAGACCAAACCTAAAAATTCTGGGATGACAGCGGCTGTGCAGCGATACGCAAGGCGGCGAAACGTAACATGTCTGGTGGTCTCCTGGGAATCATTGGGTGCATAGCCGGGTCAGCGCGCAAGGGCTCGAGGTGGTCGGGTTGAGAATGGCGCAGTAATCGCGTGCGGTCAAGATGGTCGACAGCGGCGCCGCAAGCGTGGCATTCTCTCGGCAGGTTCTTGGTCTCTGTCTTGAGCTAGGGCTAGTCGGTAGAGGGGCGGTGAGGCATGGGCTACGGCTGCATGGACAAGGTGGGCATCGCCTAGTTATTCTCCTAGCTTACTATCCACACCGGGTGACATGGTGGAGGTTCTGGAATCTGCTTCACCATTGATGGCAATGGCAAGCTCATAGTGGTTCTAGAGGTTAGTCAAAGCTAAGATGATCTATTAAGCTAGTTGCATCCGTAGAGGTTACAGTTGTTGGCCCAAAACAACGTTTCACTGACATAGTGTTTTGATTTGGTTGATTTGAATATGCCTCCATTTGATGTAGAAAAATGGGCCGATGAACTTGAGTTTTGAATTTGAAAGATTTTTGGTGGGTGCTAAGGCATGTTGAGGATTCTCGTGGATGCTTGGGTTTGAAAATTGATGCTTGTTTGAGTGCTTTTTGAAAAATGGGATCTTCCCATATGAGATAGATTCAATTTAAACTATCATTTGGGGTAAACTAAGCATTTGAATGTTTTTTGGATGATCACAAAGTGGGCCTTGGTACCTTATTATGAGTACTATCAAGGGTAAAGATCCATACATGTTTCTGCTAAGTTCTGAAAGTTAGGATAGCCAAAGTAGGTATGGGAGTTAATTTGGCCAAAGTGACTCATTCACTTAATTTATTTGTTTTGACTTGTTTGTCTTTGGGAAAAGTTTGGGATTGTTTAGATGATGTTTATTTCACCTAAGAATCATTTTACAAGCAAAGAAACATAGAATCATGGCAATTCAAAAGAATCCAAAATTTGAAAACACACACATATGAATGCTTTCATATTTTTAGTTGGGAAAGTTTTTGTTAACCCTAATTTTGATGATTAGAGTTTGATGATCCAAGTTTAATATTTTTGGGATGTTACAGGACATCAAGTGTTTGAAGAGAAAATTAAAAAACCTATGGAGCTTTATTTGCATGCTAATAGCAATGTTATTAGTATGAATTCTTTGGACACCATTATTTCTAATGCTATGGAAAAGTCTAAGCTTGGGGAAGCTAGTTTTTATGAGAATGATCTTTTTAGTACCCCAAGCACGGAGGAGAAAATTTACTTTGATGATACTAAACCTCCAATATATGATGACTACAATGACGAATACGACATTTTTAGTCACCCTACTATTGAGGAGAAAATTAATTGTGATTATAATATGCCTCCTATATTTGATAATTATGGTGATGAGAATAATAATGATAGCTATTTTGTTGAATTTGCTCCTATAATTAATAAGAATGACTATGCTTATGTCGAGAGTAATAATCATTATATGCATGTGGCTTATGATAATAATGTTTTATGTGATAGTTATATTGTTAATTTTATTCATGTTGCTACTGAAAGTTATTATGAGAGAGGGAAACATGGTTTTATGCATCTCAATAATATTAAGTTTCCCCTCTTTATGTTGAAAGTCTTGAAGCTGCACTTGTTTTGCTTTCCTATGCTTGTTGCTTTGTGCTTTCATGACTTGTTTATTTACAAGATTCCTCATGCATAGGAAGTGTTAGACTTAAATGTTTTGAATTTGCTTTTGATGCTCTCTTTACTTCAATTCATATTTCTTATTTGAGCATCTTCTCAAGCTATCAAACTTAACTTAAAGGCGTTAAATAAAAGTACTTGCTGGGAGATAACCCAAGAGTTTTCATGAGTATTGGAAGTTATTACTCAGTAATGACCTCTTCTTATCCTTTTTGTTTTCCTTTTGTGCCAAGAAAGACTCTAATGAGAGGGGAAGTAAGATTTGGGAGTTGCTGTCCTGAAACAGATTTCTGTCCTCCACCATAAACCTGTGGAGGAGCATCTGTAAGTCGGATTGAGCTGAAAAGTTACGAATAAATCTCCCACTAAGTTATCTAACTTTAGTTAGTTCAACACTTTTTGATTTGAGCAATAAAAGGTCTTCGAAAAAATCGGTTTCTACCTGCTGGTCTGTTTTGACAGATTTCTGCCATTATTTGTGTTTGCTTCTTATTGATTCCTTGGGTTCTTTTTGGGAAATTGAGCTTTTGAAGGAATTACTACAGTAGATTGTGTTTTTAGTGAAAAGCCTTGCTGTTCAGAAGCTTTGCCAGAGGTCTATTATATTTTGACTACACTAATGTTGCTAATGAAGATTGTGTAAAGTTTTGTATGAAGGAAAAATTCCAGGTGTAGAGAGAGAATGATGTAATGAGATGAAGAATGGACAAAATCTCAAGCTTGGGGATGCCACCCCGGTGTCACCCCAAGAAATATCCAAGAGGTACAAGCCTCAGTTTGGGATGCCCAAGGCATCCCTTCTTTCATCAATAAAAAGCTCGTATGTCTAGACACTTCGCTTATTGTTTCATGCATTGTTGTGTTGTTCTTGGAGCATCTTAGTTTTTGGTTTTGGTTTTCGCTTGCTTAGTTTGCTTGATTAAGTTGTTTGGTTACACACTTCTTTTTGGAGTATTTACACACTGCTTTCATTGCCCAGAACACTCTAGTTTTCATTCTTATTGTCTTGTGAGTGTTCACTTACAGCACTATGTTTAGCTTTAGTTTTCTTGTGCTTTCAGCTTAGAACTTTTAGTTCTTCTTTGTGGTAAGTTGTTTGGTGTTGGAAAAAAGTAGGAAGATTCATGCTTAAGTGGTACAAACGAGAGCTTGCATCGATCAGGATTTAGACTCTAGCATGACATGCTAGGTGTTGTTTTGACTTTATGCTTAGTGATTATTGCTGTAGCATGTCTTGTTCCAAACAATTGGGATTGCTTATGTGCCCTAAAGAAATTATGCATTGTTTCAGCATGCAAAAGCATAGTATTGTGGTATTCTCCTTTGATGCTTTGTTTGGGTTGACTTGGCACATGCTCACACCATGATATGACTCACAAGTCACCATTAGCCTCTATGATCATTTAGTCCTTGACTTCTAGTACCACTCTATGCTTTGATTAGTAATGCTTTGTTGCTCTGCATGATTATGGCCATTATTGCTCTCTTAGTTGGTTGCTCCCAGTCTTTTGCTAGTCTCCACTTGTATGAGTAAGTTCTACTCATGCTTCCAACTCCCGAGAAACCAAGTTTTTCCAAGTGTCCACTATAAACTCCTATGCATGGTGTTTACACCATTCCAAGTATATTCTTGTTTTCAGCTACCTTCCAATTAAAAACTATTTTGTTATGTGAAAACTTAGTGATTAAATCCCTCACAAACTTGATGGCACACTTTATATTCTTTGCCCCTAATAAACTTGAACCATTGTGTTATCTATGTTGTATATGCTTGCACTTATATGTTGGAATTAGCGTAACTGTGTCCACGAGGAACATTTTCAACATTGCGCCAGTACTTTGTACTCGCTGATATCATGCTCTTTTGTATATGGATGTCACCGTGTGAAATAAAGAGGGAACTTGTAAGTCCATGGATTTTGTATCCCTGTTAGAGAAACGCTCGGGCAGCTTAGCCTAAGCTATGCCTAATCATGGTGGAAACTTGCAAGATCACCATAGTGACATCTATGAAGCATTCTTCTTATAAAAAAGAGACACATTGAGAAAAAGAGGAAAGAGAGAAAAGCACCATATTCCCATGGTAAATAAGATTTATTGCTGAGATGATCATTGTCCGCTTGCCTTTTCATTTTGTTATGGATAGCTCATGTACCATGTGCAAGGGGTACCCTGCTATGTTCTATATGATATGAAAATACTTACAATGACAAGAACTTACCTGACCCAAAGTTGAGCATGCATGAGGTGGCCCTCGATTCAAGGGACTTGAGATTGCCAACTTATACTTCGTCACATATATTCCATCTTGCCACTTTAACCTTAATCACTTCAAGATGCTTATGATAGGGGCAATGAGGGCTGAAAGCTAACAAGTACCATAATTTTTGGAAGCTCTTTTGAAACTTGAAATCCTGCCTTTATAAAAGGTCTTTTCTTCCACCACTATTGAGTCTCCACCTTCTACCTTTTAGGCACCATTAAGAGAGCATAGTTGTCATTCTGTGTAGTGTTCCAAAGCTTATTGATTGATGCATATTGTGATATTACTTGTTCTTGTGCTATTTGTTTCTAGTCACCCTTGTGAACTTTGCAGGTGTCCTATGCATCTATTTGCTACTCTATGAGGGACAAGCTGATTGCCACTATGCTATGTTTTCTGTATGTGAAACAAACAAACGTTTTTCAATGCATATTATTCATAATATTTGTTTGTAGCTTGACATGTTGCTTGCATAGTTACTATGTCCTATTGTTAGAACTCCATCTTTCATGCACATGTTTAGAGTTCTTGATCCCAGCTTTCAATGCTTGCAAATGGTTGGATCTTTATTGTGAGGGTGCATGTCACCTAAAAAATTATTCTTTTATCACTTACCTACTCGAGGACGAGCAGGAGTTAAGCTTGGGGATACTTGCTATGTCGGAAACGTATCTATAATTTTTGATGCTCCATCTTGTTTTGTATCTACTTTGCTTTTATTTGTTCATACTTTGAGGTGTTTTTATATCTTTTCTCGAACTAACCTATCGACAAGATGCCACGCTGCCGCTGTTTGTTTTCTTCTGTTTTGGTCCGTAAAGGCGTAAAATCAATATTCTCGAATTGACGTAGACAAAAGCCAAAGTTATTATTTTTCCCGAGCAACACGGAACCACTAAGTAGAGAGGGGGCCACAGGTGGCTAAAACCCCTAGGCGCGGGCAAGCCCTAGAGGTCAAGGGGTGTGGGCCCCTTGGACCCCCACCGACCTTGATTCATGTGCCTATAAGAGCCCCCCGATTAGAAAACCCTAGGTAATCCAGAAGAAATCCATGAAAACCTCTGTAGCGCTGCCGCCACCGAAGGGGAGATTCGGGGGACAGAAAGTCTCTGTTCAAGACCTGTCGGACAGGAAGTGCCCCTGAGCCATCTCCATCGATCTCCATCGCCATCTTCATCACCGTTGCTGATTCCCATGATGAGGAGGGAGTAGTTCTTCCTCGGGGCTAAGGGCTCTACCGGTAGCTATGTGTTCATCTCTCTCTCTCTCTATGCATGATCTTGTGGTCATGAGCTTTGTAATCAAGTAGATCTACCTTGCTACTCAAGTGCTTCATTAGATCTCTGCTCTCCCCATGTGTGTGAAAGTGACAAGGCACGCCATGGTAGCACTTAGGTTTGAGTTTACATAAATACTTTTGTGCTTTAATAGATTTATGCTTTTCCCATGTGTGTGAAAGTGACAAAGATGCATACTGTGTGTGGCACTTTGGCTAGATTGAATATTTGTTATGAGTTATATTTGGAGTTGGATGTCTCTATGAAATTGTGGTGTTTGTTGGAACCATCTAGCGCTCAAGGTGACAGTGTGGGGTTATCTAGATTGGGGAAAGCCCTACCATGGATTAGAGTGTCCAACCGGAGAGTAGTTAAGAGTAGTATCATGAAGAGAGGATATTTGTATGAGAGAGTGTTCACTAGTGAAAGTATGATCCCTAGGCCTTGTTTCTAAACATTGAAACACTGTTTGCTACTAGATCTGTTGCATGTTTGCTTGCTTTAGTCTTCACCTCACCATCAAGCTCCATCAAAGCTATTTTCCGGGTACCATTACCACTTGTATTTCACTATCTCTTCGCCGAACTAGTGCACCTATACACCTGACAAGTGTATTGGGTGTGTTGGGGACACAAGAGACCTCTTATATCATGATTGTAGGATTGCTTGAGAGGGAATACCTTTGACCACTTCCTCCCTGAGTTCGATAAATCTTGGGTAATCCACTTAAGGGAAACTTGCTACTGTTCTACAAACCTCTGCACTTGGAGGCCCAACAACTGTCTACAAAAAATAGAAGTTCATAGACATCAAGCTTTTTTCTGGCGCCGTTGCCGCGGAGGTAAGGTAAAAGGTACTCACATCCTCCGGTGTGAGTGCTCAAAGTTATTTCCTTTAGATTCTGCAATTGTGTCTTTTTGTTTCTTGTTTTCACTAGTTAGTCTTAATGGAAAACAACAACAAAATTAGAGAGCTCTATAGTATTTATCTTGAGTTAGGACATGAAGTGTTTTAAGAGAAAATTAAAAAACCTATGGAGCTTTATTTGCATGCTAATAGCAATGTTATTAGTATGAATTCTTTGGACACCATTATTGCTAATGCTATGGAAAAGTCTATGCTTGGGGAAGCTAGTTTTTATGAGAATGATCTTTTTAGTCCCCCAAGCACGGAGGAGAAAATTTACTTTGATGATACTAAACCTCCAATATATGCTGACTACAATGATGAATACGATATTTTCAGTCACCCTACTAATGAGGAGAAAATTAATTGTGATTACAATATGCCTCCTATATTTGATGATTATGGTGATGAGAATAATAATGATAGCTATTTTGTTGAATTTGCTCACACTATAATTAATAAGAATGACTATGCTTATGTCGAGAGTAATAATCATTATATGCATGTGGCTCATGATAAGAATGTTTTATGTGATAGTTATATTGTTAATTTTATTCATGTTTCTACTGAAAGTTATTATGAGAGAGGGAAACATGGTTTTATGCATCTCAATAATATTAAGTTTCCCCTCTTTATGTTGAAAGTCTTGAAGCTGCACTTGTTTTGCTTTCCTATGCTTGTTGCTTTGTGCTTTCATGACTTGTTTATTTACAAGATTCCTATGCATAGGAAGTGGGTTAGACTTAAATGTGTTTTGAATTTGCTTCTTGATGCTCTCTTTTACTTCAATTCATATTTCTTATGTGAGCATCTTCTCAAGCTATCAAGCCTAACTTAAAGGCGTTAAAAAAAGTACTTGTTGGGAGATAACCCAAGAGTTTTCTTGATTCTTGGAAGTTATTACTTCAGTAATGACCTCTCCTTATCATTTTTGTTTACGTTTTGTGCCAAGAATGACCTCTAATGAGAGGGAAGTAAGATTTAGGGAGTTGCTGTCCCGAAACAGATTTCTGTCCTCCACCATAAACATTCGTGAGGACTCTATGTAAGTCGGATTGAGCTGAAAATTTACTAATAAATACCCAGTATGTTAGATAACTTTCGTTAGTTCAACACTTTTTTATTTGAGCAACAGAAGGTCTTCGAAAAAATCGGTTTCTACCTTCTTGTCTGTTTTGACAGATTTCTACCATTATTTGCAGTTGCTTCTTATTGATTCCTTCGGGTTCTTTTGGGGAATTGAGGTTTTGAAGGATTTACTACAGTAGATTGTGTTTTAGTGAAAAGCCTTGCTGTTCAAAAGCTTTGCTAGAGGTCTAATATCTTTTGAATACACTAATGTTGCTAATGAAGATTGTGTGAAGTTATGTATGAATGAAAAATTTCAGGTGTAGAGAGAGAATGATGTAATGAGATGAAGAATGGACAAAAGCTCAAGCTTGATATGCCAACCCATGTTACCTCAAGAAATATTCAAGATGTACAAGTTGCCAAAGCTTGGGGATACCCAAGGCATCCCTTATCTTCATCAATAAAAAGCTCGTTCCGCTCTAGACACTTCGCTTTTATTGTTTCATGCATTGTTGTGTTGTTCTTGGAGCATCTTAGTTTTTGTTTTTGGTTTTCATTTGCTTAGTTTGTTTGAGTGTTGGTTGGTTACACCACACTTCTTTTGGAGAGAGACACACTCTGTTTTCATTGCCTAGAACACTCTAGTTTTCATTCTTATTGTCTTGTGAGTGTTCACTTTTGCTAGCACTATGTTTAGCTTTAGTTTTCTTGTGCTTTCAGCTTAGAACTTTTTTGTTCTTCTTTGTGGTAAGTTGTTTGGTGTTGGAAAAAAGTAGGAATCTTCATGCTTAAGTGGTACAAATGAGAGCTTGCATTGACTGTGACTTAGACTCTAGCATGACATGCTAGGTGTTGTTTTGACTTTATGCTTAGTGATTATTGCTGTAGCATGTCTTGTTCCAAACAATTGGGATTGCTTATGTGCCCTAAAGAAATTATGCATTGTTTCATCATGCAAAAGCATAGTATTGTGGTATTCTCCTTTGATGCTTTGTTTGGGTTGACTTGGCACATGCTCACACCATGATATGACTCTCACAAGTCACCATTAGCCTCTATGATCATTTAGTCCTTGACTTCTAGTACCACTCTATGCTTTGATTAGTAATGCTTTGTTGCTCTGCATGATTATGGCCATTATTGCTCTCTTAGTTGGTTGCTCCCAGTCTTTTGCTAGTCTCCACTTGTATGAGTAAGTTCTACTCATGCTTCCAACTCCCGAGAAACCAAGTTTTTCCAAGTGTCCACTATAAACTCCTATGCATGGTGTTTACACCATTCCAAGTATATTCTTGTTTTCAGCTACCTTCCAATTAAAAACTATTTTGTTATGTGAAAACTTAGTGATTAAATCCCTCACAAACTTTATGGCACACTTTATATTCTTTGCCCCTAATAAACTTGAACCATTGTGTTATCTATGTTGTATATGCTTGCACTTATACGTTGGAATTAGCAGAACCGTGCTGTCACGAGGAACGTTTTCAACATTGCACTTGTACTTTGTACTCAGTTGATATCATGCTCTTTTGTCTATGGATGTCACTGGTGTGAAATAAAGACGGAACTTGTAAGTCCATGGAGTTTGTATCCTGTGTTAGAGAAACGCCTGGGCCGCTAGCCTAAGCCATGCCTAATCATGGTGGAAACTTGCAGCATCACCATAGTGACATCTATGAAGCATTCTTCTTATAAAAATGAGACACATTGATAAAAGAGGAAAGAGAGAAAAAAGCACCATATTCCCATGGTAAATAAGAAGATTGCTGAGATGATCATTGTCCGCTTGCCTTTTCATTTTGGTTATGGGATAGCTCATGTACCATGTGCAAGGGGTACCCCATTGGCGGTTCTCTATGATATGCAAATACTTACAATGACAAGAACTTACCTAGACCCAAAGTTGAGTATGCATGAGGTGTGGCCCTCGTATTCAAGGGACTTGATATTGCCAACTTATACTTCGTCAAGCATATATTCCATCTTTGCCACTTTAACCTTAATCACTTCAAGATGCTTATGATAGGGGCAATGCGGGCTGAAAGGTAACAAGTACCATAATTTTTGGAAGCTCTTTTTGAAACTTGAAATCCCTGTTTCCTTTATAAAAGGTATTTCTTCCACCACTATTGAGTCTCCACCTTCTACCTTTAGGCACCATTAAGAGAGCATAGTTGTCATTCTGCAAAGTGGTTCCAAAGCTTATCGATTGATGCATATTGTGATATTACTTGTTCTTGTGCTATTTATTTCTAGTCACCCTTGTGAACTTTGCAGGTGTCCTATGCATCTATTTGATACTCTATGAGGAACAAGTTGATTGCCACTATGCTATGTTTTTTGTATGTGAAACAAACAAACGTTTTTCTATGCATAGTATTCATGATCTTTGTTTGTAGCTTGACATGTTGCTTGCATAGTTACTATGTCCTATTGTTAGAATTCCATCTTTCATGCACATGTTTAGAGTTCTTTGATCCCAGCTTTCAATGCTTGCAAATGGTTGGACCTTTATTAGAGGGTGCATGTCACCTCAAAAATTATTATTTTATCACTTACCTACCGAGGACGAGTAGGAGTTAAGCTTGGGGATGCTTGATACGTCGGAAACGTATCTATAATTTTTTATGCTCCATGCTTGTTTTGTATCTACTTTGCTTTGCTTTTTCTATATTTTGAGGTGTTTTTATATCTTTTCTAGAACTGACCTATTAATAAGATGCCATAGTGCCGCTTCAGCTTCTCGCTTTTTGGTTCCAAAGGCGTAAAATCAATATTCTCAAACCGACGGACAAAAGTCGGGTTATTATTTTTCCGGAGCAAGACGGAACCATCGGTTAAAGTCGAGGGGGGCCACAGGGTGGCCAAACCCCCCTAGGCGCCTGAAAGCCCTAGAGGCGCTGGAAAGCCCTAGAGGCGCCTAGAGGGGTGTGGGCCCCCTGGACCCCCACCGACCTTGATTCATGCGCCTATAAGAGCCCCCCGATGAGAAAACCCTAGGGAATCTAGAAGAAATCCACGAAAACCTTTGTAGCACCGCCGCCACCGAAGGGGAGATTCGGGGGACAGAAAGTCTCTGTTCCAGTGACCTCCGGGATGTGGAAGTGCCCCTGTGAGCCATCTCCATCGATCTCCATTGCCATCTTCATAACCGCTGTTGATTCCCATGATGAGGAGGAGTAGCTATGTGTTCATTTTCTCTCTCTCTATGCATGATCTTGTGGTCATGAGCTTTGTAATCAAGTAGATCTACCTGCTACCAAGTGCTTCATTAGATCTCTGCTTCCCCATGTGTGTGAAAGTGATCAAGGCACGCCATGGTGGCACTTAGGTTTGAGTCTACATAAATACTCTTTGTGCTTTAATAGATCTATGCTTTTCCCCACGGTGTGAAAGTGACAAAGATGCATACCGTGTGTGGCACTTTGGCTAGATTAAATATTTGTTATGAGTTATATTTGGAGTTAGATGTCTCTATGAAATTGTGGTGTTTGTTGGAACCATATAGCGCTCAAGGTGACAGTGTGGGGTTATCTAGATTGGGGAAAGCCCTACTGGATTAGAGTGTCCAACCGAGAGTAGTTAAGAGTAGTATCATGAAGAGAGGATATTTGAATGAGAGAGTGTTCACTAGTGAAAGTATGATCCCTAGGCCTTGTTTCTAAACATTGAAACATCGCTTACTAGATCTGCTGTATGTTTGCTTCCTTCTAGTCTTTACCTCACCATCAAGCTCCATCAAAGCTATTTTCCGCACTGCTACCACTTGTATTTCACTATCTCGTCAACTAGTGCACCTATACACCCGACAAGTGTATTGGTGTGTTGGGGACACAAGAGACTTCTTGTATCTTTGATTGTAGGATTGCTTGAGAGGGAATACCTTTGACCGCCTCCTCCTCGAAGTTCGATAAACTTTGGGTAATCCACTTAAGGAAACTTATGCTTATTCTACAAACCTCAGACTTGAGGCCCAACAACTGCCTACAAGAATAGAAGTGCGAGACATTAGTAAAACAATTGGAATAGAATACCTAATTAGGGAACTCAACTAAAATGTAACCCCAATTTAAGGAGTTCATAATAAGGAAATATCCTAAAGGAGGATTGCAAAAGGAACTTTAGAGTATTGGAGACAACAAGTTGAAGATTGTCATGAAGGATGAGAATTCGAGGAAGGGACTTGGATATGGAATACTACAATTATTTCCATTTGAGGTTACCATGGTGTTGAGAACTGTCGTAACCGATACAAGACAATTCCTCAATCCGAAATGAAAGAGTGTACGAACATGAAGGACGTAAATTTATTTGTAAGGGGAGAGTCTCAGAATATCCCAAAGATTAGAGCTTAGAAATAAGTCGAACCCAGATGTGTGCATTGCATTCATGCATAGAAAATCCTAATAATTTTATGCTTTTGAACAAAACTTGTCAAAGTGATTAGCTTCTCTCAACTTGATGGAATTGAAGTAGATCATCAAGTCGATCAATAAGTTTCAATATGACCTTTGCTAAAACCTTATTTTGGTAAAGGAGATTTGATCTAAGGTAGATCAAATGTAGTAGAAGTTTAACCCTAGTACATTACTTAATGATTTATATTTGATCCTTAAGTAATCATATCGTAGTAGTCATTACTCAACTCATGTATACCAAGTTATTAATATAACTTAAGTAATAGGAATGTAACAATCAAATCTTAATCTCATCTACTTATACCATGAGTATCATGGTAATACCTAACCTTAACTCATAATGAGAGTGAGTAGGAAGGAAACCAAGTCAAGATCATTCACCATCTATCTTTTTGCCATATAAATCCTTATCATCTCTATTGAATCGTATTCTAATATATGTTGTTCATCAATGTTGAGTAATCAACTATTCATTCACCAATTTCTAACCTATCAATCCTTGACCTAGCAACTCTTGTCCTTATCATAGCATTCACTCAAATCCTATAAAGAGAGAAGTAGGAAGAGGGAGGTGGAAAATGAAAGAATTAAAAATCCTCTATAGGAGGGGAGTGTTGGAATACAATAAGATCAAAATGTTAATTGATGGAGTTAACTCACCTCAAGGGATAGCAAAGTAACTGGAAGACATAATTATATAGTGATAAAGATGATTACAAGGATGAACTTAAAGATAGTTACCAGGAGTAATCCTATTGATCAAGTTGGTATAGTCAATGAGTAATATCTCATAGTCGTAGAAATACTAAGAAGATAATTATAAAACAACTGTAATCTTGTATTGATGAAGCCTTGGTTAGTCAACCGGAAACCTAAACCAAAAGGATCAAAGGATTATAATGATGATGCTTAAGTCACCATGATATAATGTGAAGCTGAATATAAGATACCGGAGTAAAGTAGATATAAGATAGTATGACTAAGATAAATCTAGAGTAGCATGAAGTTGTTGAAGTAGTGCTATTCATCTTTAAGGATAGTAAGATTTTGAGGAAAACATAAATAGATATATAAATCTATTGGAGTAATATTAGTGATGGAGGATAAAGGAAGTGTATGAATGGAGTTAAAAGTAACCACTTAATGGATTAGAGGTTATCATTAGTGGAGTAGTGGATATAACCAAATATAGATATGAAAATATTATGAAAAGCTTCAGTGACAATTTCCTAAGATTTATAAGTAAGATTACAAAGTAATTTATGAAGAAAGGGAATGATCCTTCAAATAGATTTGGAGTCATTCTAGAAGTGGGAGGTATTTCTATGAGGGAAGTGTTTTGAGCTTTAGTGACAAGATCATTGGATTTACAAATGGATTTAGAAGAATAAAAGGTGGATAAGAATATTCCCAGAGTAAAGCTCATCATGTTAACACATGATGATGGATAGGAAGAAGTAGTATATCTAGGAAAGGAGTTCCTTAATTAGAGTCCAGGATTGTGAATTATGGAAGATAGGAATTATTGATAAACACTAAACCTTTATTCTATAATTAACTTAATAGCCATTTCCTCTGATTGATTTATTAGCCTATTTCCACAATGTCTTATAGGAATATTTTCCTATAGCAAATCACCAAATCATATCTTTGTGATTTCCAATTATCATAACCATATGTGCTTAGGAGTTATCTTTATCAATTCTTCCATGAGACATTCTAGTATATAACTTCCTAATTTAAAAGAGTGATATCATTAAAGATCACAAGCATAAACACAATGTGTTTTTGCCAATAATCTTAACTCACATCAACAAAAGAATATAAGTATATTAAGTACCCTAAACCATAGGGTAAGCATTCACAATTCAAACCCTAACCCTTATGTTAGTTATAATAAAATATTTACATTGCTATTTCCTAAACTCATGAGAATAATATTAATCATATTAATATAGAAGTGGAAGATCACCATATAAAAAATCATTTAATAATATAAGTTAATAAAATCAAATCTTGAGTAATAGTAATGCATTCTTCAATGAGTTTAGGATATTAGGTAAATTAAAATTCATATCATAAGCCCTCATAAATAATAAATGGAAAGGTGTATATATATCAAGAAAATAAAGAAAATATATATCAAAATGGTCACAAAATAAATCTCAATAGATATCAATTATTATCAGTATTCAGCAAATAAATCTTCTAAAGAAAATTCCAATCAAAGGTGTAAATAGAAAACTAAACACAAAACAGAAATAGAAAATAATATAAAAAGAAAAACAGTTTCTAGCCAAGCCCAGTATTCTTTTTTCCATTATTTACTGCCCATGTGTGTTATTTCGACCATTAGCAAGCCCAAATTTTGTCCCTACAAGGATCGACGAGTGGGATAGTAGCATTATCCGCAAATGTAGCATCGCTGCCTTCCTCGCCTACTAGAAGCAACTGCTGTCGGAGTTCTTGCCGATCGACCGTCATGCTACGATGCGTAGCCGCCCTAGAGAAGGGGATAAGAACGCCACGATGTCGCTCGCCGCCCTCATCCTCGCACTCGCCAACCTCACCCTCCTTATCCTCTCTGCTTAGCATAGGGTCAAACCCTAGCTCACCAGAGCCACACCTTGTCGCAGGTAGAAACCACCCTGCAGGCCATGGGTAGTCAGATAAGCTGCTCGCCGTCCTCGCCACGTGAGTAGTAGCCGGAAGCAAGGGGCGCTCAGAATTGGGGAAATTTCACCGCTCCTTTCGCCTGCGGATCGCCGGAGTTCGAGAAATCAAGCCGCATCGTAGTTCCATCATCATCATCAACCATCTCAACAGCATCGTGGTGAGTTCCTAGATCTTCCAATACCCTCCAATCGCTTTATCTCATCAGAAATCACCGCCGCACCATGCACCATCATCGGCCACCGCAGAGGTGATCGCCAAAGTAGCTCCGGTGACCAAAAGCCGTGCGGCAACCACAACTAGGATCCTCGTGACACCCTCTTTTCCACAAAACTAACCACAACCTCGCAAGCACCCTAGCAGCGATCGATCTTCGATCTAAGAGATTGTTCTATGTCGACGCCATCGTAAGGTCATGCTCACGTAATCCTCGCCACGCCTAAGATTTCGACTGGTCCAATGTCGATTAGTCTTCCGCTTAGGTGGTCGATGACATGGTACGGATCCCACTAATCGCTGACTGTGTCTAGGTTTAGCATGGTATAAAAAGTATTTCGTTTAAAATAAATAAAACAATATACATTCAAACACAAATAAATTCCAGAAATTAAATAAAATGATTAAATCTTAGAAATTTAATAGCTTTTGTTTTATAATTCAGAAAAATATGTGTAATATATGAAAATGTTTAGAAAAATAAAATCTACAACTTAAAACTATTAACAAACATTATTATGTTAACAATTTAAATAATTATTATTTAATAAAGATTTTATAAGTAATAAACTTAGATAATTCATATTTTAATATTGGTAAATGTTAAAAAATATAAATAAAATACCAAAAATCTTAGAAAAATAAGAACTATAATTTAAAGCCATAATCATGCATTATTATTTCACCTAATTAAATATTTAGTATTTATTAAGTGTTTATAAAATAATAAATCTTGTAAAATCATATCTTATTATTTATAAATCACAAAAATAAATGTAAAATACCAAAATGATCACAAAAATAATACCTACATGTTAAAAATATAATATTCCACTTTTTACGTAAATAAAAATTTAAAACACTTTAACAAATTAAATTTAAACTTATTTCCTTAATTAATAATTAAGATGAGGGTAAATAAAAAATTGCTAATATTTCTAAAATTAGTCAATTGAGTCTAATAAATAGTATTAGTCCTAAATATTGATATTATAAAGTCAAAAATGGTTTAACACATTTTAAATACAATTTTATCGAATTATCATTCAACCATATGTTTAGTTTATTTTCTAAAAAGATCTATAGAAAGTATAAAATCTTCAAGAATAATTTGGGATTAAATAAAACCTTTTTACTTACCTCAACCACAAGTTTATAAACAAATCAAAACCCTATAGTGGAACCATAAGTAGTTAAGTAATATTATTACCTTGATTACAAACCATAACCACTCATTTATAAAAACATCAATAATTCTATTCCATTATAATCTTGAGAAACCACTATACCAAATAAAAGTAATACCATTCCTAGTTAACTTTAAAGGAACCTTACGAAGTGAACAAAGTACAATTATCATAAGCAATATACCTTAAATCCATCTATGTCTTTAAAGTTAACTTTAGTCTACAATACTTTAAATACTATGCTAAAGACTTTGTTATGTGTTTTAAGTTAACTTTGGTCTGTCATAATTAAGTTATAAGCATCTCAAGTCCAAACTATTTAAGCAAGCATAAACAATATCAATCACATTCTATCAACCATATTCTAAAAACTATCAGAATTGTTTAAACCCCAATAAAGAAATCTTTTCTTCAAAAGTTATTCGTTTTTCCACTTCAGTCAATAGATGAAAATTAATCGTAATCACATTACTTTATACTCTACTTGTATACTTTGGATTCATTATACTTAAGTTCTTTATAAGTGACATTACTTGTAAAGTAAAATTTGAAGATAAACACTTATAGTGTAAGCAATCTTGAGTAGCATTTCACATTTGTGTGTATCTCATTGTTTTATGATATTATAATTGCATGTTGGTTCACACACACTCACAAGCCTTAATAAGAAGCACAAGTATGAAACTTATCAAAAAGGACAACACATCCTAAAGAAACCATTTCCAGTTTCCAAACCCTAGATCAACGTTATCCCCGGGATTCGAAGCCATTTAAACTCGCATTACATTACTTATGCATAATAGCATCTTGCTTTTAAACATTAGTCCTTACCGACCAATGATGCCGATTCCGTATATTGGATCTTATATTGTCTCAAGACCGTGGAGTGCATAATCTTGCATCACAAAAGGCAAGTTCACACTTGCTCATGTACTTTGATTATTTTCAGAAAGTATTTTGCAAATCCAAAGGTTGTCATCACCGCATTTGAAAAAGGTCGAAAACACTATTTTCATAATATCGTGATTATAGGTTATTTACCATGAGGTAATAACCTACTATAAAAGTTTTGGTGGTAAAGGAACATATTATCTAGGACTTAATAACTAATGTCGCCAAAGGATTCTTGCAATCAGATATCACATGTTAACCATGAGATTTGGAATGGGACTGAGAAGTCACCAGATCTTCTTCCTCTCGCATGTAGCCGATGTGTGGTCGTGGCTGTTATCACTGTAGTGTGCATATTAATTGGTAATCAGAGAGGATATGTAGCATATGGGTGGGAACCTCAACGTCTCATGATAGTTCTGGCATCTAACGGTCTCTACAAACCATTGCCATAATTCAATGGGTGGGCATGGTGTACACCAAGGAGGCACGCGGGGTCGCGAAGGGGGCAGTGATTGGCTTGGATCATCTTCTGGGCCCCACATCATGGAATTGTGGACGGGAATAAGCTGCCTTGTGTAACAAAGAGTCGATCTCTCATGGGTAAAGTAACACACCGCAGAGTGTAAGAATCAGAATTGTTACTCCCTGTTCTGGGAATGAGCTACGAACGCGGCGGGAAAGGAACTCCATGAAAGTTCTGGTAAACCCATGAAGGCTGACGGACATAGCTTTTTAGAATAAAAGCAACCTTTGAAGAAATGTTTACAAAAACTTGCATTGCCTATGACCTATGGTCTGTGGCTGTAGATATAGTGCATCATACACTTTTCTAGTGAACTTGCTGAGTACGCCAGACTCAACGATCTTCTTAACCCTTGATAGGTTCTAAAGCCAATAGACGATGTCTACATCAAGTTATGCTCCAGAATCATCACCGTAAGCTAAAGTTCTTCAATGAAGTAAAAAGTCAACATATACATCAACTCAAGTGAAGACGGTTACTAATTAGATAGGAATATAACCTCTAGCCATAGAACCTATTTCTAGTGTATTGCAATAGCAGCAATGCTGCATCAATAGTTCAGATACTAGTCTGATTAGTCTAATAGTTTTTGAGTTGTTTAACTCTGATCCTTCTTTGTAAGAAGTATCTTTCTCTTTAACCTAGAGTGTTCTCTCGGATCTTGTGTAAAGAGTTGAGTTGTAAACTATAGTCATATCTTGGACCTGTGTTTCATGTACCACCGAGGGATGTAATACTAGTGAATGGTGTTTCATTGGTGTTATGTCAACAACTATAGTGTACTACATCATGCAAGGTATGTCGGGTCACCGCACATGCACCCTCACAATAAAGATCCAACCATTTGCAATCATTGAAAGATGGGATCAAAGAACTCTAAACATGTGCATGAAAGATGGAGTTCTAACAATAGACATAGTAACTATGCATGCAACATGACAAGCTACAAATAAAGATCATGAATAACATGCATTGAAAAACGCTTGTTTGTTTCACATACGTAAAACATAGCATAGTGGCAATCAGCTTGTCCCTCATAGAGTAGCAAATAGATGCATAGGACACCTTCAAAGTTCACAAGGGTGACTAGAAAAAATAGCGCAAGAACAAGTAATATCACAATATGCATCAATCAATAAGCTTTGGAACAAAGGCACAGTAATGACAATTATGCTCTCTTAATGGTGCCTAAAGGTAGAAGGTGGAGACTCAATAATGGTGGAAGAAATGCCTTTTTGTAAAGGAAGAAGGGGTTACAAGTTTCAAAAAGAGCTTCCAAAAATTATGGTACTTGTTAGCTTTCAGCCCTCATTACCCCTATCATAAGCATCTTGATGTGATTTAGGTTAAAGTGACAAAGATGGATTATATGCTTGATGAAGTATAAGTTGGCAATCTCATGTCCCTTGAATACGAGGGCCGCACCTCATGCATACTCAACTTTGGGCCTGTGTAATTTTTGTCATTATAAGTATTTGCATATCATTGAGAACCGCCAATGTGGTACCTTGCACATGGTACAGTGAGCTTCCCATAACCAAAATGACAAGGCAAGGCATAATGAGCATCTCAAAGAATCTTCTTATGTACCATGGGAATATGGTGCTTTTTCTCTTTCCTCTTTTCTCAATGTGTCTCTTTTTTATAAGAAGAATGCTTCATAGATATCATTATGGTGATGCTACAAGTTTCCACCATGATTAGGCATGGCTTAGGCTAGCTACCTGTGCTTTCTAACACAGATACAAACTCCATGGACTTACAAGTTCTCTTTATTTCACATCGGTGACATCCATAGACAAAAGAGCATGATATCAACTGAGTACAAAGTACAAGTGCAATGTTGAAAACGTTCCCCGTGATAGCACAGTTCTATTAATTCCAACGTATAAGTGCAAGCATATACAACAAAGATGTCACATGGTTCAAGTTTATTAGGGCAAAGAATATAAAGTGTGCCATCAAGTTCTTGAGGGCTTTAATCACTAAGTTTTCACATAACAAAATAGGTTTTAATTGTAAAATAGTTGAAAAGAAGAATATACTTGAATGGTGTAACACACCATGCATAGGAGTTTATAGTGGACACTTTGGAATAACTTGGTTTCTTGGGAGTTGGAAGCATGAGTAGAATTTACTCATACAAGTGGAGGCTAGCAAAAGACTGAGAGCAACAAACTAAGAGAGCATACTGGCCATAATCATGCAAAGGCAACAAAGCATTACTAATCAAAGCATAGAGTGGTACTAGAAGTCACGGACTAAATGATCATAGAGGCTAATGGTGACTTGTGTGAGAGTCATATCATGGTGTGAGCATGTGCCAAGTCAACCCAAACAAAGCATCAAAGGAGAATACCACAATACTATGCTTTTGCATGCTAAAACAATGCATAATTTATTCAAGACACACTAAGCAATCCTAATTATTTGGAACAAGACATGCTACATCAATAGTCAAGCATAAAGTCAAACAACACCTAGCATGTCATGCTAAAGTCCAAGTCACAACAATGCAAGCTCCTCTTGCACTTACGTGCAAGAACTTAATACTCCTTTCCAACACCAAGCAACTTATTTGCAAAACAACACAGAGAACGGGGTCCAAACTACTAAATCAAACTAAACAAACTAAGCAAAGCAAATAAAAACTAAGACTCTCCAAGAACAACACAACTATGCATGAAACAATAAACGAAGTGTCTAGACAGACCTGAGCTTTTTATTGATAAAGAAGGGGATGGCTTGGGCATCCCCAAGCTTTGACACTTGTACCTCTTAGACACCATGGTGGAATCCCAAATCTTGAGCTTTTTTCCATTCTTCGTCTCATTGCATCATTCTCTCTCTACACCTGAAAATTTTCCTTCATACAAAACTTCACACAATCTTCATTAGCAACATTAGTTTATTCAAAAGATATTAGACCTCTGGCAAAACTTTGAAACAGCAAGTCTTTTCACTAAAAAAACAAGCTACTGTAGTAACTCCTTCAAAATCTCAATTCACCTAAAGAGAACTCAAAATGAATCAATAAGAAGCAAATGCAAATAATGGCACAAATCTGTCAAAACAGACCAACAGGTAGAAACCAATTTTTTTGAACATCTTATGTAGCTCAAATAAAAAAGTGTTAAACTAACGAAAGTTATCTAACATACTGGGGGATTTATTCGTAAATTTTGAGCTCAATCTGAGTTACAGAGACTCTCACGAATATTTTTGGTGGGGACAGAAATCTGTTTCTGGGACAGCAACTCAAATCTTACTTCCTCTCATTAGAGGTCAGTCTTGGCACAAAAAGCAAAACAAAAGGACAAGGAGAGGTTATTACTGAATTAATAACTTCAAAGACTCAAGAAAACTCTTGGGTTACCTCCCAACAAGTATTTTTCTTAACGCCCTAAGTTAGGCACAAGAAGCTTGATAAGATGCTCACGTAAGAAATATGAATTGAAGTAAAAGAGAGCATCAAGAAGCAAATTCAAAGCACATTTAAGTCTAACCCTCTTCCTATGCATCGGAATCTTGTACACAAATAAATTCACAAAGAACAAAGTGACAAGCATAGGAAGATAAAACAAGAGTAGCTTCAAAACTTTCAGCACATAGAGAGGTGTTTCAGTACCATGAAAACTTCTACAACCATACTTTCCTCTCTCATAATAATTTTCAGTAGAATCATGAATAAACTTAACAATATAGCTATCACATAAAGCATGCTTTTCATGATCTTCCAACACAAAATTTCTATTAAGCTCAAAAATAGTAGGATTAAAACCTCCACAGGTTTTATCCAAAGTAGATATTTCAAAAGGATTCACATGAACATAACATTCATCCTCCTTTGGTAAGCATGGGGGACAATCAAATAATGTAAGGGATAAGGAGTTACTCTCATTACAAGGTAGGCATGGGTAGATAATCCATTCTCCCTCCTTCTGTTCATCACTCTCCTCCTCTTTTTCATCTAATAAGCTTCTAGTTTCAACAATTTCTTCTTCCATAGGCTCCTGCAAGGCATTAGTCTCTTCCATTTGTCGAAAGCATCTATTAAAATATTCAAGAATATAGCCATTTGCTTCCTTGTAATTATCAAAGCAGAATTTAAGTATCTCATAAACCTCATGTTCATAAGGTGCATCATCAGTATTTTCAAGCAAACTTGCAATTTCAAATGCACACTTGAAAGCAATAAATTCTTCAATTTGTTCCACATCATAAAAGTCATAATTTCCTTTAACATAAGAAGATATGGTAACATTATCATTATACTCACATTAAAAAGGCAGGTGTTTATACCTCCTACATCAACAAGATTTATCAAAGCAATAAGTAACATTATAAGTAGAGCACACGTCTCTAGCAATAATATCCAACTTATGAATTTGTCCCCATAAGTGTTTCCTTTTGTGACAAACTGTTCCTTATAATAATACTTTTGTTCTTCCGTGAACCCACCTTGCTAATAAGAACTAGTTTCAAAGAAACCATCCATTGATAGAAAGCATGACCAAGCAAGGCAATAATGCATCAGCAACCAGTGGGAACTAATTTTTATGTTTTTAATAAAGAAAGCAAACCAAAATAGACTATTTTTGGGGTTTTGAAAAGAGGCAAACAAAACCAAGCAAAAGAAACAAAGCAAACTAAAACAAAGTAAAGAGAAAGGAAGTGCAGGACTCTTTATGAAGACGCCCTTAGACTCGCAACGGCGCTGTAAAATAGCTTCATGGAGCCCACCACTTGTCGGGACGCCTGCTGAAACCCCAATAACAAGGTATGAAGCAAAGACAAGAGCAAGTTTCCTTAGTAAGAAACCGAGGTTATTGAACCAAGAGGAGGAGAGAAACATCACACGTGTTGCTAGGAACGGAGACCTGCACAACACAAACTCAAGACTTTGCCCCAACGAATCTGAGGTTGTCAAGCTCACCAGCTTGCTATAACAAAGGATTAAATGTATGGTGTGGAAGGTAATGGTTTGCAGCAAAACAAGTAACAGTGGAAGATGTATTAATGGTAAAGACTAGACCGGGGTCCATAGTTCACTAGAGGTGCTCTCCTTATATAAACAACATGGCATGAAGGGTAAACAAATTACAGCGGGACAATTGACAAGAACTGAGCAAGGCATAACAATGAAATTACTAGTCAGAAAGATCCTATGAGATTCGACACAATAAAACAAGATACATAGACCGCCATCCAACTGCATCTATGACTAGAAGTCCACCTTCAGTTATCATTTGAACCCTCCAAAGATTAAGTTGTAAGCAATGCATACAATCGCTAAGCAAAGTGTAAGGTAAACATACACATGTTCCATGAACAAGAGACTGTTGTTTTCCCTAGTAGCAACAACACATCTACAACCAAGAGATTATTGTCACTTCCCTTGGAAAGTAGAGGCATGAACCCACTATCGAGCATAAATACTCTCTTAGAGTCACTAGCAACTACTTGGCCAAGATAGCTACTAACAACGGAGAGCATGAAAGATTACAAACAACACAGACATGATAGAATCATAAAGACAAAACCATTAATCAAACCAACATAATAATTTCAATATCCATCGGATCCCCGCAAACACAACATGCATGATTACAAATAGATTAGATCTTGATCATGAACAAAGCTCACAAGATCTATACATGAAAGCACAAAGGAGGAGATACAACCATCTAGCTACTACATGGACCCATAGTCCAAGGTGGAGCTACTCACACATCATACCGGAGAGAAGGCCTCCGGGATGATCTCCCCTCCGGCAGGGTGCCGGGAAGAACTTCAGATCCCCCGATCTAGGGACGATGGTGGCGGCGGCTGCACGGTTGCTTGCAGATTTTATCGGGTGCTTAGGGTTTCTACATCGGGGCTTTATAGGCGGGAGGCCGAGGCGGCCCAGGGCCCCACACCTCCTAGGCGTAAGGGGCCCACCCCGCTTAGGGGGTCTAGGCGCCTAGCCCGCCTCCCGGCTCCTCTCGACTTTTGTTCCCATGGAAAGTAATTGACTTTGACGCTTGTCCCGGCCCAATTCGAGAATATTTCTTTACTAGCTTTTCAAACAAAAAACAGCAGAAAATGTAACCGCATCGCCGCAACTTGTTAATAGGTTAGTACCGAAAACACGAAAAAGCACCTCAAAGTGTAGACAAAGCAAAGCCAAGTAGATACTAACAAGCATGGAACATCAAAATTATAGATACGCTTCCGACGACGCCCACGCCATCCATGGCGATGAGACGACACGCTAACCCACTGGGTGCCGCTTGTGTTCCCGTGTCGGCATTGATGGCAAAGGAGCAGAAAGTTGCACGTGTTTACTGGCGGCTGGGCTATTTAACATTGCGTCATCGGTGCCGCCCTCATCACCTCTCGCCATCAAAACCCTACCATTGGCCGCCACCACCGGCGATGATGAAGACTACCGCGGATCGAGAAGGGAGGAGCAAGAATGACCACGAGGCGTCTGGCTCTAGCAGCCAGCGCTCCCGGCTGTCGACCTTCCTCTGCGGCACATCCCTGCCGCCTCGGCCGCGGCCGGAGGATTTCCGGGGCCGCCCCATGGAGGTTCCGCCTCCGCGGGAGGGAGAGCGCCGCGCGCGGCAGTACTTCCACATCATGGAGTGAGAGCGTCGCTGGAGGGAGGGCTGGGGCATCAAGCACAACGATGTGTCCCTCCCCACCCGGCACTCAATCGGGCCGCTGCCGCGTGTTGCCTGTGCTCAATAAGGGTAAAAGACTAGAGGAGGAGATCCACCGCCGGATCAGGAGCCTCCCGCCGGCCTAACGGTGGGAGGCTAGATACCAATCCGAGGCATACTAGAAATAGTTCCTCGAGTGGGAGCACAAGGTGCGGCGCGCCACCACCATCCGCCGCGTCCTAATACCGGGAAGGTCTACCCCATCCCCGACATCGACTCGGACGACGAGGGCACCATCAACCACTCCAACGCCGAGCTCGACAGTGAGGATGACAACAACGAAGGAGGATGACAACGATGATGAGGACGGCGACATCATCGCAAGGTGATGCGGTGAACGACGTCGCCACGAACCTGCCCTGGAGTACCGCGAGGTGCTGGCGTGGGGCTACGACGAGGACGCCTTCACTGAGCAAGCCATCATGACCAGTGCGCGGGAGGAGGAAGCCCAGTGGGTCGGCTTTGAGAAGCTGTCCACCACCGCATGGTGGCGCAGTGAACGCCGAGTCGCTTCCACCGTCACCTACAGTGACCCAAAGATACCACCGCATGATGTAGTACACTATAGTCGCTGACATAACACCAATGAAACACCGCTTACTAGTATTACATCCTCGAGTGGTACAACAAAAACACAGCCTTCTCCGTGACCCCGCATGTCTCCTTGATGTACGCCAGCCCACCTATTGAATTACGGCTATTGGCAGTACAGATCGTTCAAATGTCGGAACTATCGTGGGACGTTGAGGGCTCCCACCCATATGCTGCATATCCTCTATGAATTACCAATTAATATGCATGCTACGAGTGATAACAGCCATGACCCGCACATCCGGCTCCATGCGAGAGGGAACGACATACCGATTGACTTCTCATCCCATTCCAAATCTCATGGTCAACACGTGATATAATGCTCAAGAATCACCGTACATTGGTTGTTAAGTCCTAGATAATATGTTCCTTTACCACCGAACTTTATAGTAGGTTATTACCTCATGGTAAATAACCTATAATCACATTATTATGAAATAGTGTTTTTGTACTTTTTCAAATGCAGGTGATGTCAACACTGGATTTGCAAAATACTTTACAGAAAATAATAAAAGGACATGAGCAAGTGTGAACTTGAATTTTGTGATTGCAAGATTATGCACTCACGGTCTTCAAGACAATATAAGATCCAATATCTGAAATCAGCATCATTGGTCCGGTAAGGACTAATGTTTAAAGAAGCAAGATGCTATTATGCATAAGTAATGTAATGCAATTTTGTAAACTCGAATCCCGGGGTTAACGTTGTTCTAGGGTTTGGATACCGGAAATGGTTTCTTTAGAATGTGTTGTCCTTTTAGATAAATTTCACACTTGTGCTTCTTATTAAGGCTTGTGAGTGTGTAGAAACAATGTGTATCTATACAACAATAAGATACACACATATGGAATGCTACTCAAGGTTGCTTACACCTTAACTGTTTATCTTCAAGTTTTACTTTATAAGTAATGTCACTTATAAAGAACTTAAGTGTTATCGATCCTAAGTATATAAGTAGAATATAAAGTAATGTGATTCAAATGCAGGTGATGACAACACTGGATTTGCAAAATACTTTACAGAAAATAATCAAAGTACATGAGCAAGTGTGAACTTGCCTTTTGTGATTGCAAGATTATGCACTCACGGTCTTCGAGACAATATAAGATCCAATATCTGGAATCAGCATCATTGGTCCGGTAAGGACTAATGTTTAAAGAAGCAAGATGCTATTATGCATAAGTAATGTAATGCGTCCAGAACCTCAATCCCGGGATAACGTTGATCTAGGGTTTGGAAACGGGAAATGGTTTCTTTAAGATGTGTTGTCCTTTTTGATAAGTTTCATACTTGTGCTTCTTATTAAGGCTTGTGAGTGTGTGTGAACCAACATGCAATTATAATATCATAAAACAATGAGATACACACAAATGTGAAATGCTACTCAAGGTTGCTTACACTATAAGTGTTTATCTTCAAATTTTACTTTACAAGTAATGTCACTTATAAAGAACTTAAGTGTAATAAATCCAAAGTATACAAGTAGAGTATAAAGTAATGTGATTACGATTAATTGTCATCTATTGACTGAAATGGAAAAACGAATAACTTTTGAAGAAAAGATTTCTTTATTAAGGTTTAAACAATTCTGATAGTTTTTAGAATATGGTTGATAGAATGTGATTGATATTGTTTATGCTTGCTTGAATAGTGTGGACTTGAGATTCTTTGTACTTAATTATATCAGACCAAAGTTAACTATAAAGCATATAATAAAGTCTCTAGCATTGTATTTAAAGTCTTGTAGACTAAAGTTAACTTTAAAGACATAGATGGTTTGAAAGTGTAATGCTTATGATATTATATTTGCTCATCTTATAATATTACCTTAAAGTTATTTAAGAATGGCATTACTAATTTGAATAGTGGTTTCCTAACATTATAATGGAATGGAAGCATTTATGCTTTTATAAATGAGTGGTTATGGTTTGGAAACAAGAAAGTAATGTTACTTAACTATTTATGGATTCAATATAGTGTTTTGGTTTGTTTATGACTTGTAGTTGAAGTATAGGAGTAGGTTTTATTTCAATAAAAAATTATTCTTGGAGATTTTATATTGATAAGAATATTTTAAGGAATAATCTACACTTATGGATGAATGATAATTCAATCAACTTGTATTTAAAATGTGTTAAACCATTTTGACCTCCAAATATCAATGTTCAAGACTAATATTATTTATTAGACTCAATTGCTAAATTTTAAAATATTAGCAAATTTTATTTACCTTGATATGAATTATCAATTAAGGAAATAGGTTTAAATTCAAGTTATTAAAGTGTTTAAATTTTTATTTGACTCAAAAGTGGAATATTATATTTTTAGCATGTAAGTATTATTTTTTGTGATCATTTTGGTATATTACATTTATTTTTGTGATTTATAAATAATAAGATATGTTTTTATAAGATTTATTACCTTATAAACACTTAATAAATAATATATATTTATTTAAGTGAAATAATAATGTATAATTATCGTTTTAAATTATAGTTATTATTTTTCTAAGATTTTTGGTATATTATTTATATTTTTAACATTTACCAATATTAAATTATGTATTATCAAAATATTAAAACTTATAAAATCTTTATTAAAAAATAATTATTTAAATTGTTAACATAATAATGTTTGATAATAGTTTTAAGTTATAGATTTTATTTTTCTACAAATTTTCATATATTACACATATTTTTCTGAATTACAAAACAAAAGTTATTGATTTTATAAGATTGAATCATTTTATGAATTTTTAGTTAAATAACTAAATGTGTTTATTAGGTAATGCTGATGTCAGCATGAAGTGAAGGTTTTTTCTCACCAGAGCCAATCCTACCCCAGTCACTGACTGGTGGGACCTTTGCCATGTCATATCTCAGGTTTTTATTTATTTCAGAAATGAATAACTTAATTTATGAAATGATAAAATGATATATGACATCAGCGTGATGTCACGCTGATATCATCCAAGGAATGATCCTTAGATCAAGGTTTGATACTCGGATTGGGAGCATGCAGGCACGCGGGGGTGGTCTTGTTCAACTGGGATGCAGAAGCCGAATAGTGGCGCATTACTGCTTAGTCGCTTAACTTGCTCCACGACGAGCAAACACGACGGCGATCAGAGGTTCACGGTGGAATGGAGAACGACGGCAAGATAGGAGGATTTAAGGGGTGCAGGAGTACGGAGAGCTCACCCTGATTCTCGTACGATGATCGTTGAGGCCTGGTTCGGTCGTATGTGGCATCTCCGACGAGAATTCCGATGAAGGCCGATGAAAAGGAATCAAAATTCGATCGCCTCGTGCTCCCTTGATGCTGTGTTGTAACATCCCAAAAATATTAAACTTGAATCATCAAACTCTAATCATCAAAATTAGGGTTAACAAAAACTTTTCCAATTAAAAATATGAAAGCATGCATATGTGTGTGTATAAAAATTTGGATTATTTTGAATTTCCTTGGTTCTGTGTTTCTTTGCTTGTAAAATGATTCTTAGGTGAAATAAACATCATCTAAACAATCCCCACAATTTTCCCAAAGACAAACAAATCAAAACAAACAAATTAAGTGAATGGTCACTTTAGCCAAATTAACTCCCATGCCTACTTTGGCTATCTCTAACTTTCGTAACTTAATGTAAACATGTATAGATCTTTGCACCCCTTGATAGTACTCATAACAAGGTACCAAGGCCCACTTTGTGATCATGCAAAACATTAAAAGCTTAGTTTAAATGACAGTTTAAAATTGAATCTATTTCATATGGGAAGATCCCACTTTTTCAAAACCACTCAAACAAGCTCAATTTTCAAAACCCAAGCATCCCGTAATCCTCAACACATGCCTAGCACACCCACCAAAAATCTTTTCAAAATTCAAAACTCAAGTTCTTATGGCCATTTCATCAAACACTTGAGACAACAAATCAAACAGGCCAAACTTCACTTTTTGAGCAATAATTTGGTTACATTGTTCACCGCTGATCACACTTGTCTCCCCTAGTGCCAACCAGTGCCTTGACCACCCCTAGCCCCTACCCTTTGAACCATGCCATGCCAACCCGAAGGAACCCTTGCTACCGACCATGGCTAGCTAGCCGCAGCAAGCACCAAGCCTAAACACCATGTCTAGGGACATGTGCCACCGCCCACCGCCACCCTCGGCTCAGGCCAACCTCGCCAGCCACCGGACCACACGCCCAAGCCATGCCAAGCTTCTTCCGAGAGCATGCCAGAGCGCCACCCTCACACGCGCCACAGACCACGCCGCTTCGCCGGCCAAGGCACACGTGATCACCACCTCCCCAAGAACCTCACTGCACACCCCCGTCACGCCCCATGCCTCACAGCCACCGCCGCCATCGAAGACGCCGCAAGGCACCGCAGAGCACACATTCTCGACCATTTTCCACCGCCTACAAGCGATTTAAACCTTAGAGCATCGCTAGAGACCACCACGACGCTAACTTCGACATGCCTCTAGCCGCCAGAGCTGTTGCCACCGCCGCCGCCCATCCTCTCGGTCTCGCCGTCGAGCCTATAAAAGGAGACGACCCTCGCTCGATTTCTTCACACCATCTCCCTCCCTTCACCTCACCGATCATTCCACCCCATAGCTGGAGCAAGGCGAGCAGCGCATCGCCGGAATTTGGCCGGAGCTCGCCGCTGCAGAGGAGAAGAGGAGCCATTGATTTCGTCCACCCCCGGAGCTTCCGCGACCACCCTTGAGTTTGCCGTCGTCGACTTCATCGTTTGCCCGCCTCGCCGTCGTCACTGGAGCCCCGGTATGCCCCCTATGCACCCCCACTGAGCCGCTAGGGTTCATCTCGCCGGTGACCTGTTCATCGTCGACGACGACCCTCAGTCGTCGATCTTCATTCTAATCCAACACACCACATCGAACCGTACCGCTTCGCGTTTAAAGATCCATTGACCAGTAGACCCCCCTGTCAGTTGCGCCCCGTGCTGCGGAGTCACACTGGGCCGGCCCATTAACTCTTCCCGCGCAGCCCAAGCGTTTGAATTTAGATTTTTCTATTTTCATTCAAACTCAGTTTTGTACCTAGTTTCAAAAATCAACCCAGCTCAATTCAGTGAACCAAATTGCATGAAACCAATTTTGTTAGAAAGATATTGAAATGCTTAATCCAAGTCCGTTGGATTCAAATCATTTGGATCTATAGATCAACCTTGGTAAAAATAACAAGACAGAAGCTTTTCTGCATTCAAACATTTTTTAAATTTCAACCATAATATATTTTGAGTTAATTCCAACTCTCAGAAATCACATTTGATCATACCTTTCAGAATATATAAAAACATATGGTTTTACTTACAGAAATAATGTTCAAGTAATAAAAGAATGCCACATAGGCATTTCTAGTCACTTAATTTATTTAAATAAAAAGGGTAAACCTTATTAAATTGTGACACCACTTTAAATCACATTCCCATGGACTGAAATATGTGGTGATGACATGTGTCAACATGATCCCATGTTTGAGTTGGAGAATATTAAATGTTAAGTAGTTTTTCAATGAGTAGAAATTACTTTTCTAAAAATAAAATAAATAAGACAAATGCTTTAATCTTGTAATGTTAGTGATGATGCTAGATCATCTATAGAACCCTTTAGTGTGATGATTGAAAGTAGTTAAGTATTGTTTGGTGATTGTGTACCTCGTATTTATTCATAGACGCTAGTATCAACCAAGGATACGAGGAGGAAGGAGGATACTACGAAGAAGAAGCCGAGGAGAACTTCAACCACTGCTCTGCACAAGGCAAGCCTTACTAATCAAGTTGACCTATGCAAGCAAATACTTTCTTGTTACCATGCCAACTATATGCCTTAAGCAGATGTAATTATACTCACTTGATAACCCAATCCTAGTTTTACTTGCAAGCTTTCTACTTTATTTCTTTATCAAAGCTATTTCTTAGAGTTTATTTAAGTGACTTGTAGATTCTAGGAAGATAATTGAAGGTTGCATAAAGAGCATTAAATTTGGCCTAAGCTAGATAATATGGATGTCATCCTAAGGCATGAGATTGAACTTAGTTAATCCCCACTTGTTTACCACCCCTCATTAGTACTTACCCCACTTGTAGATGCTAGTGCTAAGCATAAAACTTGATCAACTTTAGATGGGAATACTTGGTGAAAATGGTTATGAAAACCTTGGAATGATGATTCATTCTACTAAAATGTTTTGACATGTGTTTCCGAACACCAGATGATTTTGATGATGGAAATGTTGAGGCATGAGCCTTAGCCCTTTATAAAACTGATGGTTGTTTGGATGAGATACCATTCCAATTTTACCGTACAACCACAATACCGAAAAACTAGGTAGGGCTCGACCGAAACTTATATACTTTAGTATGGGTTCCCCAATGCCAAGGTCCTGAGCTAAGGCTACCTTGTGAAGATTATCCACTGCAAGACTCCAAGATGACAGTTGGTCATGGTTGGGAGGCCAAACTCACAGGAGAGGTGCCTATACTAGGGACTGTAATTGAAAGGTTAGGATTGATTATCCGCATACTGAGTATGGTGAATTCAGGATTTTTTCCTGACGGATGTATTGAATGTTGTGGTAAAAGTGTACAATCTCTGCAAAGTGTCAAACTATTCGAATAGCCGCGTCCGCGCTTATGGACAGTTGGAGTGGCCATACTGTTCCCTCGTCAGATGTTTTCAAAATGACTTGTGAAATGGATTGAGATTTTGACTTGACCACAACAGAGCTGTGAGATGAATTACAAGTTCCCTCTTATGTGTTATAAAACGTCAACTAGCTTTTCTTGCTTCTGAACTTAGTAGAGGTAACTGCCTTTGCAAAACAACCCTAGAGCTTAGTGTCCTACTACAAAAACCCTTTAACTTGTTAGTATTAGTTTCATAGTACTTAAAGAGTACTCATGGCTTTGTCCCCGCTATTCCTGGCTGACTATGAGGAGGAGTACCAGATGATGGACCGCAGAAGGTTACGACAACTAGGATCATCTCCCATCACAAGATTGCCGTGGACCCCTAGATGGAGCTTCGCCTACGCTACCTTTATCATTACGTATTTCCGCTGCTTGATTTGTATTAAGAACTGGATCATGAGATCCTTATTTGTGTAAGACCTTATGTATGGTTTTTAATGGATGATGTACTGTGGTATCCAATTATGTTATGTCTCGCAAAAATGGTAATCCTGGGATCATATGTATGGCATAACAGCATCCGGGATTAAAAATCCGTGTTGACAAGTTGGTATCGAGCCATCCCGACCATAGGAGACCCTAGTTAGACCGACGCTTGAATCAAAAACTTAGTTTCAAAACCAAAGGAAGCAAATATTTACAAAAACTTATTCCCATTCTTATCACCTTGATACTTTCATGAAAATTCATGTTCCTCAAAAACTCTTGCAAAATACATAAATTTTGACACACTTGATCACTCTACTAACTTACTCATCCTATATTCTTAATAGATGGACGTGAAGTACAGCAAGTTTTATCAGTTGGGGAATGGAGGAGACCTCATCTTTGAGCGGGATTTGGACCAGCTTCGGAACTTATGGAGCGTCTGCACCCCGAGTTCTTCGGAGCTCGGCTCAATGATCAAGGAGGAGAAGATCTGCAGTGGCTAATTGTTGCAAGTCTCCGAGGAAATATTGAACCTACCACTGCCGAGGGAATTCAATTCACCTTAAGAGAGAACAACTAGCCCGATGGACTTGCCAGGGCCATGCAGGAAGCTCTTGCCCATCTGTGTGGGCAGAGTATCAACCAGATCAAGGGTACCCGCTTTGAGTTTTGTCCAAGGCGTGATTCTATGGGACAGCCACTAGAAGCCCCATACCACCACGAGCTGAAGACCCAGTTGGACCACCTTAGCTTCATGATGTACGATCGTCAGTAGTAATTGGACAATTGCCGTGACTACTCCAACCACAAGTCCGCCATCATCAAGACGAAGGATTAGACCATCTCCATGCTAGCAAAGGATCGCAAGTCTCACCGCCGTCAGCTTGACAAGAAGGAGCGCATCATTGCCCATCTTCGCCACCGTATCTCGGATTTGGAGGATACCATCCACGAGAGAGACATGCAGTTGGAAGAAAGGGAGAATGCCGGAGAAGACCTTCGTGGAGACCCCTACTCCTATCTCAGCGATGATGATGATTTTCTGGAGGATCAGGCTATGGACTTGTTCACCGATGAGGATGACTTTGCCTTCATCAATGACGACGATGATGAAGAGGATGACGACTACACCGACTCTAAGGAGTAGTAGCACTTGAGCACTAGCGTAGTGAGTTGTATTCGGTCCCACAGTATCGTAGTTTCCAGAATGGTTCTTAAAACCATTTGCTCTTCTGGTTGTGTGTTTGTATCGTGCTAGTGAATGAATGAATGAAAAGCAAGTTGTCGAAAAATCTGAGTCAAACTTTAAAACTTTTCAAAGTCCCAAACCTTAGAAATTTCCCTTTTCTCATGATCTATCTTAATCTTCGATGCCACGCGGAGGAAGTGGTTCATCCTCGGACCATGTTGCAGATCCCGCAAATGTTGGTTTCGATCGTGAAGTCGAAAGATTCAACGCCAAGACAACCTAGCCACCCTTCAGCAGATAGCTCAGCTAGCCCACAACAATCAAGGTCAGGGAAATCAGGACAACCATGGATCTAAGCTCAAGAATTTCCGAAACACCAACCCACATGTGTTCACTAAGTCAGAAGAGCCCTTAGACGCTGATGATTGGCTGCAAACCATGGAGAATAACCTGGAAGTCGCCAGAGTGGAAGCTAACGAGAAAGTTCTGTTCGCCACTCATTATCTAGCCGGAGATGCAAGAGCATGGTGGAACAGTGTTCGTGCAATGACCGAAGATGATGATGACCGGGAAGAATTCAAGGTCAAGTTCAGCAGAACCCATGAGCCACCGGTTTGATCAAGAGAATGAGAGATGAGTTCAGAGAATCAAGCAAGGAAGGATGACCGTAGGGAATACCGTGACAAATTCTTGTCATTAGCTAGGTATGCCCTGCATGAGATCACACCAAGCCAAGAAGAAAGAGAGATTCCCGAATGGTTTGCATGATGAGATGCAGATCGTGTTGGTCAATATCCCTTTGCGTATATTGAAGCCCTTGTCGACTCGCCATCCAGATGGAAGGAAAGATCAACCAAGCCAATGGGAACCGCAGCCGATGATGCATCATCCAGAACCCATCGACCCCAAAGTATCGCCTCTAACCCATCTCCGTGGATTTTCCCAAGAACCAACAGACTTCAATGAACCGTCTCACCTATCCCAACTGGTGGAAACCTAAGGCCCGGAGGAAATCACAACCACCCCGCAACTCTAGCAATTTCAACCATGCACCACCCAAGTTCAACAACGATAATGTTATTGCTAACACCAACACCGCCCCGAGGATCTGAAGCAATGTTGTGCCTGTAAAAGAAGGACAAGTCGCAAGTGACTTGCTATGATCAGGTAAATAAGGGTCACTACTCCAATGAGTGCCCCAAGAAGAATGCCGTAGCCCCAATGCCAATGCCCCACCAAAGAAGAACGCCGTGTTCAGCTCGGAAGAAGGTTTGCCCCAAAGGAATTCGCTTTCAACCGCAATGGCCGTTTTTTCTCATGCATGTCAAGAAGCCTGTGAAGCGCCAGACGCCGTGGCGGGTATGTTTTCTATTAATTCAAGATTTGCTCGAGTGTTGTTTGATTCTGGTGCATCACACTCATTTGTCACCAAGAATTCGCATGTACTAGTAAGATTCAACCAACCAAATCAAGCATGTTATGATTGTTCAAACTTTCCACCACCAAAGCTAGGCAAATTTGCAAAGCCGCCCCATCCGAATCCATGGCATAGATTTTATGATAATCTGATAGTAATCGAACTAAAGGTTTGGAAGTAGTACTAGGAATGGATTGATGTCCAAACATAAAGGATTGATTAATCGCCAAGAAAGCCATAACCATGACCAAGCATCACCGGAATATCAATGAGCATATATCCAAACCTTACCTCGCCAATTCAGTGCAACAAGAGTATAGCCCAACCTACCATTGACCAAGTCCGGATAGTCCGTGAATACTCCTATGTATTTCGAGATGTTTTGCCAGTGATGCCCCTAGATCGATATCGAGTTTATCATTGAACTAATCCTAACAGACCCATAGCTTAGAGACCCTATAGTATGAACCCATCCGAACTAGAAGAATCAAGAAGCAAATCGGATGCCATGCTGGAAATTGGATTGATTCAACCAAGTGCGTCACCATGGATATCACCTGTCCGTTCGTGGACAAGAAGGATGGAGGAAACCGTTTGTGTACGGATTACTGGAAGTTGAATGATGTCACCATCAAGAACAAGTACCCATTGCCCAAGATAGAAGATTTGTTTGATCACCGACCGTGCCAAAGTGTTTTCTAAGATTGATCTTAGAACTGGCTATCATCAACTCAAGATTCGTGCAGAGGATATTCCCAAGACTTCCTTTACCCCTAGATATGGATTATACGAGTATATTGTCATGTCTTTTGGATTAACCAACGCCCCCGCTTATTTCATGAATCTCATGAATAAGATTTTTATGGACTTCCTGGATAAGTTTGTCATTGTTTTCATCGATGACATTCTAATTTATTCCAAATCAGAAGAAGAACATGAGCTACACCTAAGGACCATTCTTGGAACCCTTAGAGAGCATCAGTTGTATGCCAAGTTTAGCAAATGTGAATTATGGTTACAGAGGTAGGATTTCTGCACATTGTATCAGCCAGAGGAATTATCGCTGACCTCGCAAAGGTGAAAGATGTCAAGATTGGTAATCCCCAACCACTCAAACCCAAGTTCGCATTTCTTGATTGGCGGATACTACCGCAAGTTCAGAGAAGGATTCTCTAGTATCGCTGCACTCCATGACCCAATTGTCAAGAAAGACAAGAAGTTTGAATGGACGGACAAATGTGAAGAGTTTTCAAGAACTCAAGAGAAGATTAATTTCAGCCCCAATCTTAATCATGCCGGATATCACGTAAGCCCTTTGACGTAGACAGATGCATCCAAGATCGGTCTTGGATGTGTGCTAATGCAAGAAGGCAAAGTTATATCTTATCTATCTCACAACAAAACAACATGAGCAAAATTACCCAACCCATGACCTCGAACTCGCAAACCGTAGTTCTAGCCTCAAGACATGGAGGCATTACCCGATGGGAAACCGCTGTGAGATCTATTCGATCACAAGAGCTCAAGTATATATTCACCGTAAGGAGCTGAATATGAGGCAGTAGAAGATGGATTGAGCTAATCAAGGATTACGACCTAGACATTCACTATCACCCCGTAAATCCAATGTGGTAGCAGATGCCCTTAGCAGATTGTCGGCGCTTGAACTCCATGATTTTGAAGGAGCAACCAAGATTGAACAAAGAGATGGAAGATTTTCGAATGGAATTAGTAAGTGAAGGATTTTTGGCTAGCAAAGAACTTTAACCCACTTTGATCAGCCCGATCAAAGACGCGCAGAAAGGAAATGCTAGTATCGATGGAATCAAGGTCAGACGCAGACAGGCAAAGTACCGGATTCACCAAAGATGAAGAAGGAGTTCGTGGTACAAAGGACGCTGCTTGTGTACCAAACAGATTCTGAGTTGAAAGAAGTTATTCAAGGAAGCTCATGATACTCTTTATTCTATCCACCCCGGAGTAACGGAGATGTATCAAGACTTGAAAGAGAAATTTTGGTGGCATAAGATGAAGAGAGAAATCGGAAGCTATATCGCCAAGTGTGATATATGTCAGCGAGTCAAGGCAGGACATCAAAGACCCGCTGGATTATTGCAACCATTGCAGATTCCGTATCGGAAATGGGATTCTGGAATGGACTTTATCACCGGATTGCCTACTTCTAGTAGGGGAAATGACTCTATCTGGGTCATAGTGGATAGGTTGTCCAAAGTCGCCCATTTCTTACCCATCAAGACCACATATCAGAGTTCTAAGCTAGCGGAGTTATACATCGCTAGAATCGTCAGTTTGCATGGAGTCCCCAAGAACATTGTATCGGATCGAGGAACTCTTTACCTCGAGATTCGGAAGAAATTCCAAGAAGGTTTAGGAACCCGCCGATTTCAGCATCACAGATCACTCAAAGCCGATGGACAAACGGAGCGAGTAAATCAACATCAAGATATGCCGAGAGCATGTGTTAGAATATGGATCTATGGAAGACCGTCATTGCTTGCAGAATTTTCATACAACAACAGCTATCAAGCTTAGTTTGCAAATGGCCCCATTTGAATTCATGTATGGAAGGAAGTGCCACACCCTTTGAACTGGCTCAAGTAGGAGAGAGTCGATTTTGGACCCGACATCCTACGAGAAGCGTAAGAGAAGGTTCACAAGATTCGTGAGCACCTCAAGACAGCCCACCTGCATGTAAGAGTTACGCCAACAAGAGACGTCGAGACCTCGCCTTCAACATAGGAGATTTTGTGTATCTGAAAGTGTCGCCATTGAAAGGAATGCAGTGTTTCCAACTAAAAGTAAAGTTAGCCCCCAGATATATCGGACCTTCAAGATTCTGAACCATCGAGGAGAAGTGTCATATCAATTTGAACTACCCGAAGAGATGTCAGCCGTGCACAATGTGTTCCATATCTCATTACTTCGCAAGTGCCTCGAAGTTCCAGAGAAGACTGAAGTGTTCAAGAATATCGATCACTAGAGCAAAGAGATCAACGATGACCTGACCTATCCTGAAGTACCCGTCCGTATTTTGGAGGAAGCTTTCAGAAAGACCAGAACCCAAAGCATCAAGTTTCTCAAGATTCAATGGAGAAACCACACGGAAGAGGAAGCTACCTGGGAGCGCGAAGATCACATCAGGACGGAGTTTCCCGATCTCTTCAAATCCTAGGTAATCTTTTTCGTCCTTTTTTAAATCTCGAGACGAGATTTTGTTTAAGGGGGGAAGGTTTGTAACATCCCAAAAATATTAAACTTGAATCATCAAACTCTAATCATCAAAATTAGGGTTAACAAAAACTTTTCCAGTTAAAAATATGAAAGCATGCATATGTGTGTGTATTAAAATTTGTATTCTTTGAATTTCCTTCCGTGTTTCTTTGTTTGTAAAATGATTCTTAGGTGAAATAGACATCATATAAACAATCCCCACAGTTTTCCCAAAGACAAACAAATCAAAACAAACAAATTAAGTGAATGGTCACTTTGGCCAAATTAACTCCCATGCCTACTTTGGCTATCTCTAACTTTCAGAACTTAATAGAAACATGTATAGATCTTTGCACCCCTTGATAGTACTCATAACAAGGTACCAAGGCCCACTTTGTGATCATGCAAAAACATTTAAAAGCTTAGTTTAAATTATAGTTTAAAATTGAATCTATTTCATATGGGAAGATCCCACTTTTTCAAAAACCACTCAAACAAGCTCAATTTTCAAAACCCAAGCATCCCCAGAATCCTCAACACATGCCTAGCACACCCACCAAAAATCTTTTCAAAATTCAAACTCAAGTTCTTATGCCATTTCATCAAACACTTGGAGACAACAAATCAAACTGGCCAAACTTCACTGTTGAGCAGAATTTGGCTAAGCATTGTTCACCATTGATCACACTTGTCTCCCTAGTGCCAACCAAAGGCCTTGACCACCCCTAGCCCCTACCCTTTGCACCATGCCATGCCAACCAAGGAACCTTGCTAACCGACCATGGCTAGCTAGCCGAGCAAGCACCAAGCCTAAACACCATGTTCAGGACATAGGCCACCGCCCACCGCCACCCCCGCCCAGGCCGAACCTCGCCACCATCGGACCACACGCCCAGCCATGCTAAGCTTCGAGAGCATGTCGAGCGCATAGAGCGCCACCTCGACACGCGCCATCGACCACGCGCCTTTGCCGCTCACGCGATCACCACCGCCCAAAGAACCCCACACACACCCGTCTCGCCCCCCATGCCTCACAGCCACCGCCGCCGTCAAGACGCCGCTTCGCCAGCAGAGCACCGCACGCCTCACCATTTGCCACCACCCTACATGCGATTTAAACCTTAGAGCATCGCCAGAGACCGCCTGCCGATTGCCAACTTCGCCATGCCTCTAGCCACCCGTAGCCGCAGTCGCCACCGTCGCCTACCCATCCCTCTCGGTCTTGCCGTCGAGCCTATAAAAGGAGATGCCCCCCGCTTGATTTCTTCACACCATCTCCCTCCTCTCACCTCACTGATCATTCCACCCCTTAGCCAGAGCAAGGCGAGCAGTGCATCGTCGGAATTTGGTTGGAGCTCGCTGATGTAGAGGAGAAGAGGAGCCGTTGATTTCATCCACCCCCAGAGCTGCCGCGACCACCCCTGAGTTCGCCTCGTCGACTTCATCGTTTGCCCGCCTCGCCATCATCACTGGAGCCCCGGTATGCCCCTATGCACCCCCACTGAGCCGCTAGGGTTTGAGCTTGCCGGTGACCTGTTCATCGTCGACGATTTACCCTCACCGCCGATCTTCATTCTAATCCAACGCACTACATCGCCTGCATCGCTTCATGTTTAAAGAGCCACCACCAAGAGACCTCGCCATGCCACTGTGGAGTGACACTGGGCCGGCCCATTAACCCTTCCCGCGCAGCCCAAGCGTTTGAATTTAGATTTTTCTATTTTCATTCAAACTCAGTTATGTACCTAGTTTCAAAATTCAACCCAGCTCAATTCAGTGAACCAAATTGCATGAAACCAATTTTGTTAGAAAGATATTGAAATGCTTAATCCAAGCCCGTTGGATTCAAATCATTTGGATCTATAGATCAACCTTGGTAAAAATAACAAGGCAGAAGCTTTTCTGCATTCAAACATTTTTTAAATTTCAACCATAATATATTTTGAGTTAATTCCAACTCTTAGAAATCACATTTGATCATACCTTTCAGAATATATAAAAACATATGGGTTTACTTACAGAAATAATGTTCAAGTAATAAAAGAATGCCACATAGGCATTTCTAGTCACTTAATTTATTTAAATAAAAAGGGTAAACCTTATTAAATTGTGACACCACTTTAAATCACATTCCCATGGACTGAAATATGTGGTGATTACATGTGTCAACATGATCCCATGTTTGAGTTGGAGAATATTAAATGTTAAGTAGTTTTTCAATGAGTAGAAATTACTTTTCTAAAAATAAAATAAATAAGACAAATGCTTTAATCTTGTAATGTTAGTGATGATGCTAGATCATCTATAGAACCCTTTAGTGTGATGATTGAAAGTAGTTAAGTATTGTTTGGTGATTGTGTACCTCGTATTTATTCATAGACGCTTAGTATCTACCAAGGATACGAGGAGGAAGGAGGATACTACCAAGAAGAAGCCGAGGAGAACTTCAACCACTGCTCTGCACAAGGCAAGCCTTACTAATCAAGTTGACCTATGCAAGCAAATACTTTCTTGTTACCATGCCAACTATATGCCTTAAGCATATGTGATTATACTCACTTGATAACCCAATCCTAGTTTTACTTGCAAGCTTACTTTATTTCTTTATCAAAGCTATTTCTTAGAGTTTATTTAAGTGACTTGTAGATTCTAGGAAGATAATTGAAGGTTGCATAAAGAGCATTAAATTTGGCCTAAGCTAGATAATATGGATGTCATCCTAAGGCATGAGATTGAACTTAGTTAATCCCCACTTGTTTACCACCCCTCATTAGTACTGACTCCACTTGTAGATGCTAGTGCTAAGCATAAAACTTGATCAACTTTAGATGGGAATACTTGGTGAAAATGGTTATGAAAACCTTGGAATGATGATTCATTCTACTAAAATGTTTTGACATGTGTTTCCGAACACCAGATGATTTTGATGATGGAAATGTTGAGGCATGAGCCTTAGCCCTTTATAAAACTGATGGTTGTTTGATGAGATACTATTCCAATTTTACCGCATAAACCACAATACCAAAAAACTAGGTAGGGCTTGATCGAAACTTATATACTTTAGTATGGGTTCCCCACGGCCAAGGTCTGAGCTAAGGCTACCTTGTGAAGATTATCCACTTGCAAAGACCCAAGATGACAGCTTGGTCATGGTTGGGAGGCCAAACTCACAGGAGAGGTGCCTATACTAGGGCCTAATTGAAAGGTTAGGATTGATTATCCGTGACATCGAGTATGGTGAATTCAGGATTTGTTCTCGATGGATGTATCGAATGTTGTGGTGAAAGTGTACAATCTTCCGCAGAGTGTCAAACTATTCGAATAGCTGCGTCTGATTATGGATAGTTAGAGTGGGTATTGTTCCCGCCGATGTTTTCAAAATGACTTGTGAAATGGATTGAGATTTTGACTTGACCACAACAGAGTTGTGATATGAAGTACAAGTTCCTTAGGTGTTATAAACGTCAACTAGCTTTTCTTGCTTCAACTTAGTAGAGGTAACTGGCCTTTTGCAAAAAAAACCTAGAGCTTAGTGTCCTACTACAAAAACCCCTTTAGCTTGTTAGTATTATTTTGTGAGTACTTAAAGAGTACTCATGGCTTTGTCCCTGGCTATTCCCGTGGCCAGACTATGAGGAGGAGTACCGTGATGATTGGATCATGGAAGGTTACTTACAACTAGGATCATCTCCCATCGCCAAAGATTGCCTGTGACCTCAAGATGGAGCTTCGCTTATGCTACCTTTATCATTACGATTTCCGCTTGATTTGTATTAAGAATCGGATCATGAGATCCTTATTTGTGTAAGACCTTATGTATGGTTTATAATGGATGATGTACCGTGGTATCCAATTGCTATGTCTCAAAAATGGTAATCCCGGATTATGTATGGCATAAGGCATCTAAGATTAAAAATCCGTGTTGACACGTATTCCTCACAGATGATCTACGACGTCAAGATCTCCTCGACCACTCGCTGGACTCCAGACGGCCTCATCGACGGCGATGGTCCTCCGACCGAGCTAGGTTCGCTCATGCAGGAGAGGAATAAATAGAGATTGTGAGGATGAGGACGAGCAGGTACATCGGCGTGGCGCCTTATCCTCGCAGAGACCTCACATGCACGCCGCATTTACGACAGAGTAGCATCGGCGGTCGCCGACCCTCCAAATGAAGCCGCTGACGCGAGGAGAAAGACGACGGATTGGTTAACAAAAGGGTATCTAGGCCGGGTTCTCATAATGTGGGTGAAGTGAGCGGTTGTTTTCTCGCCGTCATGAGCGTTAGATAGGTGGAGGAGAAACGGGCTGTGGGCCAGAATTGACTGATACTCCTTTTCCTTATCTTTTCTGTTTTCTGTTTTTTAATAATTTGTTTTCAATTCAAATTTCTTCAAGGTTTTAAATACCATAATTGTTGTATAATATTTTAAATATTCCAAAGATAACTATACTGACTGATTACTCTAATCATGTTGATATTTTTCAATGCTCACAATTATATCAAAAAAAATTATTGAATGGAATAAATAAGAATTAGGGTTTTAGGGTTTTGTTTCTAGATTTTTATTTTAATATTTGGTTTTAAATATCTTTACAGAATTTTATTTGCTGAATACTTGCAAGATATAAAATGTATTTCAAATTCTGGTATGAATTTAGTATTTGGATAGCATACTTTATTTATTATTTTTCTAACTTTATAATTATAGAGATATTTTTTTATTAAATAGAGTAAGTAGGATTTAGGGTTGTTAGGATTTGTTTAAGATCTTAAAAAGTAACTATAACATTATTTTCACTTTTATTTGGAGTAATGAAGTTTTAAAATGTTTAATAATAGTCATAGGGTTTATTTTATGTATTTAATCACATAGTAAAGTATAGGTGGTTTATAATTATTAGATTCTACTCATTCCATGCTCATATGGAATGAGTGGTTAGAGAAATGGATCAAGGACCTTGCCTAATGAATATAGATAGAATATTTATGAGATGTTGATGAGAAATCTCATTAATAAGTTTAGGGTTCTGAATTGTAATTTCTTACCCTAGAGTTTAGGGTACTTACTATACTTATATTCTTTTGTTAATGTGAATAAAGATTAATGGCTAAACATATTGTCTTTATGTTTGTGATCTTGAATGATATCACCATTTAAATTAAAATAGTGGGATTGTTTTCTAGGCTAACTTATGAGACTTTAATTGATAAAGATAGTTCTTAAGCACCTAGGATAATGATGGTTGAGAATGTCCAAGATGTGCTGAAGTGATTTTATGTAGGAAATTATTCCTATCAACCATTGTGGAAACAAGATGATTGATCCAACAGAGGGGATGGATGTTAAGCTTGATTATAGATTTAGGGTTTAGTGTTTACCAAGAATTCCTCTCTTCCATACTTCATAATTCTGGACTTCTAATTAAGGAATTCCTTTCCTAGATATTCTACTGCTTCATATCCATCATCATGTGCTAACATGATGAGCTTTGCTTTACAGAATCTTCTAATCCACCCTTTATTCTTCTAAATCCATTTATAAATGCAATGAGCTTAACACTAAAGCTTTCATAATCTTCTCATATCTATACTTGGTTATATCAAACTATTCTACTACTAATAATCCCTAATCCAACAAGTAGTTACTTATAACTCCATTCATAATCTTCCTTAAACATCCATCTCCAACATTACTCTAATAAATTTATATATATATGTATCAAATCCTACTTCACCTCAAGTGTTTAATATTTCCCAAGAGGAAAGTGCTACTTTATAATCTAATGTTGTTCTAGCATCATCTTAGATATACAATCTTATATCTACTTAACTCCAATATCTTATATTTAAACTTCACATCATATCATGGTGACTGAGCATGGCTAACCTAGAATAACATATCTATACTAGGGTTCAATCATGTTCTATCCACCAATGTCACTTATACATGATGTAAGCATTCAATCTTGGTGACAAAAGCATGATCATTAGAATCCTTTGATCATATATGGATTAGTTTTCCAGTTGGCTAATCAAGGTCTTCATCAATACAACATTACAGCTTGTATTATAATTATCTTCTATTTAGCTCTATTGGATTAAGAGATATAATTTATTGACTATACCTACTTGATCCAATAGGAATGCTCCTTGGTAACTATCTTCAATATTCACCCTTGGAATCCTCTTTGTTACCATATGAATATATATATTCCAATTAACTCTTCTATCATTATTGAGTGAATTAACTCCATCAATTATCACATTGATCTTATTCTTTTCCAATTCTCCCATCCTATAGATGATATTTAAAACTAACATTACCACCTATCTCTTCTTACTTCTTTCTCTAAAGGACTCAAGTGAATGCTATGATAAGGACAAGAGTTGATAGATCAAGAATTGATAGTTTAAGAATTTGTGAATCAATAGTTGATTACTCAACATTGATGAACAACAAATATAAGGATATGATTCAATAGAGATGATAAGTATTGATATGGAGAGAAACATATATGATGAATGATCTTGACTTGGGTTTCTTTCCTACTCAAACTCACTAAGGAAGTAGGTTTAGGTATTACCATCATACCCATGGTATAAGCATGAGATTAAGATATAGTTGTTACATTATTATTACTTAAGTTATGTTTATAACTTGGTACTCATGAGTGATTATAATGAATACTATGATATGATCACCTAAGGATCAAATATAAATCATTAAGTAATGTATTAGGGTTTAATTTTATTACATTTGATCTACCCTTAGATCAAATCATGTTTACCCAAAATAAGGTTTTAGTAAAGGTCATATTTAAACTTATAGCAGTCAACTTGATGAACTACTTCAATTACATCAAGTAGAGATAAGCTTCAATCACTTTGACAAGATTTATTCAAAAGCGCGAAAAATATTCGAATTTTATATGCATGAATGCAAAGCACACATCTGGGTTCAGCTTATTTCTAAGCTCTAATGGGATGTTACATCACATTGTCGGGATGGGCGCCTCGATCGCGGAGGCGGGATGGAGCCGGCAAGACGCCGTGGCTCGCGCGGGCGATCAATCCACATGCACCCGCCCCGCTCGACCTCGCCGCCTCTTGGACGCTGCCGGATTACATCGACCTCGACCCATAGACGGACGAGACGACTCCTGCGCGAGAATATCGGTAGCTAGGGTATGCTAGTTTAAATTCATTTTTATTTTGAATTTAAATTAGTATGAACTTTTCCAGTTGGTTATGTTTTATTTTACAACAAAAAAATATCGCGCCCAGGCTGGACAAATGGGTCGCCATTGCGGATAGGCCGGACCCTCCCCATATCGCACCACGGCCTGACCCAAACATACAAACGGATCATTTGAGCTACCGGATGGATCGATAAAGATGCCCTAAGTCTTTTATTTTGTATAGTCGATTGACTGACCCCAAACATTTCATATCAATCATCGAGGAAATAAGTTGAAAAATAGTAGTAAATAACTGATTTGGTTTTGTATACTAAATTTAAATATATCTAAATGTATTTTAGTATATAGATATATTTGAATTTAAACAAACTCAAACCAGTTATTTCTGTCAACAGCTCAGAGAAAATAGTGGAATTTGCCACGAGCAGATCCTATGTTGGGAGCAATTTATGCCTTGCAAGCTAACATAACTATTGTAATCCGACTTGTGATTGCCCGGAAGAAAAGAAACCACCGTCAAATAAAAAACGATTAAGCGTGTGAAGCATGAGGCATCGGACCGTCATCGGCTAGGCTGTAGCTATCTGACGGGGACGCGAGGCCGGTTTCCAGCTGCTGCACGTATCAAAGTAGTAGTAGAGCAGAGAGCGAGCGAGACTAATTCCAACCCAAGCAAGCAGAGCAGAGCCTTCCTGAAAAGGGACACCGTCATGACGATTGACAAGAAAGCCTGTGCCAAATCAGCCGCTCTGAGCCTGCAATTCCATGCCGGCGATGCGTCAATGTCCCGGATCATCTCAAACCTTTTTTTCTGTCAACCAATTGGTGTACTGACTGTCAATGTCCGATCGATCGGACAACTATACATATTTATATTTTTCCTGTCTCAGTCGAGCTATTGTCTTGAGACTATGGTGTTTTCTAGAGGAGGGGGGGGGGGGGGGGATCTAGGGTGTCATGTGCGCGTCGCCGACGCACGTTAGAGGAACATTAGACTAGAGACAGAGACTTCACCGGCCCACTGCTTGGTTAACGTTGGTACAGTCAGGGTGCATGTTAGAGAAATATATAACGGCATGTGCCATTCCGTGTGCTCGAGAGAAAGATTCGTTTATCCATGTTTTCTTATTATATGTCCCTTTTTGTCTTCGTAGGAACAATTGGTGTACGTACCTCGCCCAAAAAGAAACTATTCGTGTTTGCCTGACTCTTTTGCTTTACTAGTAAGGTAGTAATCCCACCGTTCACACATATACAACATTTTAGTTTAGATATTTAAAAATGGACTAGATTTATTCTAAAATGAGTGTACGTTAGAAAAAACTTAAATGTATTATATTACTTCCTCCGTTTCACAATATAAACATTTTTAGATAGCTAAACAGCTCGAGAAGGCTTACATCGAATGAACAGGCAGTCGTAAACAGGGGAAATACATGCTCATGTTACGTTTTGCATTGAGATGGATTTGGGATAATTTAGCTTCTCCAAGTAAATATTCGCTACTTGTAACTAATTTCTGGCTTTCATGATTATTGTAAGTACGTACAGCCCGTAGTTGAGTAGACACAGATGTTTGTAGTATCTACAACATCAATATTTAGTACCCACACTGTTTCATGATAAGTTGTACTAAATCAGCAACACTTATTAATCGAAGGGACTAGCACGAAAAATATACTCTACCATGGATCTGTAGTAGAGTAGTATTATAGAAGTTCATGCTTTTTTTTTATAAATTTTGCTACACTTCAAAGAAGTTCAACAAAGCTAGAACTTCAAATAGTTTGGAACATAGCAAGTAGTAAAGTATAGTTTGGAATGGAGGAAGTAATAAAGTCGATTGTTCGTTTGCTAAGGAAAGTCATGCACAACAGAGATCATCAACCAAGACATGCTTGTCATATGCTAACGAGATCAAGGCTTATGTGGAGCTGTCGAACCGATTTGCTTCTTTGACAAAAACCACTCTTATACAAACATGAGACATCACACCCGTGGTGCCCGGTTGTCCCTTTTGTTGTTTGGAACGTGTTTATCAATGTGTACACTGTTATTTTCGTAGTTCTAGTGGGGATTACATCGTCATCCCGAGACTAGAATGGTGATTGCATAGCTAGTTGGTGCAACAAGGTGCCTTCATGAGAGGGAGACACCCAATTTAGCCGAGGCTCTTGCTCTTCGTCGGATGGTAATCCTTGCTTGCAATGAAGGCTACATTTCGGCGATATTCGTCTCTGTTTGGTTATCTCTGGTGCATCATATCAACTCTCCAGCACACAATAGCTTTGAAGTGGGTTTTGTGATTGTAGACATCAAACGTCGAGTAAGAAGCACCACCTCTTTCTCTTTCTAGCATTATCGATGATTGACGTTTGACATATCTAATTAATATCTAGGTCAAACTGGTTTTTCTAGAAACTATAAATGCTGTTTATCATTCTGCTCTGCTGATGATGTTTTTTTTTTCGTGAATTGCTGATATTTTGCGATTAACGAAAGCGAAGTGCCGACGTTCCAAGAAAACACAGAACCGAGACTACAGCCCATTGGACTTTCGGATGTAAGGGCCTATGACATCCCGCAGAGTAACCACTATTTGGCCCACCAAATTACTAAACTCAGTCCAGCCCATGGAAGTCCACAGCTCTCCCGGTCCGACCCACCAGAGCCCAATCGAAAGCCTTCCCCACCCTCATCGTCTCGTCATCATCATCCTCTGTTCCTCCTCGCAGAACCAAACCCGAAGCAAACAAACACGCGAGAAGAGGAAGAGATAGAGATAGGACGATGGTGAGGAAGAGGAAGGAGCTGCTGTCGTCGGCGCCATGGCGGACGGGGGAAGCCGAGGAGGACGACGAGGCGACGAGGATGAGCCGCGAGGGGAAGGTCAGCGTCACCAGCAACCCCGGGGAGACGGCCACCATGAACGTGCCGCGCAGCAAGCGCCCCGACCTCGACCTCACCGTCGACGACTTCGAGGAGGACGAGATCGACCCCGAGCTGCGCTACTCCTTCCAGCGCAACAGCAGGGTATGCCCCTCCCGCGCCACGCGCCAATCTGTCCTGCGCCTCTACCTCGTTTCTTGGGTTTGGGTTGGGGGCGATGTGTTCGACGAATTGTAAGCTTGCGGGGTTTGCAATCGTAATCGAAGGAATTTACGTAGGATCAATTCTAAAGTTTAGGGTTCAATCACCTGTTAATGGTCATAAAACTAAAAGTAGACAAGTGTTTTCAGACATATGCACTGCAAATATCTGAACATTGATGGCCAGCAACCACAGGGCTGTACTGGTATATAACATCGTACCCTCACAACGCCAACCAAAGTAAAAGATAAATGATGAATGTCGTCCCATACTGGTAAATTGCATTGGCTGAAATCATATGATCGCTTGTAGCCCTCACAGTTGTTAACTCTGGGTTTCTTTCATATCAAGGCTTTCATCTTCATTCAGGTATACTTATATTCATACGCATCCAAATTACTTGTCGCATGTTCATTGAACGACAGATTTAGGCAACATTTTGCCTAAAACTGCGACAAGTAATTTGGATCGGAGGGAGTATTATTTTCCTCAAGATGGTGTTAAAACAATAAAAGTCACTCCCAGTGAAAGCAAAGTAAATTTTGCCATATGTCACACACAGTTGTGTAGGCCCTGTCGGGTATTGGCTACTTTGTATGGGATTTATTACAGTTTCAATGGACATGTATGCTAACTTGTTCATCGAATAGTCCTCCCACCATCTGAATCAAAAATGGAGATGTAGATATTTAGTTTGTTTGCCCAAGCCCCTAAAATGAGTATGTACAAGATCACGTGTGCTGCCACATATTTACATATTTCCTGCTTTAATATAAGATGTTTTAGCTTTAGAATGGAGTGTATTTAGACCTTTTTAGTGTGTAGGTTCACTCAATCTACACGAACCTACACACTAAAAGGGTCCGGATACACTTCTTTCACAAAGCTAAAACATCTTATATTTTGAAATGGAGAGAGTAGTTTTGAGTTTGAGCTAGCACAAACCATTAGGATCTGAAAGTCACTAGACATGGATACCTTACCCAATGGATACCATGTGTTGGGTGGAAGATCCACTCACCATTATATTACTTGTCTAGTGCATTGTGCCATCTTCCATGTTCTATGCCATATGGTCCTTGATGGTTATACTCAAAGTGTACATTTGGGCGCACACAACAGATGCTAACAAGTATATGGACTCCTCTTCCTTTTTGTGGTGTAGCTTATCTTGTTCTCTCACTCTTATGAATCAAATGATATTGCTTCAAAGCATTTATGGTTTAATCAATAAAAAATAAAGGATCATTGTGATTATACTCCATCCATTCCATAGTATAAGGCACATAAATAAATGTGTGGTCAATCTTTTAAAACTTTGAACGGGACTGGGAATGTCTAATAATATTGTTGTATTTTTTGAAAGTATTTTTATGTCATATGTCCTCTTACTAATTTTGTAAGCATGTTATAAGTGAAAATCATAGTCAAAATCATGCATCAGAGCGAACAACCTTATGTTTCCGAGTGCGGGAGTAGTATCCTTTTTCGAAACATGCTTGTCTCTATTTGGGATTGTGCATAAGAACGTGAGGTTATTTAACCCCTAGCGTGCACTGCAGTGCACCGTCCGAGAAATATTGCCTTTTTCAATCTGATATAAAAGAGATATGTAATGAAGACTTAATAATAAATAATCATAAAATGAACAAAACCTCCAATGCAATGAAACGCCCTTTTGCATTTTCTCGAAAAATGAACAAAACCCCTCATTAAGGACTACTGATTTTGAAACAGTGGAATCTTTACTCCTCCGTCTCAAAATAGATGTCTTAGATTTGTCAAAATTTAGATGAACCTATATACTAAATAGTGTCTAGATTCATCCAAATTTTGATAAATCCGAGACATCTATTTTGAGACAGGGAGTACTTTATTATGTTTGTTATTGGTTAATTATCTGACAAGAAGTCTTTTGTTTTGCAGTTTCTGAAGAGAGTTTTCACCGTGGACACACTTGTCAAACCTCTTCCTCCTGTGATGGCATACAGTGTCTCCCGTAATGTGAACTTTTTCTTCAAGATCTTCACACAGTTCTGGGGTAAGTTTATTTGATAGCAAGATAGTATGTATTGGTGTTGTTAGCTTCAACTGCTTTGCTGATTGATTCTTCTTGTTTGTATGTAGTGTCAATTTATTACTTATTTGCCAGAAGTTTCATGTTTGTTTGAAATTAAGTGCAAGGGCTAGTTGATGCCTAGTTCTTGATCTCCACATACATAATAATAATCCTTATATGCCATAATGATTGAACTCTAAATATCCTCTCCATGTACCCAGGTCCGGTTTTGTCCTTCCCAGCAAACATATGTGCTATAGAATAATAATACTGCATTCTTTCATTTCAAGCCCCTATATCATCTGCCCCCTCTTCTCAAATTACCCTGCGTTTTAGCTTTGGTTAAAGTCAAACTTTGTATAGTTTGACCAAGCATATAGGAAAAAATATTAACATCTACAAAACCAAATGCATACAGTATGAAAGTATATTTCATGATGATTCTAATAATATTGATTTGATATTTTAGATGCTTATTATATATTCTCTGTACTTGGTCAAACTATCTTAAGTTTGTCTTTGACCAAAGATAAAATGCATGGTTATTTGAGATAGTTGGACGTTATTGATATCCTTCTCCATCCCAAGGATACTAAATCGCATTTATTTTTTCTTATTAATTCATTGAATCAACGTTAGCAGATCAATATTCGTTATGTAAGGGCTTCCTATGGTATTTCATCAGTTAAATATAAGGGAACAATATCATGTTGATTTAAATATTGACCTATCTTCTTCTGTAACGAGCCCACCTTATGTTCAAATACCACGTCATCACTTGTTTTCCTTGTTAAATCTTGTACTGCATCTCTTGCAGACGAAGAGGGAATTGCTAATGCACAGAAATCCCTTGGACTGGGGAGTGAGGATGGCTCCCGGCGTCGCTGATTACCAATGTATTGGCGGACCAAGTTTTTATGTGGATTATTCAGAGCTCGTTGAGCTAGATTCTGGAGGACTTGTTACATATCTCAGAAGAGGGTGTGATATGTCAAATTTGGATTCTAGTACTATTTGTTTCGTGCATTTTTCTGTTAGTAAAACTGTATGTCATATATCTAGATATTGTATTTACAATGGTTGTTCATCTTTTCATCTTGAAACTCGAAAGCCTCAGTTCATGTTTCATGGAGGTTTCAGAGTTGGATCTGGCAATTTTTTCCCCACCTTGCTGATGCTGGGATGTAGGCATGCCTGAGCTGTTTTTCTGGCTAGTGAAATTCAGGTACAAAAGCTGGTGCTGGAAAGGGACTTCCTTTTTACATGGAACACTTGCACTCCATTAAGACACGGTCACCAGACGGGTTACAATAGTAGGATAGCTTGTTGTTGTCCACATAATATGGTCTTCATGAGCTATGCCTGGAAAGGGTCTCTGTCTCTGTAGAGGTGCGAATGAAGCTGCTGGGAGGAGTGGATCAATGTCATTGGGCGAATGAAACTGCCCATCTGATAGCAAAAATTTAGCTGTGAAAATAAATTTGGGAAGACTTGCTTGGCTTCCCTTGGCTTGGTGCCAGACTGTATTGAATCTAGGCCGAGCCTGAACCTTTCGAAGTTCTATAAATCACAGTGATTGATTCTAAAAAAAACACTTTTCGGAAGTTCTATAAACACTTTTCGTAGGGCACATATACAATGAAAAATTCGCAGGATGCACTGTTCCTGTACCCTTTATATGGGTAAATCTGATAGTAGGGCGTATCGTCGTGTGGTTTTGAAGAACCATCGACAGTGTCTCTACTCCAACTGAATAGCAAAGCTACCGGACAAAAAATGTTTGTGATTCATTTAGATCACACAAAATAAAGCAGTTAAGCGCATAAAAGAAGCACAATTGGTTGGAACAAATAGGCAAAACCCTTTTCCGCGAGCCAAATTGCTACTGTTCAGGAACCTTCTTTCCCAGTCAAACAAAACAAACAAAAGATCATGTCCAGTCTTTTCTCTCCTATATAAATCCATATTTGTTGGCAAAAAAAGCAAATTATATTGTGCGCCGTTTGTTGGACCAGCATGGCTCCCTAACGAGAAACCATAAACTATGCATTTCTAGGATTTCTCCAATCATAGGCAGGCATTTTTTTTTTTTGCTTGGCTCCAACTGATCCTGCAACTTATCAAGCTTTGCATTGGCTGCTTTTGGTGTTCCAAGATTCACAAATACAGGCAGTGGTCCTGAATGGTTTTGCTCTCCTCTGTCTTTGCATTTGCATCACACGAAAAGCCGGCTTTCCAGAGGCATTTGGCCACCGACTTGTAGCCAATTGATCAATACTAGTATACTTGCTGTCATGTCTATTATCTAGTACATCCACCAGGCATCATAACAAGGATAAAGGCTAGAGAAAATTCAACGTGCCATGGCAGACATGAACAAGTGCTTGCACATTGTGCCACTACAAGCATATTTGTACTACTAATATTTTTCTATGGACTGAGGTTATCCTAGGCAAGCATAGACTAGGTATTTCTACCTTAGTCTAGCCAAGAGGTTGACGATTAGAACAAACATAGACGGATTGCATATAGTCTTAGAGAAGGTAAATATGTAGATTCATGCTCTGTATACCTAGTATAGAAAAGTCTGGGTATGTAATGAAAATATCACAGGAACCCTGTGTGGTACCGGTTACCAGTTTAAACTGACCAAATCGTGACCCAAAATTTTAAGGAGTATAAGGTGGTCTTGTTCTTGTGTGATATTGCTCCATAATATGCTCTGTTAAACTAGAGCCCAAACTACAAGAACCTTTGAGGAATTCGACTATGGATTGGTTCACGCAGCCGCGCATCTCGGTAATGAAAAAAGTGGATTATGGTTAAGAAAAAACCATAATATCTGAGGCAACTATCTTTTTCTCCAAGGTGGAATATATAACAGAAATGTGTAGCCATGAAGCCATGCAGCTGTGCACCTCGGTTATGAAACGAGTACTAATGCGCTTGTTATGATTAAGAGCAATCTATAATATCTGAGACAGCTATCCTTTTCTAAGGTGGAATATTATAACAGCAATCTGTAGCCATGAAGCCATAAACTCAACTTTGGGGATACAGTCACAGTAGATTAATTCACAGGCAGCTTTAGTATGATGATGTTACATAATATGATTGGCTGGACTCCAATCTTGATTCTCTATGTTGTTGATGTATCATAAGACTCCTTTTGATATTTGGATGTTTCAAGAGAGGGTCATACTTTCCAAGAGCTAATGTTATATTCTCTGATTATTTAATATTGCTAAACTCAGCGTATTTGTGACAAAATGCACTAGTATCTTTTGAAATATATTCCTTGAGACAATCTTATTGCTGATGACTCCAGTTAGTTGTATATCTGCAGAGATGGATCCATAGTCCTAGATAAGCAAGATTGTTATTATTATTTCCTCCTTCCAGAATATTGATTTGAGTTTGTCAGATTTAAATGTATCTAGACGCATTTTAGTGTATAGATACATTTAAATCTAGACAAACTCAGGTCAGTTATTTATGGACGGAGGAATAATATTTGCTTAACGAGATCTATTAGAAATTTAGCTTGCAACAGCTACCTAATACGGCCAAAGAACCATGAACAGGAACTGGCGCAATGATAACATATCCATCCATGGCTAGCTAGGAGTAAAGTAATAGTGTAGTTTACATCTTTAACCACAGAAGCAACATGCTGTGTTGATGGATTATATATAGAACACTGCAAAGTGCTAGCATCTAAAAGGCCTCGAGTGTCATAGGCTAGGCATGCAGGTAGGAGATGACATGACAGCAATCTTTCTATTGAGAATGTCCAATGAGCACTCACCCTCTCCTTTACCTTTCATTAATCAAAAGCCAAATTAATTGGAATCTGTTGAAGCTTTATGCCCCAAACCACTAGCATCTACTATGAAGCATCCCACAAGGAGATGTCTCACCAGGTGGCAGCCTCCCGAAACCCCTCCTCCATTTCACTGATGAATCTAGACTGACATCTGAAGAAATAGTTTTCTTGGTGTGATTTCCATACACTTACACAACAACTTTAGGGACTCTATGGCATAGTTACAACCATTGATGACTCTCTGGCACTTAGTTGCCAACCATTGATATGAAGGCAAGTTCTTCAATATCAAAGCACAAGTTACATGCGATGCTGGTAAAGGTCCTGCAATCTGAATCATATTAGAGACAATTGGCTTCTTAAGGCTTACCAACCTCCAGAGTTCAGATTCAACTATATCTTGAAAACTAAGTGCGTACACTCAATTTCTAGCTAGAATCACCTCTTTATTTTCAGTGCACACTGTAAAGATGTAAAGTGCCACTTTATTTTCATGTCAGGATGTATTTTCGATGAGGAAACATTGTTTTCGTAGACAAGGTACTATATTATATTCTCATTAAGAAATGAAACTTCCTTGTGTTCTCAGGTTCACCCTGTATGAAGCTTGTGTATGTGCGTGCCAGAAAGAAACTATTTAGCGGGCGATAGGGATGAGAATTTTCTGAGCACTAGCAAGTGAGGTTTTTTAAAACTGCAAATTGTTGGGTACAGATGCTTTGTCCAACAAAAGAGACAGAAAAGAAGGGTTATTGACATGACACCAAATGAGCATCCTGTTTTGATTAAGCTAGCAAAGCTAGCTATCTTTATAACAAGACATATAGTCGTAAAGCAAAGAGGGGAGGAATTCATAGCCATCAGCCGCCTAATGTTGCGGCAAAAAGGGCCAGCTATATTGTTCTAGGAAAAACTGCAAAATTACATACATCTAGTTCTGATCTTATCCCTTGACTATCTTTTTTTTCTTTCTTTCTTTCTTACTAACTGTGCCTTAAGGACTATATTTTTGTGAGTTGACATCTGTTTTTTAAAAAACTTTCACAAATTAACATCTAAAACCTAATAGTCACCCTATATCTTTGGTGTACCCATGTTAACTTAGGTCGGCTAGCTTATCCAAAGCACTTCACACATCAACCATCCGACACACGACAGATGCGCCGTGCCATGAACCGCCATGTGTCTCAACTTCAAGAACCCGTAGAACGGGAAGACACGACACGGGCCAAGTGTAAAGGATGTACAGCACGGATGCATCGTCACAACGAATCCAACGGGCGTTGCGCCAACTCACTCTCTTAGTTAGCTTTTATCTTTATCGCTTTTCAAACGAGAAAGAACTCATAGAGACAACCCAAGCACACGGTGAAGTGTTTAGTTCTCGGAAAAGAGGGAGATTGCACAAACAATCATATTGGCCAAGTGTTTGTAATGATTTTGTCTATTATATTATGGTGGAGCGTTCGCAAGCCTCAAACACTGGTAGGAGGACGGGTCTCAAAGGCAAACATTATTAATGTCGGAGATGCAAGGAGGAGGAGGGAAGGGAATTGGTTCCTGCGCCCACTATATAAGCAGCATCTCTAGCCACACCTGTGGTTTAACCAGGACAGTAGTCTCACATAGAGAGAGCTGCAAGTGTGCAACCGCAGCAACCTCGAAGCTAGTCCAAACTAGTGGAAGGTTGTGTGCAATATCCATCATCAACGCCTATCAAGTATCCTTCAAACACCCATCCATCATCATCATCCATGGCGAGAGGCAAGGTCCAGCTCCGCCGCATCGAGAACCCCGTCCACCGTCAGGTCACCTTCTGCAAGCGCCGCGCTGGCCTGCTCAAGAAGGCCAGAGAGCTCTCTGTGCTCTGCGACGCCGACATCGGCATCATCATCTTCTCCGCCCATGGCAAGCTCTACGACCTCGCCACCACCGGGTAGGAAATATGTACAGTACCTCTCAGTTTGATTGAGTGGTTTTTTTCATATCAACCTCCAGCTTATGTCTTGACCTTGTGAGCAGAACCATGGATGGGCTGATTGAGAGGTACAAGAGTGTCAGCGGAGAAGGAATGAGCGCTGATGGCAGCGGCGATCACAGAATGGTTAGTTCCTTCTCTTCTTTTCCCATCGCCTCCACGGTCCCCATCTATCTACTAAACTAAATTATTAAGTCACATGTGAGGCTCACAAGTGGGTCCCACGGGCCACATGTCAGTGGCACATCTATGACATGTCATAATTGGGTGAAAGTTTATAAGTCTTCTTTTTTCGTGGGAGGAAATTTATAGCTTGACAATTTATGTCACTACACTAGGACCCGAAGCAGGAGACAATGGTGCTGAAACAAGAAATAGATCTGCTGCAGAAGGGACTGAGGTACTCCATCCCTTACTCATTTCACTTCAGTTTGCTATAAGTCACATTTTGATGCCGAATTGAAGATTAGCTCGCATAGTGAGATGAAATGATAATGCCATATCATTCCAGCATGTCTAGTTTGATGTCAGAAACACCAACATAGTTTACCATTCAAAGCTACCCTGATACACTGAATTTTTTGTTTAGTTGCACAAGCTAACATGGATTCGATAAGGTCCATGACTTAGACCATAGTCTATGCAACTCACTGAACCATTTCCAAGCAACAAAATCTGTTCTGTGACTGACACCAACTTAGAAAAACTTACTTTTTGCAACTACTGAAATACATATAGTTGAACCCCATCCCCACGAGCTAAAACAAACTACTCAAAGAAAAAGCTGTAACGTGAAGCACTACCCACTTTGCTCACTGATGCAAGACGTTTTGGCAAACTAATTTTGTTGTTTGCCAAAACATCTTATATTGTGAACAGAGGAAGTATTATTTTAACATACTCGGTAAGCAGATACTCAGTCTTATAAAACTAAATAAAAAACTATGGCAGGTACATTTATGGAAACAGGGCAAATGAGCACATGAGTGTTGAAGAGCTGAATGCCCTGGAGAGATACTTGGAGATATGGATGTTCAACATCCGCTCCGCAAAGGTAACACACAGGGAAGTTTATAGGTTATTGAAAAAGAAACTGATTTGGGTACCACTAAAAACTTCCTTATCTAACAGATGCAGATAATGATTCAAGAGATCCAAGCACTGAAGAGCAAGGCAAGTCAAATACTATAGTTCAAATCTATAAATAGCCAGAAATCATTGACAACTTGCTGAACGTACAGTTTGATTCTACATATGCAGGAAGGCATGTTGAAAGCTGCTAACGAAATTCTCCAGGAAAAGGTACCAATTGTATATTGCCATAAAACTGCAAACTAGATAGATATCTTGTGTAATGTGCCATGCAAGCAAGCTGATACCATTCGTTGTGTTCCTGCTTGCAGATAGTAGAACAGCATGGACTGATCGACGTAGGCATGACTATAGCAGATCAGCAGAATGGGCATTTTAGTACATTCCCACTGATAGAAGAGATCACTAACCCACTGACTATACTGAGTGGCTATTCTACTTGTAGGGGCTCAGAGATGGGCTATTCCTTCTGATGAAAATAAAGCCCTGAGGGATTAGCTATGTTGATTATTAGCGTGTAATATGGTTAATACTTAACAGTGCCAGTGTTATGGTTTGCTATGGTACTACTTAATTTGTATAGGCCATATTCCCTCAGAAGTGCTCTTAAGGCCTTAAGCATTGTATTGCATTGCATTGAGTTGCTGTGCTTTTATATTCCCTAAAGAACTCTTGAGGAGCTCTCATGTATGCTATATCACATAATTAAGACCTTTGTTTGCGTGTTACTTCGAACATTGGGATGCTACAAACTTACTGTCCCTTGAGTAAGTTATTTTTACATGTTCACAATATTTGTTTGATGCATGATCTCAGTTTGCTTGATTACAAAGGTCGATGCAAATAAACTTGTGTAAGCAATAAGCATGAAAAAACATGCTGTAACATCACTAGTATGTGATAATCTGACGAGCCACAAACAAAACCAAGTGCCAAGAGCAACATCTCAATGTTCTTTACTAGTTATACATACCAAGGATAAATCAAGCGGCTGAGGTAGAAACAACCATATAAACTGAGGGGCACATCGTGTTTACTTAAATTACTGTTATAGCATCTACATATGAAATACTGATACTACAACATACTCTAGAGGTAAATAAATGCAGTGACACTTACACCATGAAATATAATCAAAATAGTGGCCCAAAGAAATATGCAGTTGTAAGTCAGTAAAGCTGGTTCTAGAATTTTCTTATCCAATGTAGAATCATAATCACTTGCATTACCAGGCCCCAAGACCAAGGCTCACAGGCATGAAATCTTACTGAAACTGTCTTGAAGAAAGTATGCATCCCCAATATTATTTTGAGATAATTGAATACTTATAAGCCGCGAAGTAGTCATTTGGTAACAGATAGACTGAAAGGTACTGGCATTTAGTTTTCCCCTAAGCCAAATGTATATTGTAGGAAACTGAGAACAAACTCATTGTATAGAAAATGAAATACACTGTCCAGTTGATTGTTCACAACCAATACGCACCTTATTAGACAAATACTAGGAAGTAAAAACTACAAATCCCACACTGGAGACACAATAGTCTTGTCAAGCCAGTATGCTCAAACAGGCGAAGCTTATGCAGAAGTCTTGTTCAGTTCTTCTGGCCTGTTCACAGAATAACAACATACACAGCAAGGTTAGACCAGGAAAACTTTGGTAGCAAAGTGAGCAGAATACTGCGCAGGAAACTCCATTCAATATTGTGTTAGCCAGCATCATGCAAAGGAAAATATTGTTTCATATACCTTAATACTCCTAATTTGCCCAAATAGCATTATGATGTCTCTGATATCTTTACATTAACACTACTGGAGAGACTATCATATAATGTTCTGGGATAGTTAAACGAAATATGGAAAACTAAATGAAACATCCTGTACTGTCACTCAACAATCACACTACCAGTCAGTATCAGATAATTTTATAAGACAGCTAAAGGAAGTACACGGCAAAAGCCAAGGAGACATTGTCATGCAGTTGTATGCAGAAGCTTGACTGTGATCAATTGCACTTCACTTATATACTTGTTCTATGAGAGCTAAACAGAAACATGTCAACCTAAACAAAACACTGATGCATCCACTTGACTACCATCAGTTGTATGCTAGTCATCCTGAAGTTGACAAAACCAAATCCTGTATTTCCATCAACACAACATAATCGCAGCCCAAAATCCTAAAGTCACTCTCAAATGCCATATTATCAACATCCTTAGTCGCGACATTTACACATGAACCACTATCATAACGTTGTCTCACAAAGTGGCATATAGTAAGTATGCAACATAGCACATGTTTTCTTTTGGAATTGAAATGCAAAATGAAGAGAAACAGCCGTACGTACTAGTAAATTATTATTGGGAAAGGAAGGCAGGAGGAAATAACACACCTGAGACCTTGTCCTCCCACCAGTAGATGAACCTGAGGTTGGCCCCCTGCTTGTCCATCTTGTAGAGCTGGTACCAGTGCTCGGCCACCTCCGATCCAAGCACCGCGCCGGTGAGCGCCCCGAATCCGGTCGCCAGCACGAAACCTTCAGGCAGGAAGAGAGTCAGGGATCAATCCCCACCACATCTCGATCGACCACAGCAGCAACGACGACGTATGTAAGTCAATAATCAAAGATCGATCGAGATGTTCTCCGTACCGTGCGGGCTCTTGGAGTACTTGAAGGCAACGCCGCCGAGGTGCGCGGCGCCGACGAGGGCCCCTGACCGCGAACTTCCTGGACTCCTCAGGGCCTTGAGCTGGAAAGGGATCTCTATAATTCAGAGGGGAGAGAAGAGAAGGGTCGGGATCGGGATACGGGGAGGGCGTGGTAGGGCAGGATGATACCTGGGGCCGTAGACGGGTCGGAGGCGATGAACTCTTTGACGTCGGCCTCGGACCACTTGGGGAGGCTTTTCGCGGCCGTACACCTTCTTGAAATAGTCGAGGAAGGCGAAGTTGCTCGCCCAGTGCTGCATCACGCCTCAAAGTGCTCGCCGATCCCCATCGCCGCCGCCGCCGCCGCTGCTGTTTTCCCTCGGTCCCTGGCCTCCTCTGCAGATGCGATTCCACGGCGAGCCTGGGTTTCTGGGGAAAGCGAAGGGGGGACGGAACTAATAAATGGGCTGGCCAAGATATGTGCCAGAATGGGCCTCATGCGGCATGCCCAGATAGCATGAGGAACATGGCTGCATACTGCATGTGTCGTCTGGGCTTCAAAGCCGTAGTTTTTCGCAAAGTCTCTTTAAAAAACGTTTGTTTTAGCAAATCAACAATTATAAATGGACTGGCCAAGATGTGTGTCCTGACAATCGGAAATTGACTTATCGAGAGGAGCTCTGTTCGTGGGGAGCTGAAGATCTGGCGCACCACGCACATGATGATGATTGAGGATGTTCCAATGTGACAGAGCTATGGAACTATGGAAGTATGGAAAATGTTGGGGCTTGAGAATCATGTTCAGCAAGCAATCCAAGTAGATCGATCAGGCAGTAATATGCTGGAGCACCGAGCACCTACTAACCACCTTAGTTGATCTTGTTCCTAGTTTGGGTGATCTGCCAGTGTATGAAATTATAGTTACATGTTCATGATTTATTTGGTATGTAAGGAGAGGAAAACAGATTCTACAATTGGGGAACGCGACACCTCCCCATGTAGTCTCAGCGGCGATCGGGAGGAATCAGAAAATCTCCTCGCCGGCCGCCTTGTTGTAATTATGCCATAGAGGCAATAATAAAGATGTTATTATTATAATTCTTGTTTATGATAATGTTTATATTCCATTCTAGAATTGTATTAAGCGGAAACTTTAATACTTGTGTGGTTTGTGAACAACACCGTGTCCCTAGTACGCCTCTATGGACTAGCTCATTGATCAATGATGGTTAAGGTTTCCTAACCATAGACATGAGTTGTCAATTGATAATGAGATCATATCATTGGGAGAATGATATGATGGATGACCAAACTAAGCAATTGATCGTGTCATCGTGTTCGCCTTTGCAAGCTTTTCTTATGTCAAATATTGTATTCCTTAGACCATGAGATAATACAACTCCATTGTATCTTAAGAAAGCTTTGAGGTCATCAAACGACATCCTATGAGAGGGTGATCATAAAGGTGTCTCTTAGGTGATCGTAAAGTATCTGTTGGGGTATGTATCGAGATGGGATTTGTCCCTCCTGTGGAGAGATATACTTCAACCCACTTGTAGTCGATATCAACACCGCTTGCAAACATGTGGTTATGAGTTAATCACAAAGTGATATCGGATTACGAACGAGTAAAGTACTTTGTGAGCTAGATTGAACTAGGTATGACGGTACCGACGCATCAAATCTCGGGCAAGTAAAATATCACGAGACGAAGGGAATATATATATGGGATTGATTGAATCTGGCATCGTGGTTCATCCGATATAATCATCGGCGAATGTGTGGAGTCAAGGGTTTCTGCACTTATTGATTATTAATAGAAGATCATACGCATATTCTCGAACCAGCAGGTCGCACTAACGTGTCTCGCACGCTAGGATAGATTGGATAATTGGTTTATGAGTTTTGTTCGAGTCTCGGATGGGATCCGGGACATCACGAGAGGTTCCGAGTGGTCCAGAGAATAAGATTCATAAGGCGATGCAGTTTTTGAGTTCGAATTGTTCCGGGTTAATCAGATTGTACCTAATGCAGGGCTTCTAGAACCTTCCGGAAGGGGACTAACATGGCCCCACCTTCGGAGGGGGCATGGGCCTATGAGGGAGTGCCCTGGCCGCATTGGGCAGGGGCACAAGGTTCTATACGGTGCCCACCAAGAGAGGTTTAAACTCCCTGAGTGGGGAGCTTCTAGAAGGGGGTTTTGCCTTGCTCCGCTCTTCCTCCTTGGGACCGCCCGGCCTTGGCTTGGGGAGGGCTGGGCTGTCGCCTCACCCCTCTATATATAGAGGGCTGGCGCACCAACCCCTGCACACCTTCCTCAACCCTAGCTGCCTGCTGCCTTTACCCTCACTCTCTCTCCCTCCATTTGTTTGTTTGGCAGGCGAAGCCTGCCTATTTGAGAAATTCTCTCCACCATATACACCACGCTGTCGTGTTGTAGATCAATCCGATCTCTCCACCATACTTGCTGGTCCGAGGAAGGAGGAGGCGTCGAGTGTTTGTCGTGCAGTGTGCATCTCACGGAGAACATGCGCCACTTGTGGTGCTAGATTGGATCGGATCGCGAGGAGGAGAATGTATTCGACCATCACCCAGCGTTCCGGATTTAAAATTTGCTCATTGATCTTCAAGGGTATGAAGATCTAATCCAATAATGCTCTCTCGTTGTTTGCATCTCCTAGATTAAATCTTGGCTTTCCCACTCCGTTTACGTGTCAGAGTAAATTTTTTGATTTACTATGCCAGCGAAACCCTTCTGGAATTAGTATGAGAGCTAGATCTATGCGTAGATGTGTTTCACCGAGTAGTGTAGCGTAACATGGTTGTTGCGAGCGTTGATGTTCTGACCTGACTGCAAGCCTCTTGTTCGTTTTTCTTCTTATAATGGCAGGATAGTGAGATTGAGCGGTCGAGCCCAACCTTACAGCGATGTCGTTAACGAGGCCAAACTCCGCACTATTGACGTGTGGCTGTTCCACACATGCGGGCTGGTGGGTGTCGGTTTCTCTCACGCACTATGAAGTTGTCATGGGATTAACACCGGAAGTTTGGCCCAACATATAATATCACCGTTGTGGCTTTCGTAAGTAACAGAAATGCGTTCTTAGCATCTACTCCATAAGCCATCCGTAAAACATGCACGACAACAAAGTAGAAGCGATAACATTTTTTGCTGAGGAGGTGTTTTACAATGATATGGTATGTTAAAGATGTGATGTGTATATTGTATCACGATGATCATGTTTTAGTAATGTTTCACGACTTGCATATCGATGAGTACACAATGGCCCGGGAGAATATATGGTTGTCTTTATAATTGTGTATGACTGTGCGGGTACCGACTTCTTGCTCATATGCCATGTAATAGCTTTTACTTTGCTAAGCTAAGTAGTTAGCAATAGTTACCGTAGATTGCTATTAGTGGTGGAAGCTTAATCATGGTGGAGTGATGGAGATCATGCGGAGCAGCTACAAGATGGAGATCATTGCTTGAAGAATTGGCTATACCATGTCACATAAAGTTATATGCATGTGATGTTTATCCTTTTATGTATCTTATAAAAGCTTAGATCGCGACGGTAGCATTACTTAAGATGATTCCTCGCCAAGATCAAGATAAAAAGCGTGTTTCTCCTCAAGTATACTGCCTTTGTTGTGAAAAGTTTCAATAGATGTGATAAGCATCCGCGTGATGATCGGGTGGTCTTTATAGACTCACACGGCTCACATACTGGCCGGTCTTAACAAGCAGTTTTACTGCTGTGAGGAAATACTTAAGTCTAACGTGAGCGAGCCTAGCATGCCACAGTTATGGCCTCCCGGAACACAAGAACCGAAAGGTTAAGCATGAGTCATATGAATGACCAATGATAAACACTTTGTTGTCCGCCATTGAAACCACATCTCTTCGCTGTGATGATCGGATTAGGTGTGGTGAATTTGAATCGTGTTCACTAAACAACGAGGGGATGTTGAATTTAGTGGGAGTTCATCTAGTAATTTGATTAAGTTGAACTATTTATCATGAACATAGTCTAAATTGTACTTGCAAATCTTGTAGATCACATGGCCAGATCCAACTTCAACTTCAGCGTTTTTCTTTGAGATAGAAAAGCTTAGAAACAATGGGTCTTCAACCGCTGAATGGTTCGCGTTACGAATCATTCTGTTGGCGGACAAAAGGACTATGTCATGAGAACGGCTTTAGGTAGCGCATACACTATAGATGCATTTGGTGATGAAAAGCTGGTTGTTTATCAGTTCGGTGGCTTAAGGATGATTATGATTTGATTAAGATAGCCATGTGTTGTATGCTATGGAATCGGATCTTTAAAATCGTTTTGAGGAAGTTCGATCAGGGCCCTTTATGAGATTCTCGAGGAGCTTTGAAAAACTTATGTTTAAAGACTCAAACCCCGTTTGAGATATGAGATCTCCTAAGAAATTCTTTAACTACAAAGATGGAGGAAAAGGAGTTCCGTTAGTGAAACACGCCATTGAGATATTGGTACACTCAGCGCCTATGAGCAAGCTTGGTACGCAAGATTCCGAGGAGGAGCTCAAGATTGACACTCCTAGCTACAAAAGTTTTGTAGTTGATCACAATCAGATTGGTTCCAGCGATATGATCACTGAGCTCTTTGCTTTAAAAAGATGAAAGTAAGCGGTGAACATCAAAAAGAATAATCATGTCAGTTGATGATCAACCGGCCCCCCGCGCCTAAAAAGAAAGGTAAGGGTGCAAGGAAGCCCTTCAAGAAAGGCGGCGGCAAGTCGTTGCCCTATCTTTGAGAAGAAGCTTCAAAGTGCGGTCCTAAGGCGGGACAGATGGTGCTTCTATTTACAAGGGACAAGGAATGTAACACCCTCGCCGAGAATCGACCCTATGCAAGTTTAGTGATTCCCGCTAAACCCACATAGAAAGCTTGATTCAAAGGTGCCCACTTTGGGGCACTTTAGATGTGGTGGAAAGCAGTAATATCATTACACAATAGTCCCGCGATGGAACCCACATAACACATATATATAACAAGCGAGCTCAAAAGAGTCAAGAATCTGAGATGCCTACAATACAAAGATCCAAATCACACTTGAAAAGCGATCACCCGGTGTCCGGAAAATGCAGACGAAGATGGTAACCAGAATAAAGAGCCACGAAAAGAATAACCAATAGGCGTCCACCATACACTTGGGCCAAGGCCAAAGTAGGAAGGGTAACCACTAACTAACGACGTCGATCTCAAAACACCTTAAACAAATATGGGTGCCGACAAAGGGCAAAGGAAAAAGAAGCGGTCGATCTTGAAGAGCCGATTGCGGCGGCGAACTAAATGCGACGGTCCTTTCGCCTACATAGAAGTATGGTGGTGAAAAGCGGCTTGTGCAACATCCACTAAACAACCTATAGAGACCTCAATAAAACGGTGGCGGCTGTCAGAGATGAGGATAAAGAAATACCTATTCAGATCCAACACGAAACTATCACCAAACATACCGTCTGGTATTTCCCCTCGAGACCATGAGGAAGTCAGCCGAGG